>PVJD01001825.1:135704-236880 GCA_004026545.1 Mormoops blainvillei
TTGTATCAGGGAGGCACATTTGTTACAATGGATGAATAAATATTGATATATTATTACTAACTGAAGTTTAGTTTACATTAGGTTCACTTTTTGTTATGTAGTCCTATGGGTATAATAGCCTGTATCCACCATTACAGTATGCCCCAGAATTCCCTGTGCTCTGCTTATTCTTCCCTCAACCTTTCCACACTCATGTTTTAAAATGTGAAAATATGTAGGACTTCAAACTAGGAAGGCGCTTTTACTCAGCCATATGTGACCCTGCATAGTCAGATCTTTAGAGAAGAGGCTGAAAGTAGGGCACTATTGTGGAAACTAGACCTACATTCTTCTGTTCTGCCCCACCAGGACACTGTTTTTCTTAGGACTGAAAGTAACTGCTGAGTACTTACAACACAAATGAAGATCAAGCATCAGTCTGAAAACTATTTTTTTAAAAAGCAGTATAATAATTTCACTGGGCAAAGAAATCCTGGTTCTTTCCCTTTCTGGCTGGGATTTGGGATGGGAAGACGCCTTTGCAGGTGCATTTTATAAAGAGGGGAGAACATAACAGAGACTCCTTAAGCAGAGCTAGAGGTGCATGGTAGGGGCAAGAAGAGAAGGAATGGGGACTGGCTGGTGATGGACCGCTTTTGGCTCCAGGCTTTTAAAGGAGAGGAAGTGAATCTTAGAAGTTTCCTGCTAGGATTCTCAGATTGGCACAGCAGGAAAATAGGCTCCATGGGTAGAAATTTTGCTCAGGAATAGAGTGTATTTACTTAATTAGTGCCATAATTAAGAACATGGCTCCAAGATCTGCATGGCGCTTCTACACCACACTCTCCATGACATGCATGAGGAATAGGACCTATATTTTAACTGGTAGTTGTCAAGAAAAAGAAATGCATTGATCAAGATTCTCATTCAGCCACTCCCCAATAGGGAGAGATTTCCAAACAATAATGAAGAGTCATACTAGTGAGTGACCAAATGGGATGTAGTGGCAAAAAAAGAGGAAGTTTCTATCAGGTGTTAGAAAAGAACACAGAACCGAACTGAAGAAAGAATGTGTGTGTGCGTGTGTGTGTGTGTGTGTGTGTGTGTGTGAGAGAGAGAGAGAGAGAGAGAGAGAGAGAGAATATCCATGTCTGTTTGTATCTAAACAGTGTTTGAGCAACAACAGAGAAATAGAATATTGGGGACTGGCAGTCAAGAGGGTAAATGTGATGGGCGAAGGTCCCAGAGACATAACTAGCATATCAGTAGACACAAACATTTTACTGGGAGCCTAAAAAGACAAAAAGTCTGAGAGTGGGCAGCAGTATCAAAAATCCCAGTTGAGTCAGCTTTCTTATTCAGCCTGTAAGTTTTTTAAAAATCTTATTTAAGAGAAAGTTCTGTTTTAAATTATAAAACTGTACTGTTTTATTATTATTACTGTTTAATTAATTTCAGTGTAATTTTGAATGAAAAAATATTTTTTTTGTTGTTTTTTGCTACCTTACATAGGTAAATCATAACAAATATGCCTCACCAATCAGGGGTATTATAATTAATATTCTTAACAGAGAAATCACTTTAACATTGGCCATCCCAGACCCTTCATTGGAAGACATGAATTAATGAGCTATTAATACATCAAACCCTGTGGTATTATATTCTCAGTGCGTGCCTATGAGACAAACATCCAAATAAAATGTTAAAACACAAGAAAATATTTAGCAGAAATTTTAACAGTGTTCGAGGGATTCAAAATTGGCTCCTAATATTGCTATTTTAAAACACAACCTTTCAGTAGCACTGGACACTTGAGGGTCCTGGACCCTGAGGACTAGTGGCTAGCAAAGCTCTTTCTCTAACAGTGAAAATAACAAGCAAGCACATAGGGATTCTATTAGTTCTCAGGAACTACTATAAAAACAGAGTTCTTGGTATTTCAGGACTATGGTGCTCTGCTCTCCCCTGAAAGATTTACCATATGTTCCTAGGTAAACCACTTTCTTCCTCTATTGTTTTGTACCAAGGATCTCTCTCTAATCTGTGCACATCAGTGGGCATAAATGGCTGATGATATCTTAAAGCTTTTCAAACTTTCATTATTAATTGAACCATCAAAATCTTGCCTCAAAGAAGAGAGGGGGGAGGTCATGGTGCTTTAATTGCAGACTTGTCAGTTGGCAGGGTGGAGGGTAAACATTTGAGGAGTAGGTAGGAGAAATGGGGAGTGACTTGGGTCCCTGAAACCAGCCCAACCACAAATGTGTTCTCCAATGTTCAGAGAAGTAAATCTGACCTTAAATTCTGTCTGCCTACATGATAACCATTCTCCTTCAAATGACAATTTACTTTCATAGAACCCAAAAATTTAAGAAGTGGGGTTGAATGTGTCTGACTCAAATGTTTATGAAAGCATGTTCTGGAAGAAATTATCTTTTCAACATACAAAAAGTCAGGCTTCTGTAGCAGAGAAGATTTGGGAAGAAAAAGAGAGAAGCAATTTCTTTGCATCATGCTACTGTGTTGCCCCAGGTTTGCTCTCGATGCCAACAGTTTCCAGAAGTGCTAGATTTTCCTGAGCTATCAGGTCTATGTCACCGATAGTGTTGCACACTGAAGTCCCTCCAGCAGAGGAGGCTGTCTTATGAACATAGACATATATACCCAGCCATTCCCACACACATAAGACATGATAATCTCAGGACCGGTTCTCATATCTCCATTTCAAATCCGGGCTGTGGGTTTTTGCAGTTGGGGTTCTTAGATTTCATGCAAAGACAGCAGGGTAGGGAAAGCTGGGAAACTGCCTCACTAGGCTTTAAGCATATGCCTGAATTTGTTTACCATAAACAAAATTTTCTCAGCTACTTTTACTCTTACCATAGCAACAAGATTGAGGTTACTTCTATCAACAAAGTTCCGTGTAAGGCAAAGGCCGCAGTTAATAAAGAAGAGCAATGGTAATTATGTAGCAGCCAGTTGCCGGCTCCAGTACAGAGTCCTTTTTCCAAAGCGTAGTCCCATTTTCTATGTATAAATGGAAATTATGACTTAGCAGGTATTGGAAGCCCATCCATGAATTTTTCTAGGAGATGGAAAAATAAACAACTGGAAATTCTCCACAGATCTTAACTCAGCTCCACAGTATAACTCTACTAGTAGGTTTATTTGCCTCGGTGGCATAAAACTGACTAATAAATGGTAAGAATAAAAACAAGAAATGGAGAAAAATTGTTTTTTGATCTTAAGTACAAAACATTGGAACGAGGGCCCAGAGTAAAAGAATGGACTTACTGAGAAAAGTGAGATTAAGTAGATATACTTCCCTGTCCTTTTCATTGAGACAAGTGAGTTTAGGTGAACATAATTCACAGTTGTTAAGTTTTACCTACTATCAATCATCCACCTTGTGCCTTATTTATTTCATAGTTCCATACTTTAATTGCAATTTAACCATGTTAAAGAAACACGATGAAGAATACATGGGTATAAAACAGTGATTCTTTCACTAAACTTTAAATGGCTCCTGAAAATGCATACGGTGAGCCGGGCATTTTATTAAACCCAGAAAACATTAAAATTAATAAAACAGAGGTCCCAATCTCAAAGACCCTGATAATTTTCACTGGATATGCAAATACAAGTAATTAAGGCAGGATGATAGGGATAAAACAAAGTCTTGGGAGTGATCTTGAGGGAAGGCAGAGAAGGGAAGGATTAATTTTACTAGCAGATTTTGACATAACTTGAAGTTAAGTTATATTCAGTTTGGCCTTGAACTATCAGAATAATATCTAAAGGTAGAGAACATAGTCTCAGAGGTAAAAGGGACAAAACATACTCATAAATCTCAGCCCAATCTTTCACTTCTTCACCTTCCTTCTCACCATAAATATCATCACTAACTACTTGACCTTTCCATTTGGGCTGAGGAGTTTATCCAGGCACAGCAAGATGTATTAGCAATTGCCCAGACTCTGGCTTGGTCCATGTATTAGATTCCACCATAAACCAGGTGGCTTAAAACAACAGAAATCTATTATCCTACAGTTCTGGAACCTAGAAGTCCAAAATCAAGAGACACAGAGACAAGCTTCTTCTGAAACTCCTGGGGAAGAATCTCTCCTACCTCCTGGTGGCTGCCAGTAATTCTCGGCATTCCTTGGTTTATAGACACATTATTCCAATCTCACCTCCATGATCACATACCCTTCCTCACCAGTAGACACCATTGGAATACAATAGGCAGAACCACCAGTGAAGGAATCTCAGGCATTTGCAGAGGCCTCTGTGAAGGGAGGGCTCCATGAGCCAGTCGTTTTTCTTAAGGCATCTGCATAAGGGATAAAGTTTTTCCTAAAGAAATAACTGCCACTTTTCTATGTCAGGCTGAAATGTCACTTTTTCATGTAAAGCTGAAATGTCGCTAGGGTCATTCCAGCTGCTTTCTTGCATGTTCCATTTCCATTTGACAAGGTGGGCTTATTGGGTCCTTCCTGTCTTGTTAGTTGTTGCGTTTGAATTGATCCTCCCCCAAATACAGCAATCTGGCAAGACAATCACATGGCTTCCATGGGTGATGCCTTTAGTTTTGACAAGAGCCGAGGAGCATGGTAATAGTCATTTTTCAAAAAAGTTGTACCTGGAAGCCATTCCAGGGAGGGAACAAGGCCAAAATCCCATGGGGCGTCTTTGGATAGAGGCTCCCTCCCTTTTTCTGAGGATGTAATCTCCAAAATCATCTTTCACAAGGACTTGAAGTTCAAGGGTTCATTAGGGTTGTTGAGTCCCAAAGTTACTAATCCTTCTGTATATGTGGTTCTCCCTGATGTGGATAATCCCCTCTGGCTTTTTTTTTTTTTAATAGGAATTAAGATTATTTTTTAAAGGTTTATTTATTTTAAAGAGAAGAGAAGGGAGGGAGAAAAAGAGGGAGAGAAGCATCAATGTGTGGTCGCCCCTTGTACACCCCCAAACGGGACCTGGCCCACAACCCAGGTATGTGCCCTGACTGGGAATCAAACTGGTGACCCTTTGGTTCACAGGCTGGCACTCATTCCACTGAGCTACACTAGCCGGGGTTCCCCTCTGGCTTTCATGGAAGGGGGATTACAAGTGTATAACATGTTAAGTGAGCCCCCTTTAAGGGTGACAAACTGCCAGTCTTCACGGCCTGCCCTGCCCTGTGTCAGCAAAGCTGCAGAGATGGGAGTCGTCCAGGCCAGAATGATACATATTCCCACAGTTCCTGCATACTCAAAGATTAGCAGTGTTTCAAGTATAAATGCTTCTCAGATTATTATCTGTCTTGGATCAGTTTTTAAGGCACCAATGTATTTGTTTTGGCTGCCTTATCAGACTACATAGCTGCTTTCTGGGGAGATTTGCCAATATACTCACTTAGCTAGAAATTAAAATGGTTTCATTTTGCAGTCAAATCATTTTTCAGCTTAACAGTACCATTGATACTAATAAGGTAATCATCTATGCTCCTAAATATCTAGAAACCAGGATATCCTCAGAGACCCCTGGATGCTGCTGTGTACTCACACGTCTGTACTCAAATGTCTGAGAAATTCTGAACCACTATGTCCCACCCTGATGCTTATATTTGTGCAGAATAAAGACACACCAGGCCAGGGACCTAACTAGATGAACAATTTATTTTGTTGCCTAGAAAGGCTCTGCCCTAAACTTTTTCCCTGTAGTGCCTCTTCCCTGCTTCGGTCTTATATGAACACTCTCCCTTACCATTAATTTTACTTTGAATGTGGCTTTTAGATATGAAAGAGCCATACTTCCCAGTGTCCCAGGGCACTTCTCTGGGAGAAGCATAGAATTCACGCCACACAGCCTAGGACACATGACAATAATGGAAGAGACCCAGAGACTGAAAGTAATTCAGGGCCTGAGATAAATGAGCACCTGGGCAGTTTTTAACATTCTGACTTGTAATCTTTCGTATATTTTTAAATAATTTTGAGATAAACGCAGCCATCTCAGTTATTCCCAGCAGCGCCCTTGACCTGGACAGCTCATCTCACCCACAGCGTCTGCTCTGCTCTTTCCCCCGGCCCCCCAGCTGGCATCATCTCTGCATGGCTCCGAGGGGCGGGGCTTAGCCTAGCTCTTCTGATAATGTGCAGTTTTTCCTCTTTCTTATCCCAACCATTAGCTGATCTGAGTATATCCTTCCTCCCTTTCTCCCTCCCTCCCTCCCTTTCTTCCTTCCTTCCTTCCTCCCTTCTTCCCTCCTTCCCTCCTCTCTCTCTCTCAGCAAAAGCACTGAAAACAATTGCTAAGATGTATTACAAAAACAAAGAAATAAGAAAGTCACAGCAAAACACAGTTTTCTGCTTCTGTGATGACTTGATGACATATTATATGGCATTCACATTCCCAGTTTCTGTGTGACTCCAGTAAACTTGGGTCTTGGTAGATTCTAGACAAACAGTCCCATAGAAATGTCATCTGACATGAGGTAGTCTCTATTTCTTTACCACCTGTCCTGAAGAAGAACTGGAGATTGACCCCATGTTACTTAAGTTTTGACTGCAGTGGGCATCTACGGGTTTCTCAGATTTCCACTCTCTAGCAGAAAAAAAAAAGTTAAACTGACCCAGACATCCAACACATATTCCAGCTTCAGGTCAGCGCCTACTGTCATCACCATATATTACTTTTGCCTAGAATGTTCCAGTTCTGGGCCCTTAACAATTCTAATGTAAGTCTTCATCCATTCCTTTCTATTCCATCTGTGTTGTCTGAAATTTATTTACTAATGATATGCTAAATTTGTTAGTTTCCTGATTCTTTGTTTTCTCCTTTGTAAAATTTGGCTTCTTTTATCTAACTTAGAGTCTTGTTATCTATCACTATTCCTTTCATGAAGTTCAGGCTTCTAACTTTCATAAGCTACGTTGAAGTTACCTTTTACTTAAGAAACTCTCAGTGAAATTCTCTCAGAATTGTAGATTTAAGTATTACTAATTTTTTCTCCCATTTTGCAGCTTCTCATTTATTGGTCTTTCGATCAATATTCTTTATTCTAATAAAGTCCATTTTATCTGTTTTCCCTTTGTGATTTTATTTGTGTCATGTATGAGAGAAGTTTTTTCTGTGATGAAGTAATGGATATAATCTTTTGTTATTTTCAAAAAACATAGAGGCGTAGAGGCCAACTTTCATCATTTTTAATATGGATAGCTGACTGTTCAAGCCTATTTATTGAAAAGGTGGGTCCATTACGCGCCACTCTGTAGTGTCAAGATGTCATCATTTCTCCATAGTCACTGGCCTCTTTCTAGATACTCTTTCACTTGGCCTTATGTCAAATCTTAGGCTAATACCACCTCAATCTAATTACTGTAGTTTTATAATAAGTACTGATATCTGATATGCACTCACTCAATTGATCTTCTAGACTTTTCAACTGTTTTTGGCTCTGTGCATTGTCATATGAATTTTAGAATTAGTTTGGGTGACACACACATCCCCAAAAGGGGAAACAAACTGCTAGGATTTTTCACTGGGACCGAATTGAGTTTACAGACTTGTTTGGAGACAATTGATATCTTCAAATCCATGACTGTGGTTTACCTCCCCTCTCACTTGTTAAGGTCTTTTATTTTTATCAATAATGTTATTATTTTCTTTTTAGATATCTTCTATTACATTTTTCTAAAGCCATTTGATTTTCTTCCAATTATAAATGATATTTTTAAAAATTACACTTCCTATCTGTTTCTTAAATATAAAAATACAAATGATATTTTTTTAAAATGACCAGTAGCTAGCAACCTTGCCACTGGTAATTCAGCAACCACATGAGTCAATTCTAATGACTTATCTGCAGACTGCAGTGGATTTTCATATGTGATTTTAGTGTCTCCAAATGACAATGATATTTTTGTTTCAGGTTTTCCATGTGTAGAAATTTATCGTCTTTGTGTTTTTGTACTACCTGGGATTTCCAGTACAATACTGAATACGAGGAATAATAATGGAAATTCTTGTCACTCAACATTTATCATTACATATGTTAGTTATTGTAGATACTTTTGCAGTAATATTTTATCAGATTAATGTAGATTTTTTCTAAATCTAGGATGCTGAGTATTGTTATCATTAATATGAATTAAAATTATAAAAATGTTTTTTTCGATCATTAAGATGATCAGATGATTTTTACCAAGTTTTAGGTTAATGTAGTAAATTACACTGACTAATATTTTGAATCAGTCAAATGTGCAGACTAACTCCACATTAGTCATGACACATCATATACATATGTGTATATATACATATATTTAGTTTATTAATATTTTATTTAGGTTGCCTGCAATATTCATTTTTTGCTAACATGCTTATCAAATTTACATGTAAAAGATGCTTCGTAAAATGAGTTTAAAATTGTTTTCTTTTTAAATATTTTCTAGAAGAATTTGGAAAATATTATCATTATTTTCTCCATGTTAGGTAAAATTTACTGGTGGTGAATTTTTGATTTCTTATTTTTTCTGGGGTCAGTTTTGGAAATTATGTTTTTTCTAAAAATTTGATCACATCAAAGTTGATCACCAAATAGTTCAAATTATTTTTCATTGTTTTTCATTGTATCCTCTTATTGTGTATTAATTATAAAATTTATACTGCTGACCACTTTTTTATTCCTGACATTGGTTTTTGTCACAATCTTGTCTGAGATTATGAATTTAAAATGTTCCATTTTAAACTTTAAAGATCTATCATGCGCATATGAATTTATTTTAATTCCTGCTTTCACCCTTGTCATTTCCTTCCTCATACTTTATAGGGTTTATTTTTTTGTTCTGTTTTTACCTTCTTCATTGATTTTTAGTTTTCTAAGAAGCATATCGTTTAATTCTTTTAATTGTACACATTTCCCTCTAATTATAGACTTAGCTGTATTACCCTGTTGTGATATTATTCAATTCAAATTTTTCTTTCTCCCCTGATTTGTTTGTTGACCTCTGGCTTTTTTAGAAGCTTATTTATTAATTTCCAAACATAGCATTTTCCAGTTAATTTTTCATTGTTATTCCTAGCTTAATTGCACTGTCGTCATAATATACACTCTATGATTTCAATGCTTTGACATTTGTTGAGGCTCATTTATATAGCACAATACAAAGTTAAACTTTTGGAATGTGATTGAGTATCCTTGTTAGTACTGCAGTGATGAGGATGTTTACCTTCATGGGATGATCTGCATGTTTGGAGAGAAAGTCTAGAAAGAAAATCAATGGAACACTAATGGCAGCTTTTTCAGCAATGTGATACTTTCTGAGGGGTGATAGTTTGGGGAGTCTTTCTAGGGTGACGATCCATTCAACCTAGAAATAAGCAGTAAATGAATTCACAAGATGAAATTATTAACCATCTTTTTCTGCCCTGCAGGGTCATAAATAGGTTTACCATCAAATTCTGACAGTGATTTTATTAAACTCAATGAACCTGAGATTCCACAAAGTAGCTTAGTTGTTCTAAAATGCTTCTGCATTTTAGAAAACTCTGGGGAGTTAAAAAAAAAAATTCCACTGCCCAGGTCAGGTTAAATCAGAATCTCTGACCGTGGACTCAAGGATCGGCATTTTCTAAACTCGCTTCTCCAACTTTAATGTTCCCATGTATCATCTGGGGAACTGTCGAAAGTAAACATTCTTCTGATTCAGTAGGTTTGGGAGGTGAAGCTTAGATTGTGTATTGGGTACCAAGGGAACCGAGGCCCATTCTTAAACTTGGCTGTACATTGTAATCACTTGGGGGAATAAATAAATAAATAAATAAACATTAGAAAAAGATGTTAAGATTCCTCTCCCAGAGAATAACAGTGAATTATGCTAATGTTGTTTATATTAACCTCCCCACTGTAGCCGATTGCTTAACTCAAGAGAAGACGGAAGAAACCATGATGGTTGCAATAGAGTAGGGTTTGATCAGAAAGCGGGGTTTTTCCTTTCCATGTTTGCAGCCCGTTCCTGAGGGTGAAGATAATTTCACCAACAACCTATTAAATGTGTGGGCACAGGAACAGCAGCTGCAGTCAGAACAAATGTTCTCCCTCCATGTGACTTGACAATCAGCTGTGTGGGATCAGGAAAAAGAAAACAAACCCAGTGTTCACCAGGTAATTTTCCACAACTAAAATTGAAGAAATGATGGATCAGGGGACATGTTTTGCCAAGTTAAATCCTGTTTTATTTTGCTTCATTTCCAGTGGAATTTAAATGTTTGGGGTTAGAGTTCACTTACTTTTTGGCAAAAAAAGTACTTCCTGTTCCTAAGGAAAAGGCCCCAGAATGCTTCTTTCACGTCAAAGGCTGTTAGGAAACAGCTCTTGATGAATTGAATGCAAGTGAATGAGAAACACATGGATTAAGTTTCCATCAGCATCCACATGGGTTTAATAATTAAGGGAAACTGCTTGACAAAAAAGAATGTTTTGAGTTCTGCCGAATTTAAATTTTGTAAAAAAAAAAAAATGTTTAAAATCTTCATTCTGAACCTGAGATTACTGATCCTTAACCAAAACAACCCAAATCAAGCTCATAATTTGAGACCCAAGCTATAAAATCCATCTTCTCTAAAACCACCAACACTCATCAGGTTCTGGGAGTTGTAAACTCACCAGGTTTGGGGAATTGTGAACATGACTGAAACACCCTCTTCTTACTCAACCTTAAAAAATGTGGTACTTTGTTCATTTCAGGTAAGCCCTAGTTCCTGACTATTATGAATTTCGCTATTACTATTCATTAAGCACATTTTAAAATCATAGTCACACCCACCTGAAATCAAAGTAAAAGTTGCCACAAATACATTAGAAGTCAGTTCAGACTTGTCCAGATGCCGACCCCTTGATAGATGGTAAAAATCAAGTTATTTAAAACTTCACTTTGTTTCCCTTATAATTACAAAGAAGAAAGTAAGAGTAGATTAATGTTTCCTAATTCTAAATACTTTTTGACTATTCAAGTAATAAAATTCTCCATATTGTATCCCAGTAATAATAATGAAAAAGAGGAAAGTGGCGGGGAGTAAAATGAATCCACAGTTATCATCAGTAGTAGATGGTTGGGGAAGATGGAACTTTACTGGACTGCATCAGTTTATACTTGCACCAGAGGTGTTGAGGAAGCATCTTTTTCCACACTCCTATCAATACCTTTCATTTTTTAAAAAGTCGTTCCGATTTTCTTTTTAAGTACCTCTTCACAAATTTTCTGTCTTAGTTTAGGTTTTTATTTGTAAGAAATTTAACAGGTACATAAGTAGCTTATATAATTATAGATCTTTACGAATATTGATTTAAATGATATTTAATATATGTCAATTAAAATTGTAATGATATTTTCTGTTGATATTTTTCCTTGTTAATATCTTTGTTCAGTCTGAAATTATTTTATTTTTTTTAATTTTATTTTTTAAATCTTGTATCAAAAAAATTTCCCCTGAAACATTCAAACAATTTGTCATTGGTATTATAGAGTATTTTTTTATGTCTTTTTTCATGTTTTCCTTTGATCTACCAGTAATTAGGTTGTTTTTGTTTAAGGAAGCCAAGGGTGAAACTATTTTTAAGAATGACCTCATCATATATGAAAATCGCATGTATGCTCACGACTCTTCGTGGACGCCCCTCCTGCTGTGCTGTTCCCTTGCTGTTAATCTTCCTGTGCTGTGGTTAAACTGTTTTAATTACAGCAGTTTTATGATGTATTTTAATGTTTTACGTGTTCCCTCCACCACCTTATTACTGTTTTTGAACCGCTGGCTTTTTTAGTGTTTATTTTTTCATTTGAAATATAGAAGTAGTTTCTACAGCTAAAAAGCAAACAACAGAGATTATATGAATTGAGGTTACCATGAGTTTATCAAATATAAGGGAAGTACTGGCATTTTCACATAGTATATCTTTCATATATTTAGATCTCCCTTTATGTACTATGAGAAAGTATAGTATTAGCATTAGTTTTACTTTTTGCTCTGTAAAATTGTACCAGATTTAGGTTTCCAATTCTAGAGTAGGATTATACCATATTGTCTCCATTTTGATAAAATTTTCAATGATGTCTTTCTGCCTAATAGATAATATGCAAATGCTTAATTAAGCATGCTGTACTGGGATGACTCTTAAAGAACCCTTGCTTTCTTTTCTCATTTGATGTCAGAGTCTCTCCAGAAACTTTTTTTCTGTCTACTCTGAACAGCTTGCTAATATTTTACTACTTTTTAAATGTCATTGTTGGTAGGCTAGAAAACCTGTTGTTTTCTCTCCTGTGAGAATGAATTTGTAATTGTATGAGTCTTAGCACAAAGCAGTGTGGTACTGACTTTAAGTACAATGAGAATCCATACAAAGAGTTTCCAATATTAATTTGTCAATAGCTGGGCACCTAATAAGTGAGTGCTCAAAAATATTTGTTAATTTAATAATATTGTCTTAAATTAGATTATCATAGTCATGGGTCTTTTTGCAAATGTATATAAGTAGTTTAATCAAAGTAATTAAGTATATTTATAGATGATCTGTATTTTTATTCAACACTTACAAATGATTTTAAATGATAAACTAGAACCAAAGTATTTATAGCGGTCATAAATCTTACTACTTAGAAATATCATTTCTGCTTACCCCTGTTCTCTCTTCGCTAAATATAGTTACAGAAAAACTTGTTAAATCTTAACTAGGAACCTGAAATCTTGATGTTATATAAATTTTGGGGCTGAAAAGATAACATTAAAAAGTTCCAGATAAACCACAATACTTATTATGCTGTAACTATCTCTACATAGTGGTGCCTCCCCTCCCTGAGGAATTGTTTCTTCATTGAAATTTAACTATATTTGTTCATGCTAAAAAGAAAAAAGTGAATGAAAGACTTAGGGTAACTACTATCTTAGTGGAACACAACTGTAGTGCATTGAATAATAGCTTTCCAAAAATTATGTCCATTCCCTATCCCCCAGAACCTGTGAAAAGGGGCCTTTGCAGATACAACTTATTGAAGGACCTTGAGATGAGGGGATAATCCAGGATTATCCAGGTGGGCCCTAAGCCCAGTGACAAGCACCCTTGTATAAGAAAGGCAGAGGGAGAAAGAGCACAGGCAGAAGAGGAGAAGGAGAAAGAGGAGGTGGCAATACGAAGATGGGGGGATGGGATGAATTGTGATGCCCAAAATTGCTATGCTGAAGTCCTAATGCCCTGTACTTCAGCATATGACTGCATTTGGAGTTAAGGCCTTTAAAAGGATGATTAAGGTTAAATAAGGTTACTGGGGTGGATTGCAATCCAATATTATTAGTGTCTTTTAAGAAAAGGACATTAAGACATAGGCACGCACAGACCAAAAGCCACCTGGGGACAGAGGAGAAGAGAGCTGAGCCAAGAAAAGAAGACTTCAAATGGCACCAACCCTGCCAACACCTCAATCTTAGATTTCTAGCCTCCAAAGCTCTGGGGAAATAAAATTCTGTTGTCTAAGCTACCTTGTCTATGGCACTTTGCTATGGCTGCCTTGGGAAGTGAATATGGGATAGTGATACCAAGAAACATCTGAAGCCCCCAAATGCTAAGAAGATGAGAAAGAATTTTCTTCTAGAACCTTCAGAGAGAGTGCAGTCCTTCCCTTTGGACTTCTGGCCTCCAGAACTGTGACAGAATAAATGCTTCCTTTGTTTTAAGCCACCATGTTTGTTGCAATTTATTACTGTTGCCCTAAGAAACTATTACAACTTTCCTTTCCCAAGGAAATTCAAGCAGTTTCTAAGTGGCTGTGTTTATTATTTTGAGCCAAAGTCCACGGAAGATGGTGAGCAAAGGCCTCTGAGCAAAGCTAAAGCTAGAGAGGAATATAACAAGCCTTGCTTAGGGCTCTCTGCCCTTAACCCCTGTCTGCCACCAGCTTCGCAATGTTTTTAAAAAACAGTACTAAGTGTCAGTGTATTTGCCTTTAGGGATTTCCAGTATTAAAATGAAAATCTTCTGAAAACAGATTCCACTGGGATTGTATAATGGTGATCATGTAGTTCATTTACATTGCATTTAGTTGTACAAAAGCACTTTCCAAAACTGGATTTGATACAGCCTGTTTTAGTCAACATTTTTTCAGGCCATCATTTCTAGAGCAGTTCTTCTGAAACAGTTTTGCTATAGTCATCCCTAGATATGATACAGTCCACCCCATCACTGTGCTTCTAGGACCAGTACGAATGACACTTTCCCCATGAAGGTCTCCATGGGGATCCCATCATGCCTTTAAATGCATTTTATTCCACTCTTTCATTCTACATTTTGTCTCTTCTAGCACATAAGAAATTTGAGAGGAGGAAACACATCTTACTCATCAAAGTTCTAAAATAGTGTTTTATATTTTTTTAAAGCAGGAATTCAGCAAATATTTTTGAATAAATACATTTATTTTTCTCTATTTCCTTGTATTTTTGGTGAGGCAGACATTCATATTTTCAAAATTGAGCCAGAAAAAAATTGTATGGGTAGTTCAGGGAAATTTAGTTACTATAATAGAATGACACCATCAATTCCTTTATTCCTTTTTTTCCTACAGGCTGCTTATCCGTGGGGCATAAGAAAGCAAGATGGATTATACTGCAAAGAGGTAATAGCTTTATGAGCATAAAAGCTACTGGCATCATATTTTCACGGTAGCCTCTGCTTCCTGGCAACAGGGACCTTAAAAAACTATAATTAAAGGAAAAGGCAAATCTCAGGCAGATATAACAGATGACAAAATAAACAAAGACAGCACTGTGAAAGATGAAAAAGGAGATATTTCTGCAAATAATAAACTGCGATTCTTCTTTTCATTTTAAGAGCAATTCTTAATAAGAAACTTTTGCCAAATTTAGTAATGACATGAAGAGTGTCAGGGAAGAAAATTAATTTTTCCTCTCCCCTTCTGAGTTTTTGCTGAAGCTTAATAAAAGACATACTAACAAGAGAAACATTTTATTAACTTGTATACCTCACACACACATGAGAAATACCCAGAAAAAATGAGTAACATCCCCAAATAACCTAAGCCACCATCTCATATACCATCTTCAACTAAAGGCAAAAGAAACATGGGGAGGGGAGGTAGGACAATTATGGGAGGTTACTAGGAAAAGCGAGGTGGACTAGGGTAAGGATTATTATGTGGATGTAAGTCTGTATCTTCTCCATTGGTAAGATCTTCTTGTGACTTAGAGTCATCCTTACAAATGATTCCCTCTATAAATATAAATTTCTCTTACAAAAGGGTATCTTCTCTGTTTTCAAGAGCTTCCCCAGTGTCTATGGATTCTCAAAATAATCAGCTCAAAATAATCATTATGTGAAAGAGATATAATGTGGGGGTGGCATATTCTGTTCTCTTTCAAGGGCAAATATACTTACTTCATTCAATCAAGAGAACTCCTGTTGTTCTATTACTTTGTCAGTGAACCAATTTGTAAAACTCACAAGGTTAACCACATCTACTCACACAGGCATAAAAAAGCACAATACACACCAAGAGGTTAGGAACATAAACTGTAGACGGATGTAGCTGGAGAGTATCTCAGAGGAGTCTGACCTTCCATATAGCAAGTAAGGAAAGGGCGGGAGAGTGAAGACATAGCCTACAGAATTAAGCTTCATCATGGGTTTCTGGATGTTGACTGACAAGGTTATTCATAAGGCATAAAGACATGGAAAAATAGAAAAATAAAAATTTTAAAAACCTGGGATATGGAGGGATTAGAAAAATGAAATGAGTGCATTATTATTCAAGTAGCAACGGCCTCAGGCGAGATTAGTTTACAGGTAACAGTTTGTCTGCTCTCCATCCACTCCCCCTCTTCAGCCAGGTTGCCATTTAATTACTTGGATCATCAGTTCCTTCTAAAGGTCAAAGATGTCCAGCCTATTTGCCTCATTGGGCTTTCAAAGGGCTTGAAGTGTCCCGCATAAAGCAGGTACGGCTGCGTGGGTAACGAACATTGCCTCCCACTCAGGCAGCTCCCTCGCTTTCTCCGTGCAGGCTTCCAGAGCAGCCCTGGGAGAGGGCAGGCAAGATGAGACAGTGCAAGCTCATTAACAAAGATCTAATAACAAAATCACACGCAAAAATCTAATTAGCGAGGTTACCTCTGGAGCAGCAGCTTCATGGAAATAAACACAGGCTTGCATGTGTTTTCTGCCTGGAACCATATTTTTTCATTTCCTTTAAAATTTCAAAAAATGTAATCTTCCTTCCAACTCGTGTCCTCGCCTACATCATTATGCCTCGTGTTGCCCAGGTTTCTTCTCAGTGCTTGGAGGAAGTAACCAGAGACATTTCCACTGATAGGAAGCCTTTGATCTCAAGGCTGCCCACATTAAAGCGTCCTCCCTGAGTCGCCTTGCTAGGGCTGCACACAGAAGCCACCCCAGGGGCTGGCCTGAACTTGTTTCGTGGCACAGAGCAACAGATCCCGACTGCTGAGGAAGGCAGGGCAGGCTGGGGTACGGGAACCCCGCACACTCCATCCCAACTCAGACTGAAACCACAGGGAAGGCGGCGGGCTGCGGATGCAATTACGTGGGTTGGAATTTGGCCAGCACACCCGGGTGAGATGGCACAGCAGAGCCTGCCCCCCTCTGTTTGCCAGGCTGGAGGAGTTTACACATCATTTACAATATACATGAGAAGCTTCCAGAGGCAGCTGGGATTGGCCCTCATGAGCCCGCAATAAACGAAGCTGGGCTTTGCTTACTTATAAAATTAGAGCTGCAGCGAACTTGGAGGTTTTCCATTCTAACCCCTCATTTAAGAAAGGAGGAGACAGAGCCCGACGCAGGGAAGGTAGTTAAACAAGGTCACACAGCCCAGAGGTAGAGAATTTGGGGTGAGATATCAGAAGTTTCCAGTCCTATCTTGTTGGCACTCTCCTCTCCCTCAAGCGCAATTCATTAGGAAGTCCGACAAGCCTGTACATGGCTTTCACTGCCTTCGCCTCCATGACATTTTCCATTGATCTGAAATGGGGGTACTCACGCCTCACCTCAGGCGAGGGCTGGTTAAGCTACTGCGCTTCTGAGAGAAAACAAAAGGGGGAGTCTTTATAATTTTGAGGTAAGCAAAGATTTCTTAGGTCACAAAAAGCACAAACCATACAGGAAAACAATAAACTATGCTTCCTCAAAATCAAAACTGTCTGCTCTTTCACAGACATCTTTACACATTTGAAAAGGCTAATCACAATCCAGGAGAAAAAAACTCACAGTGCATGTATCTGACAAAGAACTTACCTTCAGAATTTATAAATGTCTGTTGTAATTTAATTATTCCAAAAAAGAGAGAGTCTGATAAAAATAAATGGACAAAATACCAGACACTTCAGAAAAGGTATACTTCTGGCCAGCACAGACATGAAAAGATGCTTAACACAACTGGTCATGAATAAATGAAAATTGAACCCAAAAGAAAGAACTGTTTCATATCAATGAGAATGTCTAAAATTAAATCCCTATAGTACCCATTATTGATGAGGATAAGAAGCTACCAGAACTCTCACGTATTTCTTGAATCAGTGAAATGTTTCTTCTTCTTCTTCTTTTTTTTTTTCTCCAAAACAGTTTGGTAGTTTCTTACAAAGTTAAATGTTTATTGACTCTTTACCTAGGACTTTCACTCCTACGTATTTAACTGAAGTGAAAACATAACCACAAAAAGTCTTGTACATGAGTGTTCATAGCAGCTTTATTCTTAATAACCCAAACTAGAAGCAACCCAAGCATCATTGGTTATGATATAGTCTACATGGCACATGCTTCCCAGCAATAAAAATCAACAATGTAGATGTACATAATATGGATAAATCTGAACATCGGGTTGAGGGAAAGAAGCCAGATTCAACAGGGATTCCATTTATATTAAATTGTAAAGTGGACAAAATGCATGTATGAAAACAAATCAAATCAGTAGTTGCCTGGGACGAAACATGGTTGGGATTGACTATAATGGGGCAAAAAGGGACTTTATTAGGGTGATAGAATTATTTCATATCTTTTTTAGGCTGGTGGTTACTCATTTGTTGCACTTGGCATTGGGGTGGATATCCCCATCTGTCAAAATTCATGAACTTACACATTTAAGGTGGCTGCATTTTATTGTACATAAATTATGACTCAAAAATTTATTTAAAAAGTCAACATGAGGATTACGTCTGTCACTGTGTAGGCGCACACAGAGGGCTTCAAAAATATTGGTTCTGTTTTAGTTTTGAAGATGAATAGTCAGTTCACAAGTGCTTGGTTTATTATCATGCTTCATAAAATGTACAGAGCACATATAATCTGCCATGTATCAAATATTACATAATAAAATTTTTAAAGGAACTAAAAAAACTTAGCCAAGCTACCATATGTAAAGTGCTGATCAAAGCCGCCAGACTTTATGGAGTGATTACTATGTGTTAATCTTTTATAAACCTTAGTTCATTCAATCTTTGTACAAATTTATGGGGTAGTTTTAGTGTTCTAATTATAGATATGAGGACACTGGTGAACAGAAAGTTTAAACCAACTTCTCAACACTGCACAGTTAGTGAAGATTGTAGCCAGGTGTTCAAACACCTGAAAGATAAAACCTTCTCCTTATTCAAGCTTCCATGGTCCCTGAACTTGAGTCTAGTCAGTGTTGCCTCATACATCCACTGCGCTCCAAGTCAAATGTCTGCAAAGTACACTCCAGGCAGGTCTCGCACTTTCTCTTCTGCGTGCCTTTTCTCTTGTTGCCCTACTGGAAAACTCTGCTTTTCCTTTCTTCTCTCTAAATTCACTTGTCTTTCAATTCCTAAATTAAACCACCTAAGAGCAGCTTTTCTGACCACCCAAAAGAAACTCAAGCCACTCCATCTTCTTTAGTTGTTTGTGACTTACTACATATAAGCTACCTTTTCATTCATTCATCCGGTCACCACCTCTCCTGAGCTTCTACCCTGGGCCATTCTCAGTGCGCGGTGAGGGCTATAGTAGTGACTGGGCCCTGACAGTCATGAAGATCATGTTCTTGCATCTGTGTTAGTCTTATTCCTCGAAGTCGATTATAAGCGTCTTGACATCTGGAATTTTGTTTAATTCCTGCATCACATCATAGGTATAACTTATGTTTACAATATATAGGTAAAGAAGAAGGCAATCTAAAATTCATTATCCATTATCTATTTCATAATGCTCAAATTTTTCATCTATTTATCTGGTCTTCTCTAAGTGAAGAAAACTACTTGAAGGCTACGTGTGAAAATTTAAATAGTGTTTTTTTTTCTAGATATTAGAATCATAAATGACTTCATCTACTAGAAATATTTATGGCTCATGAAATTTAAAGAATGAAGTTGAAAGGAAGAATATTATCCTCTTTGAGGTTCTTATATTGTGTTGTTTGATTTCTCCTTAATTTAGGAAAATTACCTCTCCTCAAAATGAAAATATAATCTACTTAATAACATAGGGGTTATCACCCGCTCAACTATTCCGTTTTTCTTACTGTGAAGTCATAGAGCTAAGATAATATTTTACTTGTCCTGCCTCAGGAAGCTATAGTCAGTCATTAATAAAATGCCATGACTTACACAGTAAAATGATATTGGGCAGTGGCCGTGGCTATAAAGGACATATGATAAATTTTATTGTCATTCATGAACAAATGAATTGCCACATAATATTATCGGATGCGTAAAAGGATACATATTGATCATCTTATAAAATCATTTTTATATGGCTCAGCTGTCCTTTTTTGACAAAGAATAAAATAATTTTCAGGCTTTATTGTACATATAAATAACAATTAGGTATGGCTTTTGACAGAATCGTCATTATCATTATCAGTAATGAAGTCTATGGTAAAATAATATTGTTGCAAAAATGATAATGCTGTTATAATAAGAGGGCATCATATTCATCTGAAGTATAAAATAAATTATGATTATCGTTACTATTCATTAGAGGCAATGGTAATTAATAATTTATTATTATTAAACAGAATGACCTGTGGGAAACTCACGGAGATTCTTTATTACTCCAATGTGCTTTAAAACCTTGGCCTCCTTGAAAGAAATTTCCATCTTTCAGTTTACTTTATGTGATGGGAATGAATTGGATAAAACAGCAGACCAGAGAATATAAATGATTGTGGGGTGGTAGGAGGGACAGAGAAGACAAATTCTGGAATTTAGGAAGCTGCCTAAATGAAAATTTAGGATCCAGATCTTTAAATAATTTTTCTGTACTACCTACTTTTCAGTTTTTCCTTTTGGTTAAACTAACTCAATAACTCTTCAATGAAATAGTTCCATAATTTAGATTCATTCCTTACAACTGGAATATTCACTCTTTATCAGATCACATCAAAACAGCAATGTTTATGCAAAGACACAACATGTCCCATAAAGCCCTTCTGGAACGACTGGGTCACGGAATATGACTCGCACTTGAGATCAAGCATGGGCCCCTTCAGTCAACTGTCAAGTCAGGTGATTACAGCCAGTGAGATACTTTATGGGGAGATACTGGGAAGATAGCCCATAATCATTAAATTATAGCCAATGGCAGAAACCAATCATTTCATGTTAATTTTAATCTCTAAACTACATTTGCTAAGCAATATATTTAGGTTGGAAAAAACAGTGACTACCAAAAACTGAGAGAGCAAGAGAGCGGACATAGGAGAAGAAGGCAGAGGAGAAGTAAAGACAGAGAGAAACAAAAGAAATAGAAAGAAAAGTCATTTCCTATGTCACAAGTACTCAACATTTTTCAAAATACACTGTGAATTTTCCTATATTTGTGGCCAAGTCAAATTTTTTCATACAGTTTTTTTGTAAAAATCTAGGCTATACAAGTGTTGAAAAACCTGAAACTGAGAGGTTGTAGATCAAAAGACAGCAAATTATTTGAGCTGAGAAATAAATGTTCAGTTACAAACGGCACAGAACAAATGAGATGCACATAAAGAAGGCAAGGATCAGAATAAAAATATTTTTATAGTGTCTTCACCAAATTCTTCTCAAAAACAACTGGGAGTTGGTATCACAGTACATGATTTGCAGAGGATTTTAATAAAATATTCTTAGATAATTGGAGCAATGAACAATCTATATTGTTAACATAATGTTATATCATTAATATAATGGTTTGGATTAGGTCAGGTTCTACCAATCACTTCTTATTTTTATTAAGTTACACAAACAATAACAGCACAAAATATTAGCTGGTAGAGTAATAGATCTCTGAAATCTACAGCTTAGATTTTGGTGTCAAAGGACAGTAAAACTTTTACCCAATATTCGCAGTTGTAGATTTTGCCTAAAAATCTGAATGGCATCTTAAGGGGCTTTTACTCTTATCTATGATGTAAGTTGCAACACTAAATTCCACAATATTCATAAGTATGCATGCATACAGCAGCAGTGTGAGGTAGTGATCCCTTGCTGTTACTTAATATTATGTGCAATTATTTATTTTATACACCTACATATTAACTATTGGTGCTGGAAGAAAATTAATTAATTGTCAGATTATGCTCTTTTTGAAAGTAGAGCATTTAGATGCATGAGGATATCATTGATAATGTCATATCAACCCAAATCTGAGAAAGGAGGCTTGGGGAGGATAATCATATGTGACTTCAGTGATGTCACACTAACCATGTTAGAAAACTCACAAATTAAGACATCCTTGGCTATTTTTTATGTGTTAATAAGTAAAACTACTTAAGAAGTTTGAGTTGCAAATTGAGTTGTCAGGTATTTCTGCTAAGAGTAGTTATACAGACTATGCTTTGCAAACACCTAGGGGGCATTCTTGCAACACAGACCTCATAGCGTTGTTTATTATTAAGTAAATTTTCTCAAAAGTGACAGTAAAGAATCCTACTTTCACAAAATTAATGTATTACAATAGATTTTCAAAACATGGAAATAAAATATCTTAAAAGGAGGACACCTTTTCTTATATGAACAGATGTATCTATGTGCTACTAATAACATACATATACTCGTATTCTCTTAAATCAACTGGGCTCCTGAGGTGTCAGGGTATCTAAAGATGAACATATTTTTATTTGGTATGAGTGGCATTGTGGGTAAAGTTTACAAGCAGTACCTATACAGAGGTGGGGGGAAGACACACATTCGGTTTCCTGCATGGAGCAGACCGGGTCTCTGAGCCAGAGGAGAGTCTGTGAGCCAGGGATAAACCAGAACACAGTGTCCTCCCTCCTGGAAGGGATGGCAATCTTTTCACAAGGGAGAGCATTGTTTCTAATAATCCATATCCATCAGGCTCATAATAAAAGTTAATATTTTCCAGCTTCTGGAAATAAATTTTCAGTGTTTAGGGAGCACTTTTGCTCATTTTTGAGTTTTTAACCTCTCTCTATTTTCATAGCTATCTTATATGAACTATATGGGGCTGCATCAGTGGCCAGAAGTTATTTAAAACAATTAGTTGCATGCCCATAGAACTGTATTTTAAAAATAAACTAATCAATTCCCTACCCAATATCTCAGAGGTGAAGAAGTGCTTTCTGAATTTTTGGTTCAAACAAAGCTCACTAGAGAAAACTGCCAAGGTCAAGAGCTAAATAGTATTGAAGTCAGGATGGAGCTTAGTGGATGGATTCTGGACATATACGCACTTTAGATTGGCACTCTTCCTAGAGTGGGACAAATTGTTCCTAACTCTTGCCTGGTGGTTACTGTTAGCAATACAAAGCCATTAAATTCAACAGTGACCTCAGCATCAAACCTCACCCAAATAGCTTCCAGTTTCACAGCTTGAATCCCCAATTGCGTTGATTCATCTCCTTCCCCTGTCTAGATAGTCTTCATGATGAGAGCTCTTTCCCTATGGACTGAACTTGATTTTGACAATCCTGCTCTTGGTAATCATAGTGCTTTGAACTCATTCCCAGGCATGAGTTTCCACTGACTGTTGTCAGTCACACTGTTCACTTCCAGCTGTTGAAGTTCAGAATCATTGGACACAATTAAGAAGTAGAGAAAGAATCTCCTTCCATCATTTAAATGGTGATGATGTAAATGGAAAAAATCACTCATCTGATTACACGCAGTTCTCCAGTTTCACTTGTAAAAGTCTGTCTTTCCAACGACTTTATAAAAGCTACAAGAGGAGTAATCTTGTGTTGTTTTTTTTCTTCTATGAAAGTCATAGAATCTATGCATGTAGCTGGGCATAGTGTTAACAGTTAATTAATGTTTATTGACTTGACTTAATGAGTCTCAGCTATTTAACTATATTTTTTTAGATTAATTAAAGAGGAATTTATGATTAGCCACATATGAATCATTATCCTGACCCTGTGCCTACTGTGAGAAAAACTGTGCTGAGCACAGGGAATTCCAAAGAGAAATAAGAAAGGGAACCTTGTCCTCCAGTATCTTATAGGCTTGTAGAACTAATCAGAGGCAAGATATGAAGAGATGCATTATGAAGGAGATATATAGACACAGAGCACAGAGTTATAGAAAGCAAAATAAAAGAGATTTCTTGCAACTGTATGTTATTGAATAGATTCATAGATTCATAGAAGGGATGATATTTGAATTGGATTTTTAAAATCTAGGTAGGGATTGGATATGCAGAAATGGAAGAGCAGGAATTTAAGAAAAAAACATTTATTGACTTAATAATTTGTTCATGCCATGCACTTATTCAATGTTAATCTTGTTATTTTGATAATGTTTATGTCTGACTCCATCAAATGGCTTCTGGCACAGCAGAAATTGCATAGGGTAGAGTTCAGAGATCATAGCAGTGTGTCCTGGAGGCCTCGATTAATTATAGACACCAGCTAGAAATGAATCAGGACCACATGCCAATCCTAAAGTTGCTATTTTTAAAATATAATTTTGGAGAAATTTTCATCTCACTCATTCAAGAAAGGATTACTGAGGTCATACTATGTGCAAGACATATTTCTATCCTATGTGAAAGGTAATCATAAATTAATGTTTCACCATCTATTTATTAAAAAACATACGGCAAGCAAACAAACTACAGTGTTGTCTCAAGTATTATAATGAAGCTATATTCAGTGAGTTTTTTAATAGCATACAGATGTGGCAAAAATTTGGCATGTGAAAGGGGGGGAAGGTAGAAACAAGAGAACATATTAGCTACCTTTGAGTTAGATCTTAAAGAATGAGTAGTCACTTAAGAGTGTGCCTTGTGAGCACCATAAGCAGATTAGGACATTCTATAGCAGAGAGTAAAGCAGGAACAAGGCAAGGAGTCGTCCTCATCAGATCACCATGATGATTTGGCCAGAGCCCTTTGTAGCTAAAGATAAGAAAGCTGCGACTCTAGATTTAAAGGTCATGCATAAACACAGATCTGCAATATAGACAAGGTCAGGTTTGAAGGTATGGATCTTAGAATCAGGAAAATAAAGACAATACTTCGCATCACTGAGGTGGATAAAATTATCCATGAAAACTTTTGAACAATTGATGATGAGGAATTAGCATGCTTAGATGCTAATACCAGCTCTGCGATTTATCATCTTTGTGGAACTGTTACCTAAATTTCAGTCTTCACTTTCATGAATGAGCATGAGAGAATTACCCACTTATGTAGTTATTGAGGTAACCCATTATAATCTCACTCCACTCAGAACCGACACTGGCATAGAGTAGAACTCAAAAATTTCAATTATTATTAATACCATATAAGAAGGCTAAAGATGAAACCCTAGATAATATTGACATTAATGCAATAATTGGTAAAAGAGTAAAAGAAAGTAATCAAGAAGTAGAAAAAGGTGAGTGATTTCATAAAGCCTCATGGAAAGAAAAATTTCAAAGTGTGGAATGACAAGAGGATGGCATTCCTAAGCCATGGTGCTACAGGTCCAGAAGGAAGAGCCCTGAAAAGAAAGCTCTGAGATTTGGTGGGTAGCAGATATTTGGTAACCTCTAGTGAGAACAGCTGTAGCTGGAATATCAGGGTAGAAGTTTGATGTATAGGTCTGGAGATGAGCAAGAAAATGGAGTGAGATTATAATACTCAGTTTGTTTATTATTGAAAGTAGAAAGACTGTAGATTAGGTGGAGAGCAGGGTGGAGAAGAGGGTTTTATGAGAATGTGGATATCTTGATCATATTGTCAAGCAAAAGAATGACATTCATGGAGGAGGAAAAATTAATGGGAGAAAGATGATGCATTTGATAGTAAATGTCTAAAAAAAATTTTTTTAAAAGAAATCAAAGGCATGAGTAGAGGGATTCTATAATAATAGAGTAGTCTCCTTGATTCAGACAGGAAAAAAATGGATAAAAATATAGATTGGAGATAGTAGAGGAGATATGAAGATCTTACTCCTAATGGCTCCAATTTCCTGCAAAGTTGTAGTCCAAGTGACTGAAAATAAGAGGTTTCTTGACACCAGTATCTGGAATAGAGTATAAAGGTTTGAAACTACTCAGAAAGAAAAGTTTGTGAGTTGCAAATTAGTTAACTTTTTGCATAGTATTTATGGAGGATCAGATAGTATTGAACATATTAGCAGAACGTGAGCCCATTGGGATAGGTTAATGGCTTTCTTTGGGAGGGGCTAGGAGATGCACTCATCTGAAGAGAGAAAAATAACAATTGATTTGATGCAGGCAGGAAAAGTAATGAGGACCCTTCAGAGTGTTTTTAGTGTGTTTGCCTTTGAGTTTCAGCCAAGGGAAAGGAGTATCAATAGCTTGAAAGAATACAAGGCTATAAAATGCCCTCGAGAAGCTTTTACTCTACAAGAAAAGACATAGAAACAAATAAAGACAATTGGAAGCATATGTAATAATTACTATAAGTGTGATAAAACAAGTATTATAAGGGTTCAAAAATTAAAATTAAACTAGGGTGATTTAAAAAAATACTGACAGACTTACAAGAAGGTTTAAGAGAACAATTATCCTCTTGCTGATAGTTAAAAGTGTTTCTTGTTATTTTAAATTTATACTATTTTTTTACTCTTGACCTGTACTGTTAGGATTTGTGAAAATCAGTTTCCATAATTCAGGCACTCAGAGAGGTTTCTAGAAGGGACCTACATTCTAGGCAGCATGATTAATCTTCCAGAGAATGATTGGTCATAGGCCTAGAGTAGGGTTGATACCTCTGCCTGGATGACAACTGAAAACCTGGATCAGCCTTAAGACTGCAAACAAGCATCTGTGTGTTAGTGATTCAATAGGATCAGGGTTTTAAAATGGAAAGAGAAAATCATCTACTTTTGAATACCAGAGAATAATAGGATTTGGGCAAGGTACCAGGAAAATATCACCTTTTCTCAAAGCCACATGACTTTCAATGAAGCTAAGCAGAGATTTGTGAAGTTAACATTTTACCAGTCAGCTTTTTATAACAGGACACGTGCATAAAAGGCCAACCCAAATGGAAAAAAACGAGTAAGAGCAGAGAAGAAAATGCTCAGGAGTCAGGGACAGAGAGACATGCAGCATGGGATCAAACTGGAGGTTAGTTTAGCATAGTTAAAAAGCCAAGGAGTGGGAGAAATGTGCGTTTTTGATTCATGAATTAAGGGACCAAAGTAAGACTGAAAAATATTAGGGTGCCTATAGAAAAGAAGTAATAAAGAGACCAGGGACAGGGGGATTGACCTGGGATCCCCAAAACAGGTATAGCCTTAAAGACACTCTGGAAGGAAATGAGAATCCTACCCTCTTAACGTTAATGCCAAGTAAAAGCCACCTTGGGTTAGAATCTTGGTACCTTAGCCTAATATCCTACATAGATAAATTGACTAAACACAAAACTTGGGAAACTTGCATGGTGACATCTAAGGGAACAGAGAAAAGGACTAGAGAAGATAGACTTAGCACTACTAATATCTCAGCAAATAATAATTATGTAACAATTTTAGCAACGCCCAGCAGATATTCTACCTTTATGTGTAAGGGATGCTGTCAACAGTGTCTTTCAAAATCGTGGAGATTTATCCTCCTCCAAGATAGGCACACATGTGGACACATTGAAATTATGGCAATAAATTGAGAAGCTGTAAGCACATACAGGCATAAATGAGGGAAAACCTAAACCAGCTAGATTCAAGATAGGAATGGAAGAGAAAAGATGCAGAGAGATCGTGCAAGAGTCATCGGACCCAGTGGAAAAAACATTGACTTGTGCCATTTCTTCAGGGAATCAGAGCTGACTCAAGAAACACTGTCTATTTTACCTACACAGACCTGGTGGAATTCAAAGCCTTCCTGAGAGCAGAGGCATGGCTCAGTCTCTCCAGGTAGCATTCAAGAACTCATTATAAAATGTAAAAGTAATTCTAAACCATTAGGAAGAAAAGAGCCATAAAAATAAATCCTTTCCAATTCCCTTTGGTCTCAGAACTCAGTAAATGCCAAAAACGTTCAGCTCGGATGTGTGGCGGATTCTCTCAGCCGTGGCTCCTCACTTTTTCCAGTTCCCCAAATCCGGGCCGATGCTGTTTTCTTGTGTGTTATTCAATATACCTTCCTTAGGTTTTTCAGGTCTCTGCTGTGCTTACCTCATACAAGAAGAGCAGTGGAAACTTCTTAGGGGTAAGTTATAAAGGGATATGGTCTATTAGTAATTAAAAATACTTGGTAAACTGCCTACTTAGTCTGTCTTCTATGGATGTGAATGACAATCATATCTTTTTAAGTTCAAGTGCTGTTAATGCAATGATGCTTTGAAAGGTCCTTCCATGAGTGCCTAGCTATGTTCATCATTATACTGAATTCATCATTGTTCCCCACATATACTATATTTAACTCTCAACAATTGCTATTTGGTCCCGTGGAATAATAAGTAACAGTTAAAGTTTTATGCTTTGGAAGCTTACCCATTTCGATTTGAAGGCTCTCCAGTCCACACCCAAATCCAGACTGCACCCTTCACTGAGCCTGTTTCTTCACTGTGAATTGAGACTAGTGTTGTTAGCTCAGAAATGCTGAGAAGATTAAATGAAATAATGTAAAGTGCTTGGGAAATAGTAAGTCATGTGGTGTTATTATAATTATACTCTCTACCAGGTGGAATTTTTCTTCTGTACTAACCTGTCTATATCTTACTATTCCTGTAAGATACAGCTTAAAGTTCCCTTTTTCCCAAATATTTTACTATTTACTATATTCATGCCCTAACTTACACATTCTATGAATCTAATAATTTCACCATCTGATAATATACTGTTATCCATAAATTATTTCATCAAAATATTACTTTTCTGTAACTAGGTAATTAATGAATTTCAAGAAAAAACTTATGACTTTGTATTATATATATTATATATATTTGGATTCCTTACAACTTTCCCTGAGTAAGGCATACCAAAGCTATTTAATAAGTGTCAGCTGACTGAAGGTATTATTCTTTCATCTATAAAGTGATTACTGTCCAGGCATTGCTATTAATAATAAATTAAAAATGTCTTATTATCAACTCTCATAAATTCAGATTACCTCAGGGCATCATCCTATTGGGATTATTGAAAAATTTGATGTTTATTTCAAGAACTATAATTCCCTGTCAAAAGATTATAGACTTTGGTATATCCTGACAACATTAACCAAAGCATCTATATCATTGTTCCTATAATTTCCATGTAATTGACCATAAATATGGGGAAAATGAGGGGGGAAAAATGTCTACAACAGCCCCGGGGGTAATGTCATTCATGCGCAAAAACTTGAGGAATTTCTGTTTGATAAAGTGCCAACAGAATTAATATTTCTCTTCTTTTAAAGATCAGTATACTCATGAATCAGTTAGGGAAAATTATGTTACAACTTCACTGACACCATTAATTTGGAGGGGGAAAGCAGCCAATAGTGTTATCCCAATCAACTCACAGAAAAATACCATATTTTGCCATGCATAATGCACGCCCACGTGTTTGTGCACATTAAACATGGGATTATTGTGTCCATTATCATACCCGTGGTATGTAATCATTATACCCATGTATAATACACATCCTTATGTTTCCCTCAAAAATTTGGGCAAAAAGTGCTCATTGTACATGGCAAAATACAGTAGCTAGGAAACTAGACTTCCTTGGAAACCACGCCTTGCAATAAACAGAAAGTTCTACCTTTGTGAAAGAACTTCTTCCCAGAGGGAATAATCATCACAGGGATGACAGAGAGAAAATCGAATCCTCAAGGCCAGGCCTCTTCTGCTATGAGCTGATGTCTGCATTGGCTGAGAAACAAGGGCTGGAATGCATTTTTCTCAGGAATCCACTCCATTACGCCAAGAGCTTCTGTCTGGATCCTGTGGTCCCAGCTAGTATAAAGTAAGTGCTGTAGAATAGGTCCTAAATGCATGTGTGGGTGCGGCAAAAAGTTGGCTGGCAGAACGTGGGGACTTCATTGGAACAGATGATCAGCCCTCTCGGAAAAATAGAGAAAAAGCAAAATCCCTGTAAAATGACAACAATCTAACAGAAAAAACAAAATTCCTGTAAAGAGTTGAAGAAACAGTCTGACAAGTATTTCTGAAAGCTAGTAAGGAAAAAATTTAGCATATGCATTTTATATGTTTTATAGTTTTTATATGTTTATACGATAATTCAAGAGGGAAGAGTAACTAAGAGAACAGAGTAAGCAATTCTAAAGGAGGAATAACTGAGATCATGAAAGATTGAACAGAAATAAAATCTTATTTGCCAAATTAAGAAGCAGTGAAGAGCAGCTAGATAATGTAGAAGAATTTATTGTTCTGTCAAGTGATAACCTTGACCGTGGTTAGAGAAGAGATGAGATATATGAACGGAAGATGCAGGATCTCCTATAACCTGCAAGAGTCTCAGCAAGGTGCACGTGAATGGATTTGAAGCAGTGATTAAACAATTGCCCAAAGAACACTTTCTAGGCAGAAGGAATGCTTGGGTCCCGAGTCAGCAATCACCATGTACCAAGAAATGCTAAAGAAGAAAGAGACGCCAGAATACAAGCTTTCCTTTTTTTGAATTTTGAAATGGATAGAAAATCATATAGAACAAAAAATGAAATACTTAAAGCAAATGAGGATGATAATAATAACAATTAATAAAGGCTGGATTCTTTCCTTGCAGCACTAAATATCAAAAATAAGCAATATATATTCACAGAATTGGAAGGAAAGTGATTATGACCAAAGCATTGCATAGTCAGCCATGTTTTTCATATCTGGGAGAAACAAGATGTTTTTATGCATTCAAGATTACAAAAGACAGGACACGCATGCTCCCTATGGAAGGAGTTATGGGAAGACATATTTTATCACTCTGTGAAATGAAGACAAATAAAGAACTCATGAATGGAGAATAATTATGGATCAAAAGCAGAGTTGACAACAGATAGTAGCCTTTAAGTGAATATGCCAATATTTATTCTAGAAATCAAATGCCTGCTACTTAATAATTTAATATTTGTACTTTAGCTCTGAAACCCTATGCAATATCAACAAGGACTAGAAGTGCTATGATAGTAGGAAAAAGTGGTAGGAATACAACAATGACTCTTGAGCTGGCTAAGAGTTATATATCAGAATGACTGTAATCTGTAGCAGCACATATTGAGAATACGTGAGCTCTTCTACAGCTGAGATAGAATATTAAGGCAATTCAAATCAAAATACCTAGAATTAAAATATAAAAGCAGTTTTTGAAACATAGATGTGTTAAGGAGGATCTTCTCTTATAAAATTTTATATGAAGATATAAGACTATGCCCTGGTTGGGTAGCTCAATTGGCTGGAGTGGCAACCTGATACACCAAGTTTGTGGGTTCCATCCCCCGTCAGGGCACATGCAGGAATCATCCAATGTGTGCACAGACAGATGAAACAACAAATCAACGTTCCTCTCTTTCTCCCTTCCTCTCTCTCTCTCTCTAAAATCAACAAATAAAAAAAAATTTAAGAAAATATAAAACTATGACAATTAAAGCTGATTGGCACTGGCACCTATAAATAAAAAAGGAAATTTAAAAATGCAGAAAGCACAGTGATAACTTAGTATACATAAATTTCCATCATTCATTGAAAAAATGGGCCATAGAAATGAAATATTGGGTCAATTTTCAGCATTTGTGGTTAAAAAATAATCTCTAGAACAAAATGAAAATGCAGAAAGCCTTTTAATATTTTGACATAAAATACATTCCACATAAAGATTTAAATATAAAAAATCATGAATATTATTGGAGAAACTGTTGGTAAGGATTTCTACTACTTTGCTGAAGAGAATACCTTTCCAAGTATGACCAAAAGCAAAATTATACAGGAATTAACTTCTAAATTTGACAAGGGAAAAATTCAAAGCAAAATTAAAAGACAAATAATAGCAAATTAGGAGTACTTTCTAAGTATATCCTCAAGGAAATAATAATATTCTTAATAGATGAATAGCCCTTGAAAATCAAAAGTAAGAATGAAGCAAACAAATAAACTGACCATTTTTGTACATTAGTGAGCCCTTCCCTGTCTCTCTAAATTCCTTATATCATTCCAGCCTTTTAAATCCTCCAAGGCCCTTGTGATAGCAAGCTCTTCCCTGATTAACTGTCAGCTTCTTGTAAGCATGGTCCTTGCCTTCTCATTTACCTCTACATCCCAAACCCTGATCACAGGGCCCGAATTAATACATATTAGTGTTACTGCTGAAGAACATGAACAAGAACTTACTAGTCAGTACATAGAGATGATGATTGAATTAATGTAAAAGTTACATTTCAGTAGAAATCAAGATGTATATTAAATATAAGATTAAAATAATAAATGACAATGCTCACAGTTGGTAAAGACACAATGAATAAACGAGCACTTTTCTATCATTAATGGGACTGAATTGGTGAAGCTCTTTCCACTGTCTTGAAACCTGTGGAGCCTGCTGGCAACAGGACCTTCTAACAATACATCTGGAAGGCTGTGGTCCGTGGCCATTTTTGCCGGTCATAAGTGGAGTCTCCGGAACCAGAGGAAGCACAGAGCACTTCTTAAAATCAAAGATGTTTATGCTTAAGATGAAACTGAATTCAGTCTAGACAAGAGATGTACTAATGTGCAGAAAGCAAAGAACAACACCGTGACTCCTGGTGGTAAACTGAACCAAACCAGCGTCACCGGCGGAAGGCTAACTCCTATTTGTGGAAACAGTGGAGTGGCTCACGCCAAATTCTGAAACAACCTTCTTGCTGAAGTCATTGGACACAGAATCCATGCAACGCTGTATCCCTCAAGCATTTAAACTTATTGAAAAGTAAATAAAAGTGGATTTGGAGAAAAAAATGGTGCAACTTTTCTAGATCTTAGCTGTAAATGTGTATTGAAAGACTAACATGCATGTTCATTGACCCAGTAATGGTACTTGAAGAAATATTTGTGAAGAACTAATCATAATAATTTGAGATTTCTCTTATTAGAGTGTTTACATCATCCCAACATTGTTTGTAATGGAGAAAAAGCGATCATTTAGATGTTCAACATTAGGTCATTGGTTAAATAAAATGAGTTACATTAATTGAACAGAATATTCCGTTCTCCATATGAGTTTGTGAAAGGATATTTAATGACATATAATGCTTTTCATGATTTTTTAAGAAGTGTGGATGATACCCTACAATGGGGCAAACATCCTTATACAACAGAAATGCAAAATGAACAACTTTAATGTAAGGATGAAAACGTTTGCAAATTGCCTAGTGTGAAAATAAAACCGGGTACGAAAGAGACCCACAGGCCCTGAACTGAAAGGAATGGTACTCAACTGCAATGTCATCCATTTGTATTTTTTTAAAGTATGTTTTATATCCTTTAGGACAGTTGTTCCTTTCAGGTGAGTTAAACAGTCCCCTTGCATTTTTAATTTGAACAACCTGATTTAGTGAGAAGGAGGAGCAACTCATGTTTCAATAATAAGTTCTGGGCGAATCTGTTCCAAGAGGCCGGGGCTGGAAAGTTGTTTCTTTTTCAGGTAACGAGCAAGGGGCAGTCTGAGCACATTTGGCTTGGAGACCCAGAGTTAAAACCGCCTGAGCACTCCCGGCTCTGCACAAAAGAGAAGCTTATGGAAAGCCCCGAGAGACAAAAGAGGTTTTATTTACTTTCTTACCTACTTACAGCCATCAGTACTTTTGTTGGCCATTTCTAGCCTCTGATCTAGCTTTTGTTTTGTTTCCCTAGTGACAGAATCTGTGTTCTTTAGCAAGGAAACAAGGAAGAAACATACATCATTATTTGTTAAAATATACATATTTTCCCAGCATACCCCCTTCCTCCTCTCCTGGCAAATCCTATCCACCACCGTCCAATAAAATCATCTTTCAAAGCTTGTGGTTGTTATTTTCTTCCTTTAAACACACATATCAGAGAAAAATTACTGTAGATACACATTATTCTAAACAATTTATGAGAAAGTCTGGCTAGCTATATTTCCCAGTAGAAAGGATTGGGCCATTTTTATAAATGATTTATTATTGCTTCCTTCTGTAGGCACCAATAAACAAGACAGAAAAATCAAAGTTAATTAAGTTAAGAGTAATCAAGTTTTTTTTTTCTTAAAAGCACGTATATGTATATATTTATATACTATTGCATGTTATGCGTGGTTAGGTTTGTGTGCTCTACATGCATATGTATGAATATGGGTCGGTGACGTCCTTTTTTAAAAAGGCTTTTTTTTCACTCATATTTGAAGATGTGGCTATAAAAGGTACTAAATGGAAAACAGGAGAAAGCATGCCAACAACCAAGCTGATGGGAGACATCTGAAAGGAATTAGACAAATTTTCAGGAGTACTTTTCCATTCCATCCCTGTGCCCCTGGCTAGCATGTTCTTTGTACACTGGATTCCAGCTTCGGAGAAGCTGCCAAACACGCAGGACCAGCGATGGGCCTCATGTCTCCTTCATTGATCAGATACAGCCGGAGAGACTGGGGCCAGGCCCCCTGCCATGACTGTGTGTGCCACTGACTGTAACGACTTTGTATGTACAGACAGGCACACATACATTATTTGCTTGTTTTTTGTTAAGGGAGGAGGGAGATGGGGAAGAGATTATTAAGATTTTCTAGAGATAAATACCCTTGAATCAATCACAGGACTCAAGAACAGGGCTTGTTAAGTAAGAGGGACTGTACGGCCCATCAATTCAAAGTCTGTTTTTGGAGAGACGCTACGTCCTGTGTCAGTGTCCCTTTGTCACTCCACTCCCCAGCCCACCTCTAGCAGTAACCCCTGCCTCTTCATCAGACCACCTAACCCGATTCCCAATAAAACCAGGCATTGCTCGTAAGTAATACCTTTAAAACTTGCTTCTCTGAGGTGTTTGCAGTCTAGAAAGGGTCTGTACCTGCTGTTTGTCTACACAAAGATCTAAGACTTTTAACTTCACCTCGCCCAGCTCAGCTCTTTGTGGTAGTGTAAGGGCCCTTCCAAATTCTATTTCCTGCACACCCTTGCCAACTTGCTTCAGGTTAGCTTTTGCCCTGGGTGCCACTGGTGGCAGATTGTAGAACAGGAAGAAGGAAGAAACAATGTGATTTCTTCTCTGTGGTTGCTGGTGGCCAATCAGAGAGTTGCTGTGTTCTCTTTGTGACCCCAGCTATCTCAGGATATCGCCACCTTCGTAGCTTCCAACCTCTCACAGGTGGCTGCAGATTCTAGGGTCTGGTAATCTGTCTCGTTTTAGTGTCTGATCAGACCTATGGTGAAGGTGGTATCTCCCTCTTGCTAATCTCTGCGTCACCTTATCATTTCCGTTCATCTAGTACCCTTTCAGCTATTACACCACCGTAATAGCTAAGCTTCAATATTAATTTTCTCTATTTTAACTTCTGATAGCCACGCCAGTCCTGCATAAGGCTGCTGCTGTGCATCCCCGCCAACACCACCAGGCTGAAGGGATTCGAAAAGAAGGACAAGGAATCCTCCTCCTGGAGGCCCTTGTGTTTAGGGAAGCTCCCATCAACCCTCTGAAGTGTGCCCACATTCTCACCAAGATCCTTTACTTCAGGGGTCCCCAACCTCCGGACTACGGATCATTACTGGTCCAGGCCTCTTGGGAGCCAGGTCATATGGTAGGAGGTGATCTTGAATGTAATGTGCTTGAATCATCCCCTCGACTCCAGTCTGTAGAAAAACTGTCTTCCACGAAACTGGTCCCTGGTGCCAAAAGGGTTGGGAACCACTGCTTACTTCATAAACCAGGGGAGCATCTGGGGACCACTTAAGCAACTGAGGCCTTTTTTGCCACGACCAAGCTTTCAGTCCAACAATCCCACCCTCAGTTGGATGTGCTTCTTGACCGTCAAGGAGATGTCCTGCATCACAGAGGATGTCATCATCATCACTGGTAGCCTGACAAAGGACACGACTGGGATAAAAGACAACTACTAGGGCCCGACTATGCGAGCCTTCTGCCAGATTACCGATTGCACTGTGCTGAGGCTGTTGAGCATGAGATGATGGTCTAATACCACGCAGTGGGGCTCCTATACCATGTGCTTAGGGATGACCACCTAGCTGTCAATGAGATGATTAGCAAGTTCACCCAACCTGGCCTCAAGTCTCCCTTGAATGATGATCCAAGGGACCAGCTAGCAGTTGGAACAGGAAGCTCCATGGCTGTCCATAACCTCAGCAAGGTTGCCATGAAGCGTGACGTGACAGCCCACAGTGTGGTCCCATCGAGAACTGCTTGCACAACAAGCATGAGATGGTCTCTGAGGCCACCTCAGCCATCCTCAGTCTGCCAGGCTGCAGTGCCCAAGACGTAACCCCAGCTGTGTTGGTACTCCAGCTTGCCTTTCCCTCACCCAAGGCCACTCTCCACTGTGTCTCTGTCTGTAACCTCAACAAGGTTGCCAGGAGGTATCCATCAGTGGTGACAGCCTGTCGCCTAAACCTAGAGAACTTGGTCACAAATTCAAATCACGGCATTGCCACACTGGCCATCACCACCCTCCTCAAGACTGGCGGTGAGAGCAGTACCAACCATCTCATAAAGCAAATCTCCCCTTGTATGTCACAGATCTCCGAGGAATTCAAGGTGGTGGTCGCCGAGGCCATCAGTGCCCTATGTCAGAAGTATCCTCTCAAACACATCGTGCTCACGAACTTCCTGTTTACCATGCTGTGGAAAGAGGGGGCATTGAGTATCAATGGGCCACTGTGGACTGTATCATCAGCCTCATTGAGCAGACCTCAGAGAGCAAGGAGGAGGGACTGTCACATCTGTGTGAAAACACCAAGGACTGCAAGTTCACTGCTGGCCACCCGCATTCTGCATCTCCTGGGCTGGGAGGAGCCCGAGACCAACAACCCCTCCAAGTATACCCACTTCATCTACAATTGAGTGGTCTTAGAGCATGAGGAGATCCTCCGGACAGGTGCTATGAATGCTCTGGCCAAGCTCAGAGCCCAGGATGAAGAGGTGTTACCCAGTATTCTGTTGTTGCTAAAGATGTGTGTGAGGGATGATGACAGGGAAGACAGGGACTGAGCCTCCTTCTATCTCAATGTGCTGGAGCAGAAGCAGAAGGACCCCGATGCAGGCTCTATCCTAAATGGTTTAACTGTGTCCCTGCCTTTTTTTGAGAGGACAACGGTAGTACCTGCTAAAACCATTGGATAAACTTCTTGCCCCCAATCTGTGCCCCTGACCACCATACCCAAGGCAGAGCAAAGAAGAGAAAGCAGCCCCATCACAGCAGCCGAGCAACCTGAGAAGGTGGCAGCTACCTGCAGAGCTTCCAGGAGCAGTTGGCAGCTGTGCCGGAGTTCCACGGACAGGGCCCTTCTGCCAGTCTTCGCCGGAGCCTGTGGCCCTCGCTAAGTCAGGGAAATAGTATGACATCCACTTCACAAAACACGTCTTCACTGGCCACATGGTGTTCCAGTTTGACTGCCTGAACACACTCAACAACCAGGCCTTGAAGAATGTCACAGTGTACACTGGGGTCTGTGAGGTGCTCTGTTACATGCCTGCCTGGAGCCTATCCTACAACCAGCCTGGGACCTGCTTCATGCTGGTGACAGTGCCCAAGAAAGGCCCCCACAGCCGTGGCCTGCACATTCAGTTGTACCGTTAAAGTTCACTGTCAAGGACCCCATCGCTGGGGAGATGGATGATGAAGGCTGTGAGAATGAATATGTGCTGGAAGATCTGGAAGTCACTGTAGCTGATCACATCGAAAAGATCATGAAGCAGCTTAGGTAGGGGATGATTTTGAGAAGGAGGAAACATTTACCTTGTCTGCCACCAAGACACTTGAAGAGGCTGTAGGCAATCTTGTAAAATTCCTGGAAATTCCCCCTTATGAGAGGTCAGAAAAATGCTGGCTAATGAGAACACCTACACATCACTCCTGGCTGGTATGCCCTGGGGTGGCCATGACATCCTGTTATGTTCCCAACTGCTCCTTGTGGACACAGTGACAATGCAGATGACACCCAAAAGTTCCGGGGAGTTGCCAGTAGACATCATCTTGGCATCCGTGGGCTGAGGCCAGCCCATACAAGCCCCACTCCTACCCTTTCACCCCAACACTATGCAGAAGTCACACCTTCCTCATGTACCCAATAGAAACTTCTTCCTAAGCCCCTGTGTTCAAAAACAATTAGGAATCTTTGGGACATTTTTCTTTTTAAATTTAACCTTTGCCCTAGTGGTGTTATGGGGGTAACTTCTTTTTTTAAAGGATGATATTAGCTTATCCTTGAACTTGCTGCCCTGCCTACCAGAGGAGGACACTGCAAATTAATAAAATGTTTGCATCTCCTCTTGAATTTATCCCCAAAGAAACCAGCTTATCCCTATAAATGACTCGGCATGTATTTATTAAGAAGTAAATTTTTTCCATTAATTATTTTTTTCTCTATTTAACTACCTGCGGTAGTTTGTTTTCCTTACTTGACCCTGATTGACACAAAGGAAAGAAGTCAAGCGGCCCAAGTGCAGAGGGGTCAGCTTGCACTAGAGCCACTGAGACTGCCTTCTCCATGAATCACAGTGCTCCCGGACAATGCCGGGGTTTGTCACTGCATGTTGCGTCTCCTGGCCTTCATCCCACAATGCTTCCTGGCTTAATGTCACTTTGATGAGATAGTTGGGAAAGTGCATGAGATTTAAGGTAGGCCAGTTCTGAGCTGCATGCCCTGAGAAAATTTCTCCTCACCTCAAAATATAAATTATTACATGTCCTGACGATAATAGATGTGGAATCACTTTGTTAATTGCACAATTTTATTTCATAAAGAGGCACATGACGTGTTTACAAATCTGTCCACAGGTACATGTTAGAATGTTGTATACATTTATCAAGAAAAAAAATCCATTCAAAGCATCTTAAGAAAAATTTGTGGGAGGTTTGGCACCTGCCTTGGATCTGAAGAAGGTAAGTGATCTGCTCAGCCGAAAAGCAGGATCCTCTTGACTAAATAGGCAAGATAGAAAAGATTCATTTTTTTGTCCAACATAAGATTCTGGGTTATACTCAGTATAGTTTGCACTTGGCAGGTTATAGTTCAATCAGATGGTCAAAACTCTAAAATAAGTAAACTAGATCACATTTTTCTGAGGGACATCCTACCCTTTTAGAAAACAGTAAACAAGGGGGGATACCCCCCCCAAAAAAATCCTGGAATCATTGCCTGGAGGGCAGACAACTTGTGATATAGGTTTCCCCTGCCAGGTGACTGTTCTCGGAACCCATCTGTGTCACTGTACTGCCTGGTGTTGTTGTGAGAGGTTACGTTAGGCTTCAGTGAATTCTTTTTGAAGACTCTTTCAATGCATTTGCCCATTTCATGATGGGCAATTCATGAGTGCACCTGCCCATGCTGCACTGAGTGTTCAGTAATTTTTGACCAGAAATGGCATGAGCCTCATGCCCCACCCTCCCAATTCAACCCGTCTCACCCTGAGAGACTTTTTTGTTTGTTTGTTTCCCTGTATAAAAAACGTCCTCAAAGGAAACGGTTTGCTGTTGTGGAAGAGGTGAAACAAAAAATGGCAGAAGCACTAAAAAGCATCAAAACTGATGCGTTCAAAAACTGTTTTGAGCAGTGGAAAAACATGTTGATAGGTGTATTGCATCAAACGGAGAGTACTTTGAGGGTGACTGAAGTTAAACATGTAAGTCTAAATACACAGATTTTTATACATAAATTCTGGTTTTACTTGAGTCCCCCCTTATATACAATTAATCTGAATTCATAAAAAGGGACCTTTAAATAAATGACAGAAAAGTCATGGTCTGGTACATAAGTCAGCTAATGTTGCAATATGCCTTGGAAGAAAGTACTGCAAAACTCAGTGGCTTACAACAGCAAGCATTTGTTTTTTTCTTTCTCAAGCCTATAGTTGCCTGGAGCCCAGCTAGGCTTGGCTTGAGGCTGGAGTTTCGACTCAGGTCTCTTCCATGGGTCTTCTCGTTGTTCTTATTGGGCCAACGTCATCCCTGGTGTGTTCTCTTAGCAAATGACAAGAGAGCAGGAGGGTGAGCAGAAACATGAGATACATATTGACATTTTGGCCTAGAATTATCAAACTTACATTTCAGCTTGACATGGTAAGGCTTAGTAAGAATGGAGCTCTGCCCACTCCAAAGGCTTGTATGGAAGTCTCATAGTAGACAACATGAGAGTGTAATTCTAACAAAGGGAGAGTATGAAGATTTACAGACAAAGGTCTAAACTACAACACCTGGTTCAAAAACTAACACCAACTGGACAATAGGATTTCAGTGAACTGGGACCTTCTTTTTTATGTAAAAATAAGGGAAAATTGGATTTGGTCCTGTCGGATGGCCTGTCCAATTCTTCATTAATATAGAATGAATTACAAATCTATTTGTATGATTTGTACATCTTCATATTATATAATAATAAAGGTTTTATTTATGAAATGAATAGAAATAGGGTTGCACTAAAAGACCTAAACTATTTCTGGGAACAAGCATTTTAAAGGATTCCTTTTATCATAATTTTATATGCCTGGATGATATTAATCACACATGAATTATTTTCATTTGAATACTAATAGAGTCTTGAAAAAACATTTACTTAGAAACATTTGTTATCCAATTAAGTTGATTTATTACATATAGACCATATTTTGATTAATTAGACATGCCACTATTTCAAACGGCCCTGCATGCCAATTTGCTCCCATTTTCATGGGCTGATAATACAAAAATTCCTATTTGCTCTGACTCCTCAGGAAACAGCCAGGCTTGGCGTAATACCCAGAGCTTTGTATGAGATCAGGGCATCTGGTTTCCAGTTCTGGCTCGGCCACCTCATCGCCACGTGACTCTGGACAAACTGATGATTTTGTGCCTTTCTTTTTCTGCAAAATGAGGAGGAGTCACAGCTGAACCACTTCACTCAGAGGATTAGAGAAATGATCAAAGGAGATTCCATGTGTAAAAGCACTTTGACAAATTATGCCCTGAGCACATTGAAGAGTTTCATCATGAGGGCATGCTTTAATTGGTTTTATTATTATTTAGGTATGGTGGGCCAGTAGATCAGCAGACAACTGCTGTCAAAAAGATAGTTGATTATACTTACAGATTCCCAAGAGAGGGAGTGCATGTCACACCATGGGGGGCCACGTGGGGGATTCCTGGGGCAGGTCCTGAGGCAGAAGGGAAGATGTGAACAGTGGACAAGCTCCTTTTGTGTGCTTTCCACAGGAATTAAGAGGCAAGTAGGTATGCAGATTTAAGACTGGAGAGTGGAATAATTTAAACAGGTTCTGGGGCATAGGAACTGTCCCTAATTGCCCAGCACCTGGACCTGTGGCAATTAAATATACTCATAGAGTGGTCTGGAGTGTGAGAACCTTATAAGGTTTTGGGGGGGAGATGTAGAGTCTGGATTGGTTGGTTTCAATTTAAAAGTGCACCCACAAGAGGAGGTCTTATACTGAGGGGTGGAGATGATGAGGGTGGCAGAAGGCCAAAGCAAGGTGACACATATTATCAAGTTGTACAGAACAAGAAGTGTTCAGGGTAGGCAGGGAGGGCAGATGGTAAAGCATCAAGTCTGTAGAAGCTTAGTAACATGGTTAATGCCGGGAAGTCTTGTATCTTGCTTACTGCAATCTCCCAGAACATTCAACTTGCTTGTATGGCTGGGGACATGGGAATTATGTCACTCTAACCTATATCGTCAGAAGGCATCCTTAGATATCTAAAAATAGTTTATAAAAGACATTCGCCCACCTACACATATGATAACTGAGGAGAAATTAATTTCTAAAATGGAGCTGGATTCTTTACTTTAGATGCCTCAAAAAAATAACTTTCAAAGCTGGAGAGGGGAGAAAGGCCTTCATAATCATGTGTTGATATTTTCCACAAAGAAACTCCTCAGTGGAAATGGCCCACAGAACACTCAGCTAAAGAGCAAAGTGGTGGTAGTTAGTCCAAAGCATGAACTTGGGGAAAAACCGGGGTCTAGAATCTAGCTCCGGTTTAACCATACAAGCCCAAAGTATTTTAATAAACACTGATTGTGTTAATCATTTTTTCAGAAAACCTACAGTTGTCTTTGTCCTCATGACACAGTCTAAACATCCTGAAATAATGTGGAAGTCATTTTGTAATCTCCCCAGCCACCATACCAATTTATCAGTTCAGCCTATTTTTTGCCTTACATGTCAGACTTCAGCCATGAAGAATTCTAGCATGACTTGATACAGTAGTTTGCTGAAAATGCCTGACCCTTGCTTCCTGGGACTTGCAATAAACTGTTTGCTCTTCTGCTCATCCTCCCAACTGGACTTAGAGTCCTATAGATTTTCAGGGCCTGAGCTTAGATTTCCCCTCTTTAACAAGCCACTTTTGATGCTCTGCTTTAAAGCTGGGCTGGATGTGTAACCTAACGGGATGTAGATAATACCCATGACCGGAGGCTTACTTGCCTGATCTCCAGTCTCCTTTCCCAAGACTATGCAAGTTCCATGAGAGGACGGTATTTTTTATCATTGTGTAGTCTCAAATAATAAAACCTTGAATCCGGCACTGTGGGAATTCTAAATAGTGTTACTCACTCCAAAAAATTGTTGGATGCTGGGCCTGGGCTAAGTACTTCTGCTTTGTGTTCCTAAATTTTCTAGTTATCTCTCATTAAAGACATGTCAATACTACTGTTAATGCAGGTGTCTCCTCCATTACATGTCAAGTTTTTTTTAAGGACAGAAACTATGAATGATTCATCTTTGCTTCTCTAATTTCAAATATGGTGTTACAATTTAGGTACTCAGAAATTGCACCTATTATGATTGTTATTATAATTATTATGATAAATGTTCTTGAAGAGATGGGTGAATAAATGAATTAGCAAATGTGAAGCTGGACGTCATGAGATCTGAGGCAGGAGCAATAACAGGGGATGGCTGCTGAAACACATCCCATGCCTTCCTCATAGGGTCTTTTTCCCCCCAAGTATTAAGACAAAACAAAATTATTCAGAAAAAATTTCATCACCAAAAGTGAATAAGATAAGGCATTATTTTAAAAAAAACCACTAGGATGAAAAGAAAAAGTAGGAGAATAATATAACTTATTTCAATATTCACTGGATCTCACAATTTAGGTAAAATTATGTGCCTATTGGTAAAATTATGGAAGTTTAATGACTTTCATTTTTTTGAAAGATATTTATGTTTACTGATTATATATTTCCTGCACTGACCAGAAAACCAAGATATTGATGTCAGGGTCATGCTGACTATAGCCATCACGAGGACAAGATATTTTATGTCTAGAAGGGATGATGTCTATCGTTGTATGGTTGGAAGCTGATTTTTAAGATAAAATAAAAAGCACATATTTGAAAAAGAACTGTATTACATACAATACTGTTCAACTGTATTCAGTAGCCTCATGCGATACAAGTGATGAGACCCCAGGGAGAATGTTAAACACTACTCCTCCGAAGGGGTAACTATGGCTCAATCAGGGAGTGACGGGGCTCTGAACTCTTGCCAGCTGCCCTACCTGGACCAAGAGATTCACTGTTTGATGCCCGAACTTCACTGTTGGGTAGGAGCATACCCAGTAGCAAAACCTTACCATAGCTTTTTCTCGTCTCACCTCTAACTCATGACTCTTCCCTGTCATTCTCTGCAGTGCCCACCTCTCTGGCATCCCCTCGCTCTCCCCCAGACACTACTCAGGATAGATTGATGGCATGCACCTGCTGTACAGGGCTTTAGGACAGGATGGGTGGGGGTGAGAGCATGGTAGAGGAAGAAAGGAGGAAGAAAAAGCAAACAACCAAATCCAAATGTAAAATATTCACAGAGTTTTTAAAGACTGTTCTCTTGGCCACCTTAATGTTCAAAGCAGAAAGAAAGAGAAGCTACATTATTGTTTTTCCTCCCCTTGTTACTCCAGGGCATTAATGTACTTTGAACTTAGTCTATCAGATGAGCTGGTTCCATACCCAAGAGGCATTATTATCACCCAGTTCAAAAGTGTTCAACATATGGACATCATCAAAACCCAAACTGACTTTATGTTCCTCATTTCTAGTAAACGATTAAAGAAATCTAATCAAGACACACGCCTGTGTCAGGGCCTAGCAAATGCACCATTAAATGTACCATTGAGTTGTGTGCAGACCTCGCAACACTCCACAGAGTCATTTTAATTATTTTACAAATTGGAAGACCCAGTCTCTTCATTAGAGTGCAGCTCCCATAAAAATAACAACAATGACAACAACAACAACAACAACAACCTGCAAAGTCATGATGGAAAACAGAAGGTGCATCTTCAAATCACGTCCATATTGGCCTTGCACAACTGTACCCTGGTTGTGTTGTTAATTAATTCTCGAAATGTGCAGTAAGCCAAAGGAACAACTTGAGAAGAGTATTTGTCATTTAATTAGTAAACTAAGTTTTTCTTTTTAATTTCAAATGTTTCTCTATTTAATTAGCATGTACCATAGGCCAAAATCTCACACCAGCTGGATATCGTCAGGATAAATGGTTTTGCTTATTTCTTCCATTTATCAGGCCAATAATTTTTTTTTTCTTTTATTGATTCTAGAGAGAGACAGACAGAGGGAGAAAGAGAAGAAGAGAAACATTGATGTAAGAGAGAAACATTGATCTGTTGTCTTTTGCACGCTCTCCTACTGGGGCCTGAGCCCACAACCCAGGCATGTGTTGTGACTGGGAATCAAACCAGTGATCTTTTGATTTGCAGGATGACACCCAACCAACTGAGCCACACTGGCCAGGGTAAGCAAAAGCTTTTCAGAAAGAAATTGAAATTTGGTGGAAGGAAAGAAAGGCAAGGGTATAAGATCACAATAGAGTTCTTGTAGAGAATCATATATTTCAGGGAGAAAGAGGAAGAAACTTCTACTTCAATATGTGACTTAGATACCTACAGATTTGAATAATACAGCCTGAGAAGTTTTAGGGCTCATCTAATCCAAAACCTCTTTTCTTAGAATAAAGTTTTAGAGTTGAGAGAAGTTAAGGGGCACAATGAGGCCATACACCCAGTTAAGGAGACTGGCCTGAACTACTGTAGGACTCCTGACTCCAAATGTAAGCTCTCTCAGATGTCCATGTGTTCAAAAATGTGCAAATTGTCATTGTAAGGGTGCATAGTAAGACACATGGAGACCATGTGAAGAGACTTTATCATTTGACCTGCTATTTTAAAGTCTCGGAATCCTGAGATTCAACTGGATTAAGTTTGGCTTTAATGCATTACCAATTAATAATTCATATCTCTAAATGAAGAATTAGTCAGCTTGTTTCATTTCACATTCTGGGAGCAGCTTTGTCATTTTGGAGCAAGGATCCATGAATGTTTCTTAATATAACACCAGGATATGTCAGCTCAGTCTTAACTCATTTGTGCAGTGTCTCTATTTTTTTCTTAATTAAACACAGAAACTGTTGATTTGGGGACAAAAATAGAATCTGATGAAGTCTGAATTTCTTCCCAGAAAATATTTTGTCTTTGCCTCCAGATGTCAAGAGTGACATACGAGTATAGCTCACAAGGGGGGAAGGGACACCCAGCTGCCTCCTGCCCTTCCAAGGAGGCAGACTTGGGCTGAAGAAGGTCACTGGTTACCCATTGGGGGTCCTGTAAAGAAATTGCTCCAGCCAAGTGATTGCCTGGGCTACCCTAACCCCTTCATAAAAATGGGCAAGGTGCAACAAAGGAGCTGAATAGAAATCCATCAGTTAAATAAGTGTTAATGACTACAAACTACTCGAAAAGCTAAAATTCATTTGGGGCAAATAATCCACATAGGCATAGCACATTTAATAAAATAATTAAAAAGTGTGTGTTAAATGTCTAATGAGCGGTGTATAATATAAGGGTTCAAGAATGGAGACCAGTGGCATATATGTAAATAGAAGGCCACATGGAGACGGGCAAGAGCCAGGCTTTGAAAGTTGGTTCGCTCTCACCACCCACAAAAATGAGAACCTCCTTACTCCTGTCCTTGCCCCCTGCTTATCTGAATTTTGATCAGTTGCCTTCTTATGATCTGTGCAAGCTATCATCTATTTCTTTTCTTATGGAGGTCTCCAATTTTTTATTTTAAATTCACTTGGAGATGACTCTTCATCCAGCTGAAGTCACGAAAGTGCTTTCCTAAACTGCCTATCCTGATGCCAGCCCTGTGGCTCTGTCTGGTGGCCAGGACATCTCCAGTCTGACTTCCCACTGCCAAGTGCACTGATTAGGAGTGATTTGCAAAGAGAGTGCTTTTGCTACTTTCGAGTTCCTACAGAAGTTATAGCTAGGCTTACAATGAATTTGCTCAATATAGTTGTTTTTGTTTTTTTAACCTAAGTATAAATTGCCTCTATTTTGAGGCAAAAGAATTTAGCTAAATTATAACTAAACATTCTTTCCAACTTTAAAATGATGGGATCATTGATCATTCGTATATAAATAGGTCCTTTTACATAATTGGGTAAAATTTGCAATTTTTTTTCTCAATAACCAGACATGAGGCACTGAGTAAAAAGAACTTCTGTAAATAGGCCTTTATTAATATGCTGATAAGGTGTGGGCTGAGGGGAAGCATTCCTTAGTCCTATAATTAGGTCTCAGTCTCTTAGTGAGTCTGTGCCTGATGACTGTGGACTTCACAAGTACTTCTCACTTTTATTTCCCAGTCCTCTTTTAGGTGAGACAGGATGATTAGAGTAGGCAGACACTGGGCGTTTTTTGTCCCTCAGGTTAGGCTCTGGTGGACAATTCTTTCCTGAGAGCAGGTTAAGAAAGTGCTCAGGTTCCTTCCTCCTACCTCTACCCACGAGCATAAAGGGGATTTCCTTCGACATTTACTGCAGCGACTGGTTTGGGATCCTCTAGGTCAATCTCACAATATCGTGAGGGAATCTTCAGGGCCGGGTCCCTCTTTTAGAGGTTCCTACCGAACCTCAGCAATGTGTCACTTGCAGGTCCGGTTTTCCCACCCAGGTGCTGGTTCCTGCCATGGTTTACTTGTGTTCTCCCTTCACCGAGAAAAGTTGTTGATTTTTTTTTTTTTAGTCTATTCACCGTTTAACTTGTTGTTGGAACAGAGTGGCCACGTCCAAGTTCCTTACATGCGGGCTGCAAACTAGAAGGTTGGATATTATTTGAAAACAGGTTGTTCACATAATTATTTTTAATATGCCCCCCTGTGAGTATCTTTACCCCATTAATTTGTGTGGTTAAGAAATAAAGCAGATTTAATCAAGGTAAAACTCTGCTTAAAATGTCAGAGATTTTAAAGTGGTTCAATCTGAATCAATGAGGTTAGTCAATGGAAAGCTTTAGTATAAAGCTGAGTTGTGCTTTCAAAGCACACCTTTTTCTGCTGCCATCATTGTATGAGGCAAAGTACAGACTGGGTTTGAACTTCAAACACAAGTCAGGGCTTCATTCTCTAGTCCAGTATCTACTGCTAGGTCACCACAGATAAGTTCTTCATAATCTCTGACCTTCGTTGTTTCAATCTATAAAATGAAGCTAATGACAACTTTACTCCCTACATTGCAGGATTTCTGGAGGAGTGAAATGATCCAATGCAGTGACCTACATGTAGGCAGGGAAGTCCAGCGTCAATAACGTACTCTCACCTCTTTTTGGGTTATTTTTTATGGTTCATAACACACTGGCCATATGTTTAATATTAATACCTAATTCATTGCATATAGTTAATGCATGCTATTTTTTTTAGTCTGAGTTTCAAAGGAGCAGAAAAAAATGAACTCTATTTCTATAGGCATTTAACAACTGGCATAGCAGTTAGCACATATTAAATAATAAATGCTTATTGAAGATTTTCCATAACATGTGATATTTGCATTGAGTATTGAAATCCAAGCAGTAGAAAACCAAGGATAATAGAACTACATATTACTTGGGAGAGGCTAAGATATGCTGCAAGGACAAATGACCCCTGTATCTCAGTGGTTTCTCAACAACCAAAAGAAAGGCTTTTCTCTTTCTCAACCAAAGTTTGAGGCAGGTCCCAGTGACTTTCTAGGGCAGCTGTCCTATATATGTTGACTCAGCCTGCACATCTGTGTTGGGTTCATGGTACTCCATATTGCTCGCCTTGTAGCTCCACTAGCTTTCTTTCAATTCCTTGAGCATCCCAAGCTCATTCTTACACTAACGCTTTGCATTTTCTGTTCTGTGTGGAGTACTCTAACCTCACACTACACACACCTAGTCCTCATGTTCATAAGTACATCATCAGCAAGGTCATGCATGACAACCCAAAGGATCACCCACACACAGCAGCCTCCCTATGCCCATCATTTGATCTTAGTGGCTTCATGGCACTTATTAATCTTAATAATACCTTATGCAGTCATGTGTTTGCTTATCTTGTTTATTGACTCTCCTCCCCTCTCCTCTACATTCTAAGATATAAGTTCCACAGAGCGGGAGCTGTATCTGTTTTGTCTACTGAATTTTCCCCAAAACCTAGACCAGTACCTGACACATAATAAATGATGAACATTATTTTATGTGAATTAATTCTTTGCAATAGCAAGTAGCTATACTAGAGAATTCTAAATCTACAGAATACTCAGAGGCTTCAAGGGAGTGCAAATTTTTTCTGTCAATGTCTAAATAGTAAATATTTTAGGCTTTGCAGGCCAGATGGTCTCTATCACAGCCATTTAACTCTGCACTAATCCTGCCATTGTAACTCAAAAGAGTATTTCAACATATGGGTGTAAATGTGTTTCAACAAATTTTATACACAAAAACAGGTACCCAGCTGGATTCGGCCTGGAGGCACAGTAAACTGACCTCTGCTTCACAGCAAGGTGAGTGTCTGAGATGCTAAGGCCTTTGAGAGCACATTATTAAAGTCAGACTCTTTGAATTCAAGTCCTGGTTCTTCCAACAGCCTCTCAAGCCTCGGAGTCCTCTTCTGTAAAATAAGGCTAATAATAGAACCTACAACACCTCAGACTTAAGTGAGATGCCTTAATACAGTGCCTGGCACATAGTAAAACACTTAATAAATATTCACATTATATTGAAGAATAAGTTCCTATGAAGATGTTATTATAAAAGTTTAAGTGACAGTGATGGCAACGGAAATGAAAATGAAGAAGAGCAGATGTAATTAAGAACCCTAACAAGTGACACTGGTAGTTCCTGGTGACTTAAGCATGAGTTAATGATAGTGGTATCTGTGCATCATTGGGACTCCCTCCTGCATGTCTCAGTCTATAGGAATCATATTCATTATTTAAGAAGCAGTTCTAATTCTTTACTGTCTTTCAAATTCCTCAACAAAGTTAATCATTTAACTATACAGAATATAAAGCTTGAGCGTTTTTATTTCTGCCCTCCATTACAGTCAGCTGTTTATACATTTGTCTTCCTCTGTGCATTATATAACCTTCAAGAGCAGTGATCATTTGTGTTGGTACAATTGTTACCTGTGTTTTGTTTTTGTCATTGCAATCTCCACTACATTTGGAATGTTGATTTGCACATATTTCACAGATTCTGATGAAATGATTGAATGAGGCAATAACTGAATGATCTTTTGAAGTACAGAGGTTTGACTTCCACTTGCCAGAGCCCCCCCTCAATAAAAAACCCACAGATCAAACATTATGGATCATAAACAATGTTTTGGTAACTTGAATTTTTGTTTTATCCCCAACATCTGCTGGCAACGATGTAGCATCATCTTGGCTGCTCACAAGCCATTCCACTGGGATATGTCTCTCTCCAATCTTCATACCCCACCCCACAAAACCCCCATTGTCTGCCTTATGGGAGAGCTGGAACCATAAAAAGTAATACAAAGAGTCCCTCTTATGTATGATAATAATGGGAACAAAATGTCTTGGATGAAATATTACTGGCAAAATGAGGTGTAACCAGATGTTGTGTAATGCGAGACTCACCATAAAGTAATGAAGAACTCTACTCTGAGTCAGACTTGTCTCCTTGAGAAATGTTTATTTTATAAAAATCAAATGAAAAATTAAAAAACAAATATATTTTTAAAGACTCTGTATTTCTGGAAATCAGTGAGTTTTTCCCCCTCAATGATCTAAAAAGTGTAGACTTATTTCAGCCAAAACATTATAAAATAAGTTGCTTTTGTTTTCAAGAAGAGAGGGATTTTAAAGAGGTTACATCAATAAAGATTATTTTAGCCTCTCTAATCATCATAAAAATTATGCATACTTGTTTTAGAGTATTTGAAAATGGCAAAGCTATGACGATGAAAATAAAATTCGTCCCTAATCTTAATAACTGAAATTAACCATCATTAACATTTTTTATATACTTCCTTTTATACTTTTTTAAAGCATGCATGTACTTTCTCACTGTGGGATTTCCCAGTTTGTGAGACAGTTGGCTTTTAATTCCACTACCCGGGAAGAGGCAGAATTAACCAACCTAGAGAGAGGCGCAGCCTCTGACCTTGACTTCATTAAGATTGCTTGCTGACTACTCAGGCTGACCAATAAGAGAAGTTCCATCCATTCAGCTGACATGTCCCTACCAGGTTTATTTCCAGGCATATCTGAACCCTGATAATTATTTCCCAGAATCTCTCCACCCCCAGAGAGAAAAATTTGGAAGTCATAGTCAAGCTTAATGCATTTCTATTTGGGGATCTAATGTCTGGTAAAAAATAATATCTTTATCATTTATTTAATATATAAATGGTTCTTATTCTCTTCTGATTTCCCAAAGCTTAACAAAATAAAGGCCATCCATTAATCACAGTGCCCTTTGGTGAAGTGTAGCCATCTAGTTGGTGAGCAACAAAGCTTCATCATCCAAGCATGTGGCCTGACTCAATAAAACTTGGAACTGAAGTCTTGCTAAGGGCATTATAATTGGCATATGCTGCAGGTACAGATGATAGGATGGAAGGCAATTTTCCCACTCAGATGTAGCAACCTTACTGAGGTGGGAATAGCTTTTGGAAGGGGGTATACAGGTTTACAGGGAAAGTGGCAGGTCCCAGAATGAGAACGCCTTGGGACTCTTCACTTAGTGATGACATGTCTAGGGTTCTATTAAGAGGATTCTGTGTTGCCTCAATCTGAGTATATCTAAAATAGAACTAATCTTGCCCAAACCCAAATTTTCTCGCTTCTAGTTCCCATCTACTATGCATTTCTCCAGGCTTCCAGCTCTGAAGGCGGGGTGGTCTCTGACCAGCATTTCTCTGTCAGCTCCAACAGCCACAGGTCGGTACATGACTCAAAGCTGCCAGTTTCTCTGCAAGACCCTGCTGTCTCCATGACTCCCGCCTACCCAACTTGCGTTGCGATTACTTCCAGCAGCCTTGCTAACTCGACCTTCAGGCTACAGTCATTCTACATATGTTCTCTTTTATAAAGCAATATCCTCAAACACCCTTGCCTTCTTTCCATACTTTTACTTGAGAGATAAGACAATTTTTCTAACAATTATGACATTATTTCTCTTTGGCTCTCAAGGGCAAACACAATATGGTACCCACTCTCCTGTTTTGATCAAACTCTTCCTTTTCCTGCACTTAGTTGTGTCCCCTTTCTATCAGACCTTCAGCAATGAGTCTTTGCCCATGGTTTTCCCACTGGAAGTTCAAATCTAGCTTCCTTCAAATTCCTGTTCCCACATTGATTCAAAAGACCAGTATTAATTGAGTGTCTCCTTTGGCTAGATCATATTAGGCATGTGAGATATATCATTTATACATGGCTTCATAGTGCTTTTATTATAGAACTAAAGATACTGTGTATATCTCCCCATGGCCCAGATCCCAACCCTCCATGCGGCTATTCCTTTTCCCTAACTGCTGGGGACAATGACAGCTGAAAGTTCTCAGCTTGGTCTCTTTCTATGACTGCCCTTGGTTGAGGAGAATAACTTTATCCAAGGTCATGGGAAAAGCTCACATGCAATGACTGGTAGATGGAGGGAAAAGGGCCTGGCTATCTGAAGAGTAAAAGAATAGTCTGGGTATAAGAAAGGCCAACTCATCTTCATGTTCAGGTTGCAGTGACCATCACTCATCATCCAGTCCAAGTAAGATCTTGAGGGCCTAGGTATCTACTGCTTTTATGTCATGTCTATCCACATGGCACCGGGACATAGGAATCTTCACAGGGACTGCTCGCATCCACAGAACTGCCTCCATGATGCTCTGTGCTGCCATTCCCCTCTGAGATTGATCACATCAAAGTGATACGATTTCCACTAACTGCAGAACATCAAAGCTACATTCCCTTTTGAATTATGAAGAACTTTTCTCTGTCACACACAATCACAGGACAAAAGGGAAGCTTGTGAAAGAGGAGTCATGGTAAAATGACTTCTTTACCATTATGATCCTTGAAAAATGGGGACTAAAATGAAAAGAAATATACTACAATGCAATAAAACAAAAGGTAAGTTAATGCAGTATTTTAGTCATTATTAAATACATTATATATAACTTCCTAATTTGGAGATAGAGAGATATAGGAAGTACTAATACTGTCTGAAAATAAATTCCTCCAATCAGGAAGGACAATGAGTAAAACTCAAGTTGTGTTTTTTTTTTAAATTTTAAAACAAATTACCAATAAATTTCATGCACGCAGAACCTAATTTTGGAGTTTGGGATGCCTATCTTATAAGTAGGGGCTCATATGTTTTAGGTTTCCAGGAATAGTCCTAGTTTATACTTGATGGTCCAGAGTATTTATTAATAGCATCCTCATTTTACTTTCATTTTTCTACAATTTGGAAAACAAATTTTATGGTCACCTTATAATATTGCCATGACATTTTAGCATCCAAGTTTATACCTGCCATTCCAAGGTAATTATTTATAACACCCTTATTTTTAAAAATTGAGTTGAAATTCACAGAACACAAAATTAACCATTTTAAAATATATAATTCAGTGGTGTGTAGGACATTCTGTTCACAATATTGTTTAATCATAACCCCTATTTAGTTCCAAACATTTTCATTAACCCCAGAGGAAATCCCCACTTTTTCTGTCTCTATGAATTTACCTATTCTTGATATTTTTATGTAAGTAAAATCATATAATGTATGGCTTTTTATGCCAGGTTTCTTTCACTTAGTATAATGTTTTTGAGGTGCATCCACATTATAGCATATGTCAGTACCTTATTCCTTTTAATAGCTAAATAATATTTCACTATAGGCATATATCCTATTTGTTAACACATACATCCATTGATTGAAATTTGGGTTGTTTCCAGCTTTGGGTTATTGTATTAGTGCTGCTATGAACATTCATGTGCCAGTGTTTGTTGATTTATTCATTTTCTTGCAAAATCCATGATGTCATTTGTCACAGATGGAAATGTTTAAGAACTGCCATTTTTATCTTTAATATGAACAATTTATTTTTCATTAACATGAAAGTAAACATAAAACACAAGACTCTTCTGTGATCTTATTGACCTCAAAAGAAAGGTACAATACTTTGCACTTAGGAATGAATTTTAGATTACAATGTGAAAATATAATGCTTTAAAATGTAGCCTATGTGGACTATTTTATGTCAATTTGATATAGGAGGTCTGTCCAGAAAGTATCCATCCGTGTAATATGAAAAATAGGGATATTTATTGAAGAAGATACAAGATACAAGAAACCCTGTACATAGGACAATGATGACTCAGTCCCCTTTAAAGTAGGCACTTGGGATCTCACACAGTTCTCCCAATTGCCATCAGCTATCCCATCATATATTCCTGAATCTCACTGATGGTATGAAATCTCTTCCCTTTCAAAGGTGATTTTAGCTTTGGGAAAAGCCAGAAGTCACAGGGCACCAAATCTGGGCTGTAAGGGGGCTGAGTCACCTGGAGGATTTGATGTTTTGCCAAGAACTCTTCATGAGATATGATGCTTGAGTGGGTGTGTTGTGGTGATGAAGCTGCCAATCACCAGTTACCCATAGCTGTGGACTTCTGAATCATCTGAACAGTTTCTATGGAGGAATGTTCAAGCCTAATGCAAAATTTGATGCAGATTCATGGCTCTACTCAATTAGTCACTTTGAAATCGATGCCCACACAGTACACATCCTCACTCAATGGCATCTACTGCCCCCATTGACTAGTACAGTGAAGTCATCATTGTTCATGTATGCACATTCCAGTCCACTATCCTTGGCTGCCCGGTTACATTGATGTTGTGCAAACCATTCTCCTTACATTAACAATGGTTGGACTTTTTCTGGACAGACCTCATATACCTTATTCTCCCTCTAGGCTATGTTAAGCTTGTTAAGCTTGTTTCAAACTTTCCAAATGACCCTTTCATGTTGCAGATATAGACAATATTCAAATTGAAAAGAATAATCCTCTCTTTTCCATGGAAAATAGTTCACTTCAAGGAAATAGAATCTACATTTTTTTTACTTCTATCTGCTTGGTCCATCAAGACATTTTCTGAGACCTCTTTGATATTCAACAGTTTTGAAATGATTTCTTATAAAAAATTAAGACCATCAGCCAAACTCAGAGCAAAATTATTCGGTGTTTAAACAAGCAGGAAAAAGAGAATGATTTGGGGTCTTAGTGGTTCCAGCAGGTAATCAGCCATTTTATATTGTTTAATCTTCAGTCTCCTGTGCTCATGTTGATATAACATTATAATTCTTAAAAGTACATTATAATTAATAAAATTGTATGAAAGCAGTTTAAAGACATAAAACTCCCTGTAGTCAGCAAAGGATGAGGTGGGTTAAATATTTTCTCTTATTTCTCCTTTTATATTTTTCCAATAGTAGTTTAAGAAAGTACTTTGTACACAGCAAGTGCTCAGTAAACACATTTTGAACTGAATTAATTTTCTTTACCATCTTCCATCTCTCTCCATTTAGGAGTGATTTAAATCTTATAAAATAAAATCACAGTACAAATATAGGTTTATGATGAAAAAAATTTAAGTACAATGGATTCAAGATTTTGAAAGTCTCCCCATCTTAGGAATTTGAATTTTTTTACTCTCACTGTATCTATGGTAAGAGAGGGCCAGAAGCATAAAAACTTGGAAGTTAATCCTTTCTGGGTCCTTATTTCTTTTCTGTCATTTATAAGCTACTTGGCAAGACATTTTCCTTCCTGTGTCTCATTTCCAACCTCTGCCAAATGGGGATAATAATGCCTAAGCCACATGGCCATTGTGAGGCTTAAGTGTCATGATATCTCTAAAATTACCTGGCGTACTCTGTAGCATAAAGTTAGTTTTAATAAATATTGTGTCCCTCCTATTTTCTTTTTCTGACCACTCATGTTGTGGTGGGAATTGTGGAGTATAAAATATTTTTTTCTCTTAGCTTTGTTTTTTTTAATAATGAAAACAAAAACCCAAGGGAAAATGTAAACGTGAATGTTTACAGACTATGGGAAGAGTGTTAAATTCTACTCAGAGCCTCATCTCATGTATAAATGCCCCAGATTCTAGTTTTTGAGTCTGTTTCAATTCTTTCTCTCACTTCCTCTAAAATCCAGTGAGGTTTGAATAAATTAAACCTTTAAAAAAAAAAATGTCTTCAAGTGACCCATAACCAGGAAAAGCAATTACACTAACACAGTTAACTGACATGTACGTTAGTGTAGATAAAGAAATTCCTTATCTTCCTAGACCTTGTTCAATGAAGAAGGAAGCAACAGAAATCACTCTGAACTTCTATTTCACTTACAAAGTAAAAAATATGAAGCAATGTCTATAGCATTATCATTTTTATAAGGTAACCATAATCAAAACTGTGGTAGTACAAACTACTTGTCTGATGTTTTATACTTGGATAGTTGATTTTGTGTGTGTATTAAGAATAGAAAACTGAACCTTCCTCCAAAAAGGGATGTTCATCATCTAAGCTCACAGGAAATTATATAAAATGAAAAAGAAAATTTCCTAATGTCTAATGAGAATACACCTGTGATGTAAACCAGGATGCTGAGCTCGGTCATCACTTTCTTCTCTCCACATAAGTATGTTAAAAAGTAGGCCAAATTATTATTGGAAGGTTGTTTGGAGTACTAGAATCAGAACATTTTAGATATTCCCATGTTAAACTTCTTGGGCCATAGAGCTAAAAGCCCCCGAGTCCGGGATACAGTACCTCTTTCTCTGGACAGTGCTTGTATGACCTTTGACCCTTTGGATTCATTTAGCTTCTTCTTGTGTTTCGTGTTTTCTCCTACTTTGGATATAATGTAATAGCTTAGGCTATTAGACATCTACTTAGTAAATCACAATTTGCACTTGGCTTTTCTAAATTGGACTTAGGTATCTAACCAATCTCTTTAGTCATGTATTTATCGTCTCTGGATTTACCCTCATAGATAGATAAATAAAATGTGTGTGGATATTATGTTTTCCACTTTCCAAGAGCAATTTTTAGTTCTTTTAGATATTGAAGAGAGGAACATTTTCCTTACCTCAGTTTCCTTACCTCATAAATACAAATAAAACTTCTCAACTAAGGTGTATACACTTAACAGACAAAAGGTCTTATAACTTGATAGACTCTCCTATAAATTTTAAAGTAAGTGTATTATGTAAATTTCAGATGGTAGCACTCCTGAGAGCAAATTAGGTATCTGAGAATAAACATGTAACAGAGAAATATCAACTTCTCTGTCATAAACTCTGCTTCTACAAACATAAATGCTTTTTCAGCTTTAATCTATGAGGTTGCTTTTGGAAACTGGGCCTTTACACAGTTCTAGATCCCTTTGTTTCCAGGTTAAATTATAAATGCATAAATATAGATAAGCTCCTTCCTTCTTTAAAATTCTGCCACCTTGAGCACTTAGTTAAGTAGGCAAATATTTTGAGTGACAGGGACGAAAATTTCACTGTTAGCTAGCCTTTAAAAAATTAATCTCTGTCACAACCAAGCTTTTAACTTATCAATTCCAATCAAATCTTTGTTTCTCCTCACCTTGGTTTCTAAAATATGAAGTCCTAATCACTGAATCTTTAATGTTTCTTTCTTCTTTCTCTGTCTTTTTTGTTTTCATATTTGACTTTTTGCTGCCTCCTCTTCCTCTTTTCCTTATTTCTCTATCTATCCTCTTGGCCCCTTATTCTTTCTCTCACCTCTTTACCTCTTTCTTTTTCCCTAATGAAATATTAAGATTGAGCAGCAAACTGAAGAAATGACATATGACTGGAGTTCAGGAATAAAAGGATTACAAAAACATGGATAATGGCAGAAAGAGATGAGTGGTCAACAGCATGGACTGTGCTTCTCTTCCACCTACACCTGGACCCACACACTCTGCCTTCCCACCTGCTAAGCCTGTAGATAAGCACCTCTGTGCCCCGTAGGCTCAGCTCTTCACCTGCCCATGAGACCCCACCTCTTTTTTCCTAGTCTATTACTCCAATTCCTCACTTCTTTTCTTCACTGTCATTGTTCTCTCTACAATGGATCTACTTCATCATTCTTTTAATGGTCTATTGTCCCTGAAACTATTCTGTCAGATTTGTCTTGAATCCTGCTTTCCCCACATCCGATGTCTAATCTGTCAGCAAATTGTTAGCTTGGTTTTAAAGATGCATTCTCAAAATCCCACTACTTATAACTAATTCTACTCTCATCGTCCTAAAATCAGCTATTCTGTCAAGCTAAAATCAGATCTCATCTAGGTTTTTGGAATAACCTCTCATCAGATCTACAGCTTCCTTGTGACTTACCATCAACAGAGTAAGAAATGTGGTCCTTTCAAAAGTCAAGCCTGGTCACACTATTGTTCTGATGAAAACCCATCTATGACTTTCTAACACATGCTGAAGCTACTACAGCAGCCATGTGGCTCTGCCAAAGCTGATGACCCCACTACTCTGTCCCCTTCTGCTTTCCATCTTGCTCACCAAACCTCATCACCCTCTCTGCTCTTCTTTGAACACCCTGAATACACACTTCCCGCAGCGGGCTTGTGCTTGTTTGTCCCTAGCATATCCTCCTGGGTCTCTCTACCATTTCTGAAAGGCCTTAGCTCCAAAATCATCTTTTCCAGTGAGATCTGTCAGAAGCGCCCCATTTAAAATTGCCATCTCTCAAACAAAAATGTCACCTGGGTGCTTGGTTTTTCTCAATTGCACTTGTCATTATCAGCATAACCATTTGACATGTTATAAGTTTTATACATTTTTCTTCTCTTTTCTCCCACTGGGGTATACGATCTAGGAAAACTGGTGTTTTTGTTTGTTGGTTTATTTTGTCTGGTTTGGGTTTATGGTTTTATTTACTTCTGTATCCATTGCCCTTAGAAGAGTTCTTAGTGGCTCAGTAGGAATACAATAAATATAACTTGAGTAAAAGCAATGAAATGTTCCAAAATTATTGGAAAGGAGATCATCAAAGGAAAGACCTATCATGGTTATACACTAAAAGAAAGTTGATAGACTTCGCAGAGAGACCATGCAACAGAGCATACATATGTTGTATGATAAAGGTGTACACCTGCAATTTATATGATGTTATTATCAACCAATGTCACCCCAATAAATTTAAATGTTAAAGCTGACCTTATTTTTTTGTACCGAGCTGATAAAGATTAACAGAGCTGCATAGATAACTGAGGGATAGCTATCATCTAATGAGTCTCTTTAGTCTGAAACACCTTCTACTTTATGTTCATTTTAAGTTATTTCAGATAGGCTAGACTGCCTAAGTTTTATTTTCTCAGTCTGTGGGATGATTAGTAGAAGAAATTCTCCATTTTTTTTCTTCTCAGTTTTGCTGTAGTTAGTAGAATGCTGCAGTCATGGTAGATTCTCTTTAAATATGTGGTGACTAACAGAGGACTAGAAGTGGAGGAGGGTATAAGGGGAATAAATGGTGATGGAAGGAGAATTGACTTCAGGTGGTGAACACACAATATTGATGAAGTGTTGTGGAATTGTGCATCTGAATCCTGCATAATTTTATGAAGAAGTGTCACCCCAATAAATTCAACAAAAAGGAAAAAATAAAACAAAAATAAAATGCAAAATATTTCCCCCCAAAGCCTTAAAAAAACATAGCACATGACTGACTCAACAGAGGCTACTTTATGAAATCTTCAGTAATTAATGGAATATAATTCATTGAAAGAAACCCACACATGATGACCAATGTATGTTAATAGCTAAAAGAATGACAGGTTATAATGATTTAGAACCTAGTGTATTTCCTTACCACTGCTTATAGCTATCTCCCTCTACTCCATTAAGATTCAAGTTTGACTGCAGTGTCTGGTGTGGCATTTGTAAGAGCGTGTCCAGTTTTCATTATGCTCATTTTCTTTGGTAGTTTTTCCTTTGTCTATAGAATCTTCTACTACATGTAAAAGAGAAGCTGGAACACTAAGGAACTTGTAAAAACCCATCCATTTGTGGATAAAACTAAAAAGAACAAAATCTAATTTCAAATATAAGCTAGTGCCAAACACAAATGGACAAATGGAAGCTTATAACTAAACAGAATACAGAAAGAAAATAATTTACTTCCAATTCTAAGAGAAAAATAAAGGAAATCATTTATCTTTGCGGAACATAATTCACAGGGTCATGTTAATCCCCCAGTCCTTGCCAATCCCATCACCAAGTCTTCATTTTCCATAACGTGTATGAAAATAGCAGCATCTGATTATGTCTGTGCTTAGTACTATGAATAGAAACTGTGCATTTACATATAATAAGATGTTGATACAACTAATTTGTCAACCAAAAATATGTCTTTACTTCAGGGTTTTATATCTTTGTCTGCTTCTTAAAGATTATTAAAAGAATGACTAAGATAGAGTCTAAGGCAAGATTCTTGTTTGGAAATAAAATTAAATTGTATCATAAACATTATGTAATAATAAGCTGATTATTGTTATAGTTTCGTTATACTGGATATATGCTTTCATTTAACATACTGCTACAGATAAAGGATTCGTAAGGGGCAGGGCTAAAGGTAAATGTTCTAATTGTGAAAGAAGAATTAATTTTATAATACAGCTGAAACAAAATTTGATGGTGATCAAAAATATGAAAATGAGAACATGGCAAAGCTAATAAAAGGTAGCATGTATAGTTGTATAGGTAATTTTCTTCGGTGGCATTAAAACGAAATGCAAAGCAAATGCAATAAAAAAAAATCTATTCTTGCACCTTATGGAATCATGAATTGCAATGACATTACAATGAAAACAACATGATTTGCCCAGTCAAAGCCAATTATGTTAAGGGAAAGAGGGAGAGAGAAAGCTATGGACATCATAAACACTGTCAATTCAAATCTTCATCTCTGTGGCTTTTAAACCAAGTTAATCTACTATTTTATATAATTCTTCATAAAATGTTATGGGCTTAGGATATAAGACTGTGAGTTCAAAACTATAAAAATATCTGTGCTTAAGGACTCTTTTAGGGGTTATTTTTTTCTATCTATAGCTTTATCTGTCTGTTAGCTTTTATTACCATGCACAGCTTTTATTTAGACATACTATTAAATCTGATAATTATTAAGTTATTTTCTCTCATGTGGTCTCAAGTACTGTACAAGTAAATATGATAAACTCCTGCCCCTAAATTTATTACCTACTAAATGTTCTAAAACCCATACCAAGTAGAAATAATAATCATAGTGTCAGGTGCATTAAACTAGAAATTATGAGACCTGGTTTCCAGCTGCACTTTGAAAATAATAAGCTGGGTGACCTTGTTCAAGTAACTTCCATTTCCTTGAATGCTACATGAATTATTGGAACCAGATAATCCTCAGTGATCAGTTGTGGTATCCCATTATTGTATATTTGAATAGTGTTTACAATTGCCAAAGATGTATTATTCCCGTGATGTAACTTGATTATCAAAACAACTCCATTTACTAGGCAGAGAGGGTATAAAATGACTTGTTTAATGAGGAAGGTACACGATTAATGTGTTTGGTTAAAAAAGAAGATGGAATTTTATTAATAAAATACCTATTGCATCCCTGCTACACTGGCCGGTTGGGATAGGTGATAAGCAAAAGGGAGAGGGCATTCAATCTAGACTTTTAGCATCAACTATTATCTTTGTTCTAGATCCACCCTTCCCAGATTGCAGGGTGGTAAGAGGTGCCCATCAATCCTCCATCAAACAAAATCTCAATAAGATAAATTAATATAGATAAATGAAATAAGTTTTCAGAGTTAAATTAGGATAACAAAGTCTCTAAAATATCCTGCAAAAAATAAACACATTTAATTTCAATTAGGCCAGGGTTTCAGAAGCATATTTCATTGTGAACTACCCACCCTCATCCCTGTCCCGTCCAACCTAGTACCTCTAAGGCCTGGTGAAGGAGGTTTCCCACTGCAAAGTTTGGGAAAGAGTGGTTTAAACTAAGGTCCTCATGAGCTGAGGACTGCTGACAAAAGCAACATTGCAGATATCAGATTGGGGTTGGAGCACTGCTGAGCAAGAACTAATGGGCTATTTTATGCACATGCTATTCTTTCCAAAGGAAATATTTTGCAAAGAATCATTTTTAAGTCTCTTTCAAAATGACAGTTCTCTCTCTCCTTTCCCCCTACTCATCATGCTATTCACCAAAAAGGAAAATAAACTTGATGGAATATTTCTACCCAGGGGGTAAAAGGCATTATTTATTTTTCTGTATGTAGAGTTCCCAGTCTTTGACAGAGAAACAGTAGATCCAATAATAAATGTCTTTCTGTATGTGTGCTATCCTTAAACAAAGACCATTTCCTCCCTTAATTTTTCCTTCTTTTTTAAAAATAGAAAACATGGTATTTTAAAAACAAATACCTTGTTTCTTTAACTTCTATACCATTGTTTCTTCATTTCTTTTTCCTTTAAGATTTTATTTATTTATTTTTAGAGAGAGGGGAAGGGAAAGAGAAAGGGAGGGAGAGAAACATCAATGTGTGGTTGCCTCTCACACGCCCCCTACAGGGTGTCTGGCCTGCGCCCTGACTGGGGATGTGCCCAGGCATGTGCCCAGGGCATAACCCAGGCATGTGCCCTGACTGGGAATCGAACCGATGATCCTTTGGTTTCCAGGCCAGCACCCAATCCACTGAGCCACACCAGCCAGGGCTATACCATTATTTCAAATGAAAACAACTTTCATTCTCAAAGGGAAAAATTCTACCTAAACAGTTGCAAAAAACAAACAAATAAAACACAAATGGACAGAAGGTTGAAAATATGGTCACCCTGTGTACGTAAGTATCATAATAAAACACAATAAAAGTACAGCCCTTCCCTTAATATCCTTTCACACTTAAATGACCACTGTTTACTAAGGGCTATAGCAATTGAGTAACTAGAGGCAAAATAAAGTGCATGTTGTTGTATGTTTCCATTCATTAGGATGCGGTCCTTCCTGTTTGTCTAGTAGTTCCTCATTTATCATTGATGAAACTAAAAATAATAAAGAAATTCAATGAAACAGAATTTTGGCATTGTTTCCTGGACTACACCCTACTTTTAGGTATCTCTTCTCTTGTTCAGAGTGTGCATGTGTATTTTTGTTAATATGGTTAAGGGCAAGTGGACATATAGGTAATTCGATATAAAAACAGAATTACATGGAGAAGTCAGAAATAATAGTTGAAATTTTAGATATATCACTACTTAAACATTAGCAGGTAAGAGAAAAGAACTGGATTTTAGTCTGTGATTTGCTAGTAGTCAGATAATCAAATTAGACAATTAGCTATTTATTTTAACTTTCAAAAATCAGTTGCTTGTAAAATGGAATTAGTAGTGCCACCGAAGTATAATTTTAAAAAAGTTAAAAACATGACTAAGGCAAATAAATATGAAATTATTAGATACTAATAACATGCTGTACTCGGTTTAATGAAGATATCAGTAAATATTAAAAGTGAGCCTGAAGAATAACCACATACATGGACAAACAGTGATCATAAAATAAATTCGCTATTTGAAGCAACCTGCTTAATATTCTATAGGACAATAAAACATAATGTTTGGAATAATCTTTTCTTAGGATAGAAAGCAATTTTAACTATATTGAATAAGATTAATTTGTATTATTGAGGATAAAAATTATTTGTCTGCCTATCAATTGTCTATAACTTAACTTCTATTCCAACAGAGTCGACTCCATTTATTTTTTTATATTTTTATAATGTAAAAGATGACAAAATTATAATATGACTATTTTCTAATATGACAAAATTATAACCCATGATCACTAAGCTTTCTTAAAATGGTAACATGTTATACAATCTTTGAAACATATGACACAAAGAAAATGACATGTTGAAAGTTTAGAGCTGAAGATGTAAAATACGATACCAGAAATGTTATATATAAAATATTAAAGATATTTGCAATAAAACTAAAAGTGACATACTAGAAGGTTAACACAATAAACTATGACTTAGAGATGATTAAAAATGGCAAAATTAGGCTAAATGTCAGTTTACATGTCCCTGAAATTAATAACATAAGGATGAGAGTTGAAATAGTAGGATAGGACTGGGATACGAATCCATACGTAAGAATGATACAGGGAGACAGAGACAGAGAAACACCAGTTTTGAATATGTCTTTATGAAAGTCATTGACTGAAGCTGTAAGAGTGAAGCAAATAAGTTTTGACAATAGGGAGATAGTTAGTTATTGAATTAAGAAATAAGAACTGGAGACTCAGTACTAGGAAACTTATACTGTTTTAATCTTCTTTAGCCCAAGTGTAAATCCATGCAAAAAATAGTACTCTTTTTTCATTTGCCAAGTTTTAAGATTTTTTGTTGTTGTTGTTACTATGTTTTGTGTTTAGTATGACTCTTGTTTTGCAAAATGCATATAAATCGACTCATTTTGACATTTTACATTTGTTCCTTGGGCAAAGAACACAGTATGTGCAGAGTGAGATTTATCACTTAAGAATGCTTTCTGCTGAAAATAACAGAAAATATGACTAACAGTGGCTTCAACAAGAGGAGTTTATTTGCCTCACATAACAAGAGGTCAATGTGTAGAATATTCCCCACGGTGCATCTCAATGATGCCACAAGGAATTCAACCTCCTTTTATCATTCTGGTTTATCATGTGCCACACATAGGCTGCAACTATTTCCCTAAACATCACAATGTCATTGTTACATGTGATATACATAATACACAAAATCCTATGCTTGAGTGTTTTGGAGGAGGAAGAAAGAGGGAAGAGAGAGAAAAGTTGCTTGAATCAGAAAGGAAAAGTGGTAAACAGAGGTCTCCAGCATGCTCTCATGTCGCCTATACCAAAGTCATTACTGCATAGCTCACTGAGTCAAGGGAACCAGTGCTTCTCATGTGGACCCGATTTCCAGCCCCAGGCAGAGCAGTTTTTGTTAGCAAGAAAGAATCAAATATTCTTTCAATCAAAATTTGAGTAATTTCCTGGGGATAGTACTTAGCTCTTCAGCCACATAAGCCAAATTTAAATTGAGAGAGCATTATATTCAAATATAAAGGTAATATCATGACTATATTTCCGAGGAAGATTTAGAAACTGATTGTCTTTCATTCATCAAAAAAATTGGTAGATTGTGACCTCTTTTTTTTTCTCTGTTTACCCAATGATTTGCTTATTTACTTGTGCCTATTGTCATATTTAAGGAAAAAGGAGGACTAAAAGAAGTATTTATTATTTGTTATAACCAAACAATTCTATAGCACACTACATACTTCATTTTATTCTATTTCAACAAATTCATGAGATAAGGAAGAAAATGCTATATGTTGCTCAGAAGATGATGTTATTTGTGTTCCAAAGTCTGTCTGTCTTCATATCTTATGATCTCACATGTTAAGTACGGTGTTTATAGAACTCAAAAAATAGAGAAAACTTATGCTGATTACTTCCTTTCAAGACTAACGATTGATATTTTTTCACTCTTTGACATATTAAGACCTGCAGTGAGGGCTGATTCACAAAATGTGGAGATGTGAAGTGTCCAAGTAGGCATAGTTAAAGTACTTATCAAGTTTTAAGCAGTATATGGCCTTCAATTGTCTATATAAGCTTAACACCTAAATAGTTCAAAACACTGGAATACCACACATGCTTGTTCTACCATTAATACCCTGGAGATACAATAGCAATTAGAGCTGTGTTGTCATTGATTTGTGTTTGAGCAAGAACATTCATCTATCAAACCATTAGTTCTAACAGTTTGTGCCTCTGTCTGTACTGTAATGAGAAGAAAATGATCCCTGTTCAGCACAATTTCCTTATCTCAGCACTCTGGGAAGCCACAGGCCTGCTTTATAGAAGCGCAACCCAGAGAAGCTGCCAAAAAGTTTTGATGCATGTGTTTTGTGCATGTGTGTATGTGTGTGGGCATGTGATTTGACTTGTATACATAATTTGCACATATCTGTGCAGCTGTGATGTTTGTCTAACATACCACTTAGCGTGAAAATGCAAATAGAAGATTTTGAATGTCTTTCTTTGTAATACTAATTATTGATAAGACATGATTACCATTTCCTGGAAGTTGCAATTCCACGCAGAAGTTTTTAGAGGGCCAGATTTAAAACAATAACAAAAAAAGCAAACGAGCAAGCAAAAACATGTATCTGTTTCTTCCCATTACACTATTATCAAAATGGCCTTAAAATTTCAGTGAAAGTTCACAGGACAATTGAAGTTCAATGCTGTGAAAACACTAGCAGGTAACATACTTATGAATATTAAATTAGTTAATACTTGCAAAGAGGTTAGTTAGCACCTAATAGATGATACACATCTAAATAAAATAATTCGTATTGTCTTTGATGGTAACAGTAAAAACATTCCTTTGAGATTCTCAGACCTGCCTATGAGTTGGACTATAGGCTTAGCTAACACCCTTAGAAAACAATTTCTCCCTTCACAGAAACCTTGGGCTACAGGCCCATGATGAAGCACAGTGTCTCTGTTGGCCATCTTGGCCAAAGAGCCATACATTTCCTTTGCTGAGCCCTCACTGCTAGACCCAGGGGAAAATAAAGCTTGGCCCTGTCAGGAACTCTGAAAAGCCTGAAATTTTACCTAGACTAAAAGCCAACAAGTGTAGTCTGCCACAATGTCATGGATGTTTTTAGAACAATAAAGACTCTGGGGTGAGACATGAAGAACAGTGTGTTTATTACTCATCGCATAACACAGCTGGAATGTCATCATTCCTAGTCAATTTTTCAAGCACTAATTCTCACAGGATGGCACAAAGAGAGCCAGATGATGCCTACACACACGGTGGGCTGCATTACGAACAGTGAGCACTGAGTTCAGAGAAGCACACTCTTTTATAACGGGTGATACTACTGCCAGAGGGGAACATTTTCTTTATTATAAAAACTCTCAGCAGACTGAGAAAAATTATAGAACTTCTTTACTTGATAAATGAAAACCTAAGAAAACTTATCTTCCATATAATATTTAATAGTTAAAAACAGAATACCTTTCCCCTAAAATCTAGGAATTTGGAAAATGTTCTGGAGGTACTAGGGAGGTGATAAGCCAGGATAAAGAAAAGCCATCTTGGCAGTAAAGAAAGGAGGAAAATAGTTTTTAGTAGCAGATAACTTGATTGCCTATGCAGAAAGTCTGAAGGAATCTAGGAAAGCTTCTAGAACCAAGTTTTTGTAAAGATTGTAGGGTGCTAGATAAATATAAAAATATAATATATATTAAATATATATTTATATAAAAGGTAAAATATATAAATATAATACTATGTACTAGCAAAACAATTGCAAATTAAAAATTTTAAGGAAATTATTATGTACAATAGCAAAAAAAGTAAGAGAACTATTCAGAGATGAATCTTATGGAAGATACATAAGATCTGTACCCTTAAGATATAAAACGTTGCTGAAAGAACTTAAAGAATACTTAAGTAGGCCAACAAGATGGTGGAATAGGAGGTCCCTTGATCATATTCCTCCTTCACAACAATAATTTGGTAGTCATCCATGGATAAAGGAGTCTTTCGTAGAGCTTTGAGATTCAGGTAGGAGATTTGGAAAACCAGGTAGAGCCCAAGACCAAGGGGGGCTATTTTAGGAAGGTAAGCACATGCCTAGGTGGCTGGTCATAGCCCCAACTACATATCAGAAACATTCCCATCTCCCCTGAAATGGCCCGGTGACTCAGATCCAGTCCCCGACCCCCTCCATTGGCCAGGAGCACTCCTACCTGCCCGGGGCCCACTGGGAGACAGGCCCACCCATGCCCAAGGACAGGCCCTCTGACCTGGGTCTGAGTGCTGACCCTTAAACAGCCCAGAGACTCAGAACCAGGCCTGCTCAGCCACAGGATGGGAACAGTCCTTCTCACCCCAGACATGGAGGGAGACACATCTGGCAGTTTCCCTGGACTTGGGCCGCTGGCATTCGTTCGACTGCAGATCTTCAAGCATGCCTGAGACCCCGTGCCAAGCTCCACCTAGCTGTGCTCCAAAATCAATCCTGCCTACCCAGGGACCCACCTCGTCACTTGCCAGGAGCCCTTTCGGGGAATCAAGAGGGAGCTACACCCATCTAGGCACCTAGTTACTGGCCTGTCAGCAGCAGACCTGCAGGCCTCAAAGCAGGCCCTTGAGCTAACACCAGCCCTACTGACCAATGTCCAGTAGGTAGTCCCAACCACCCAGGCGCTCGATGAAATCTATGCCTGCTCAAGCCCCTAGATACAGGCTCACCAATAGCAGACCCCGCTGTGGATCTAGCAGCAGCCCCAGGACCTGACTCCAATACCACTCAACTATGACCCCAGAGACAAGAGCTCTGGCCCAGGGGCTCAACCAGAGAAAGTCTCTACCTGCAGAAGCCAGTCTGTAAACAGAAAACAATTTGGCAATAAAACAAATAAACTACTGATAAATGTGCAACAATATGAATGGATCAAAACAGTCGTACTAAGTGAAAAAACCAAACACAAAAGAATCCAAATTGTATGGTTCCATTTGTATAACATGCATACTGAGCTATAATGACTGAAAGCACTCTATTTTTTAAAGATTTTATTAATTTTTAGAGAAGGGGAAAGGGAGGGAAAAAGAGAGGGAGAAAAACATCCGTTGGTTGCCTCTCACGTGCCTCCAACTGAACACCAGACCCTGACCCGCAACTCAGACATGTGCCCTGACTGGTAATCAAACCAGCGACCTTTTGGTTTGTGGGACGACGTCCAGTACCCCAAACCACACCAGTCAGGGCTGACTGAAAGCACTTTAGTGACTGTCTGGGGACACAGTGGGAAGAGCCAACAAAGGGATGGCAAAGGGATACAAGGAAGCTTCTGGATGTGACAGAGATATTCACTGTCTTGACCACGGTGACACTTTCACAGGTGTATACACATCTCAAAACTTACCAAATTATATATTTTGATATGTGCAGTTTATGGTATAGTATACCTTAACAGAGCTGGTAAAAATAAACAGGAAGAGTCCCTTCTCTCCTTTCCCACCTTTTTATCTCCTTCTAATTACTTCCCTTGGCAGAACTTAATACAGGTCAAGCAGGCAATGAATCCAGGAAACACAGTTTGTAGAATTTCAGCTCTGGTGTGGCAGAGGCAAATCAGAAGTCTGTATTTGCTGCTGAGAAACAATACATAAGTAATGGACACAAATCATTCCTTCACTCACACCCCTTATAAATATTTAAATGCCCTTCGGGGAAAAAAAAACATAGTTTCATGATTACACCTAATAAAATGGAACTCTACTTGGACAGAGATGCCTTATTCTCCTTACAAAAAGAAAAAAGAGACAAAATCTTAAATCAATAGTGTCTAGCACTGTATAATGTCAATTTTTATCCTGGTTTAGTCATTGGTCCACCTGAATATCCTGAGAGAAAAATAGATATACAACCAAAGGTACTACCCAAGGAGGTCCCTAAAAGCATTGGATTATATGGGAATTCCTTCCTACCTTTCTATCCATAATAATCTCAGTTCCTGATTTCTGTTTTATGAGTCTGACTTGGTTAACTCTTCTTAACAATCTGCTTTGATTTTTGTTTGTATGCTGTTTGAACTGGTTTCAAAAAAGACATTCTGATGGATGTCTACCATGTCTTTAGCTGAGGCTGTTTTGTTCACTTTGTGATATGGCGAATATACCGGGTAAGCAACAGCCATCAGTAAATTCCACCTGTATATTCACTGGTCAGATCAGCAGCACCTACAACTGTGTGGGCCCTGCACTCTAAGACATAGACTGAGAGAAAGACTGGCCTCCAAATCATATTTTGATATAGAATGATCGAAGAAAATCTAGATGCCTAACTTGAAGAAAACTTTAAAAAGCATTTTTTGTGTGCACAGGGCTGTCAGGCAGGCATGGGCTTAGTTACTCTGGGCCCATGATTTTCAATCCCACAAGAGGCACACCGGTGTGCCACAAGAATTATTAAAACGTGCAACACCTGACTATTCAGTCAGGGGCATGGACCTCTTTTCCCTTAGATTGTCAAATAAAAACATAATAAAGACCAACACAACAATAGCCACCTGGAGTGAATGAATAAAAATTATATCTAGTTTTTTGTCAGATTGGCAAAAATAGATGCATTTTTAGTGTGCCACAGAATTAGACTGATTAGTTGATGTGCACCATAAGATGAAAAAGGTTGAAAATCCCTGCTCTGGACAGCTCCAGCGATAAAACTGGGAAAAATCAAGAAGAGCTCTTTGCAGGGCCAGGCAGCTCCAAGCGTGTGGCTGCTTTAGAAGTCACGGTGATCACTAGATTAGAGCCAGGAGAGACTAAATGATTATCTGTTTTATACATAGGATTCTTACATGACAGGAAAGTTGAAATATTGGATATGTGTTCTTTATAGGCACATCCAACTTTGGAACCGACGTGAGCCAGTTAAGCTACAGGCTCTTTAGTTTATATTGTTGTATAAAGGGGTTGATCCTTAGCTAAATACCCAGTATGTTTTTACCATTCAGGGGCAGGATGTAGCTCCTTTCATGCTGTCTCTTAGTTTGGACATTTCTTTCATCTCTAAACTGATCTATGCTGTCCTCTAATCTAAGGCTTGTTTTCTGTTAAACGAGTTTCATAAACTGACCCAAACTAAATCATTACTTGATAATCATAGGTTAATTTGTTGACCTGATGCCAACATTCTATGAGGTCTTTCAAATCTTAGTCATCTATCAATGGAGTTAAGTGTAGAGAATTTTGGCACTTTAACATGATCAGTTTCAGGTATATGTATTAGAGTTCTTTTTCTGTTAGTTCTCAGTTCTCACCACTACATTTTTTCCTAAGCTGTATTATTTTAAGATGTATATTATCTTTATCTCCCCAGTTCCTCAAATAAGTGATAGGAAATAAGGCCAAGTGGCAGCAGTCGATCCCAAATGGTGATGTTTGACAGAAATTCATGATAGGCATTAAATAATGTGAATTATAACAATAATTTCAATGAAGTTTCAGAAATAATATAGAAATATAAAAATGATTTTTAAATCTTTAATTTCTACTCTCTAGCTGGGTTTCTTATTCTTTTTCTTTACTTCTCTCAGTTAAATGAAGAAACATTTGATTAATCATTTTTGTGTTTACTTTTTCATCACTTTTGCTTCCTGATCCTGTGAATCCTTTGCAAGAGTTAACATTATAACATGGAATCACTGATTTTTTAATGTGGTGTTTTTATGATCTTCATGGTCTGCTAGTGAGTATGCATGAGGGGCAAAAGAGGAAAATAAATTTATTTGGGAAAGCATTTCTATATTTAGTAATTTTTTGTAATTCCATTTAGCTTTTAGTAAAGCAGTCCGTATGTTGACATTTTAAGTGAAAACATGACTGTTCATTGATTCCTCTAAATTCCCCTTGTTTCACTTGGGAGACAATCATCATTCACAGGGCCAAGATTTCAGTTAGAGAGGTCTGAAACAGAATAGACCTATCATGAATATGGAATTTTAGTTGACTTTTCAGGTTCTGTCAATACCTCCACAGGCTGACGTAAAAGCAAATGATTTAATTCTGGCCCATAACCATGAAAATAACTGCTTGAATTTTCTTCTTATTCAATTATTTCCAAATCAGCAAGTGATATTCAACATTATGTTTTTATCCTAATTGGAAGGCAGAGGTATAATAACAGTAAAATAACTGGTTGAATATATGGGATTAGAAGCGAGGAAAGAGAAAAAACCCAAATATTAAATCAGCAGTCCCTAATGGTTGTAAATTATAAAGTTAGTGACATTTTCCCTGGCATCACTAACTCTGCCACTCTTTGTTTTCCTGTCTGTCCTCTCAGACACTGCTTGCCCTGAGCGCCATGCTAAACAGTCACACCAACATGAGAAAATTCAATTTCTTTCAGGCCAAAGGCTATGAAACTCATGTATTCCCTTCTAAGACATCTGTATTGTAAAATAGAGCAGAGTGAGAGTGATTTCACCCCTCCATGCCACTCATTCCCCACCCCTACAGTTATACTTCAGAAGGGGGTGGGGGGAGCACTGAAGTAGATTTAGCATTTGAATAAGGAGCAGGAGTTAAGCCACGTTGTCTCCTTTCCTTGTGCGTGAAATGAGAGAAAACTCCTGTCCCAGTGAGACAGGTGATCTCAGAGGCCCCTGTGATTTCTTTGGTCTTTGACAGGCACCCCACCCCACAGGTTGAGGTTCCCCTCCCATCTATTATATTAATAGAGATACCCCTTGGAAATTTTCCTCCAGAAACAGACCTTGTCCTGGCATTATTCCTTTAGATTTCATTTCCCGAACATAGCTTTTGCTGAAATCATAGAAGAAAAATGCCCCAACAGAAATATAATTGACTGCCCATGTTCAACATTAAACAAACTACAAGTGGCCAATTTTTCAAGGATCCAGAAGAAAATGATTAGCAATGATGCACTAGTTTCCAAATTCACATTTTATTTGCATTAAATCAGACTTCTGAGCATCTTGTTTTTAAAATTAATATGTTATTAGCATATACAATTAAGAATTGATATATGTTTTTGGAGACCCCAACTTCAATCATTAACAAACTCTCGTCTTATATAATGCTCTGGAAATTTTTAATAATTTTTTTAGGGTATATTTCAGCAGTCTGGATGGAACAACGATCAGCACATAAGTCACCAAACACTGAATCAAGAGACTGTCAGTTGCTCATTGGAGCTAATGATTGTATATACAGGAAATAATAAAATTGGTTCTCTAATATTATGAATTCTTAGATGCATTATAGACAAAAAATATAAAAGCAAAACTCAATATTTTTAAGAAAAAATACAAAATAATATTTACTACACAATGTAAGGAAGGATGGGTTCTTAATTTTTTTTAATTATTCTAAAAATATTTTAGAAACTAAAGTTCAATTATCAAACAAACTATATACTTATCAATAAAACTAAAATATATTTGAAGCCTACATTAAGGTTCTTCTCAGACTCATTATTTCCCTCTTTCCACCAAATATTTCATTCTTAATATGGCATTTGTCATTATCACACATTTCCTCTCATCTATCACATATTTTTGTATCCCAATATAAAATATATCTCACTTTCTGAAATTTTAAATTTTACATCATTTATTTTGTACTGCAAGTTTTCTTCTAAAACTCAATTTTTATAGTAGAAAATGTAGTACTCTACAAGTACTATATGAATGCATTCCTTACCAACATACGAGGTATAGATATTTTATGCTCTATAATAATGTACAGTTTGTCCTTATAAATTATAGGGGCAATAATTAAAGTAAAATAATTATTCAAACTGGTTCTATGGTATGAGAAAGACAATAAGCTAATCTAAATTTTATTGAACTAAATTTTAGAAATTTCAAAAATCAACCTAATTTTATATTAGCATGCATCAATATTTATGAAATAAATTCTAAGGTAATAAATTAGAAAAATATTTAAATATATTAATATATTTATTTATCTATCTTTTAATTGGCCTGCTGAACCCTTAATCTGGAAACACAGTTGTCAAATATGACACTAAAAATTAAAAACTTTATTTCATTATTCAGTAGCTTCTTCTACTCAAGTCATCTGATAAAATACATGACCTAGTTCCCACAGCCTCAGGTAATCTTCAGTTATATGGGCCCTTGACAAAGATTATTTTTGTTTGGATCTCCTGTGTACATAAACAATTTGATTTTTAAAATATTATAAAGTTTATGGCCCCATGAGAGGCATAGTAATATATTAAGATTTAGAAAAATGGAAAAAGAAACTAAACTTTCATTTTTGATTATTGTCCAATCAGTAGAGTCTGCATAGTGTCTAGGAACCATCCCTTTTTGGTGAGATCCAGGAATCATCTTCCTGTCTTACTTATTGTCAAGTGTACAGCTCCCAGCTGATGTCATACCTCTCACTGTAACAGGGAGCTGGCGGCCCTGTTGCTCCTCACAACGCCATAGTGCTTCGGATTTTTTTTCCTCCGCATCTTCCTAATATCATTTATCTCATGTGGCTGTAATCATCCATTGAACTACCAGGAACAGTGCCTTCCAATGACTTTCTCAAAGGATGTTACTGTTCTTTGTTGATGATGTCCCCAAATGCAAGTAGTGCTCTGAGAATGCAGGAAGATGAAACTCTGCACCCCTGCCCTCCACACATTTCCACCAATGGCATGGGGAGCTATGAAGCCCATGATTCAAGGTGAAAGCAGCCTCATTGTGCAAGGAATGTGTCCATGCCACTATGGCACCTGGAAGAGCACATTTATGTACCATTAATTGAGGCAAGAGAGGACAAAAATGAGAAGGACCTGTTCAAAAATCTCAAAAGCCCTTGAAGAAACAAGAATGGTCCTTTTCTATAAATTCCTTAGACTCAACAAACATGAATTGTGGAACAACTCAAGAAAACCTGGAAAAATAATCTGTGCTCAATATTGATTTTGAAAATACCAATATTTAACTAATATTTAAACATCAGTAATGACACTAAGTTTGGATCAGCCAGGATGTTTGTTGTTCTGGTTCAAATATGTTCAAAGTACTGTGAAAATTTAGAGCTGGCGGAGAATTCAGCATCACTAATGAGTCCCCTCAAGTGTAGCAAAAAACCCTCAAGCCTGTGTGGCAGTGCTAACATTATATTTAAACGGCTGTTTCTGAACTTAGCTCAGTTTGTGTTTTATACAACTTTATCAGGAGTGGATTAGTTTTAATATCTTGACACCTAATCTTGCATACTTTTATGTTTATTTCATTGTTTTTTGTATCTAAAGCCCTGGCAATATGGTTTTCCTTTTTCTATTCAAAATTTGCTCTCAATAAGATCCAAAGTCTATATCCACATATGACTTTGAACTGTGCCAACATGTCAGAGACATTTGCTTTTTCAATTTTGTCTACTTGTGGAACTGAACTATTTGTTTGATGGACCAAGGATCTCACGTGTGAGCAAGTAAACAGGACATGGGGAAGGGGGATCTTGTAACTGCTGCTTAGATCGCACCACGTGGGCGCTCCCAACCGTCTGCTCAGGGGCTCGCCTTACAGGCCACTTTATAAGGTAGTTTATAAAATGTTCGTAACTGGGCTTTAGCATAGGTTTTCATCTCTTTATCTCAAGACTCTTTTAAAATGACAGTGGAGAATAAAATTTATAAATCTACAATAATAAAGAAAACAAGAGAAACAGAAGAGGGGTCAAGCTGATAAGAGATTACGACCCTGTTTTGGGTAATTGAAAACATAGGAGTTGAAAACTGGTGAACAGGGCTTGGGCGCACTGAGGCCTATGTGCCGGCAAAGCCGGATATAGATGGCGAGGCAGCCACGTGTCCTGAAAAACAGAAAAAGCTGAGGCCAAAGTAGGGTCTGAAGTGAGACCCAGCTAAAAAGTGGGGATGCTGTGTATAGAACACCACTACGTATTCATCACCAAAAACATGGAGAGCTAGAGTAAGGAAACTCCTGGTTTCTGGGGAAGAAACCTGTTTTTGGGGAAAACAGGATTTTCCTCTGGGGAAATCAAACACTTCCAGAAAAAAGTTAACTGAATTTTAATATTCAGGTATCACCAATATAACTGTTGGCTTACTTACTGAACACTCTGAGCAAAGACTCCTGTCAGTATATACAGAACTGCCAACCTACTTTACATGTATAACTTTTAAATATCAGTTGATAATCACCTATCTCTGACCAGAAGAAAAAAATTTCAATTTGAATAATAACGGTTACCATAAACAAACAGAAAACGTGGAGATAATGGAGATAACGCAAGGGGCTATAATCAATGATGCCAAATTTATGCCATATATAAGCCAAAATCACATGTACGTGTGTATATATGAGTACATATATATATATAGGTATATATGTGTGTATGTTGGAGCTCCCCAAGACCATCCCCAGTTTCAATAATTCCCTAGGATAACTCACAAACTCATAGAGTTGTAGTCACAGTTCTGATTTATTACAGTTAAAGAACACAAAACAAAATTAGCAAATGGAAAAACTATATGGCGCTAAGACTAGAGGAAGCCAGATGCAAGCTTCAAAGAGTCTTTGCCTGATGGAATCACACAATAGGTTGTACTTAATTGCCCCACCAATGAGTTGTAACACCATGTAACAAATGGCACGCGTATCAATTGTGGGAATGGTGGGAATTCCTCTGAAATTCCAGTTCCTTTATTCTAACCAAGGACTAATCATACAAGCAGGACTTTCTAATGACAATTATCTGCTGTGTTTACATTTCTTGAAAAACATATAGGAAAAGAAGAGAAGAAATTCCTAAATAAATAATTGAAAAAAAACTTCCCAGAGCTTATTAATTTACTCAACAAATATTGGCTTGGGGTTTTCTAAGCTCAACCCTAGAATACAAAAGAAAATAAAACAAAAATCACTGACTTTGTGTACATTCTAGTGCTTAAAAAAATAAATATGATAATTTAGTAAACTGTACAAAATTTGAGGAGTTAATAGTACTATGAAAAAATATAGAGATGGGCAAAGGAAAGTTGGAGTCTATGGAGGAAGTTTATATCATTAAATAGAGTTGATCTCACATGATCAAAGGTTTCATTTTCAACAAAGATAAAGACAGAGATTAAAACACTGAATTTAGCACTATGGAGAAACCTAATGACTTCAGTGGGAGCAGATTCAGTGACACGTTGGAAGCAAAACATTATTGAATACAAAAGATGCTGTGATTACAGTTTTAGTTAAGATGGGATAGTCACAGTTTTCCCTATTTATCCTGTTGAAGGGAGCTATAGGACCCAGACACAGTGATAGAACATTCTTCCTTCTCACCCAATCTTCAGCCCTTGGAAACCACTAAGCTACTTTCAGTCTCTCTGGATTTCCCTATGCTGTACATTTCATATAAATGGAATCATACAGTATGTGCCTGGATTCTTTGACTTAGCATAATGTTTTCAAGATTCATTGATGTTGTAACATCAGTCAGTACTTTGTTAGTTTATATGGTTGAGTAATATTCCATCGTATGGCTATATCACATTCTGACCATCTATTGATCAATTGATGAACATTCGGATAGTTTTCACTTTTTGACATTTTGATTAATGATGCTTTTTTATGTACACATATGACATTTATGTATACATATTTGCATGGACATATATTTTCAACTCTTCTGTGTGTATGTACCTAGGAGGGGAATTGCTGGTTTACATGGTAACACTATGTTTAACTTTTGAGAAACTGATGAGCTGTTTCCCAAAGTGACAATGTCATTTTACATTTCCATCAGCAATGTACAAGGGTTCCAGTTTCTACCTATCTTTGTTATTAATGCTTATTATTGCCCATCATTTTTATTAGAGCCATCCTAGTGGGCATGCTTCATTTGTTTTATATCTACCTTACACCCACCTGAAAAGCATCCGGTATAGCATAACACTTGTTTTGACTAAGTGAATAGATAAATGATTGAAATAAATAACTACCATTCATAGCTATATAACTTATGTGCAATTAAGGTTTTTATTTGAATTCCCTCATTAAAAGATGATTTTCTCTTCTATTTTACTATTTTTGGCATGGAAATCAGTCTGTTGGAAATATCTCTCTTGTAAATATCAGAATGAATTTCAAAATACTCTCATTCATTCTTGCAGGTATTTCCCAACATGTATCATAGGCTCCACAAAAGTTCATAGCTATTGAACATGGTATTTTAATAAGAATTATTTTAATCTGCTCTGATTTCATCAGCTTATATTTTGTTTTTCCTTTTTTCCTTTCTGCCTCTGATTTTAGCGATCATACTCTGCTTTCTCTCCAATCACAGGCTTTTCAACATAACATGAAATAAAAGCGGAAGCAAAGAGTCATTTGAAAATATACAGAAATCTGTTCCCACCTCCTTTTTGTGGGTCCCTGTGGAACATTCATTGTGAGGGTCATTTCTAAGTTAAAGAAGTACTTGCTCCTTAAACACCACTGCAGAAACCACAACACTGGAATGCCCCACAGAGTGATATAAAGACAGGTTCTCCATTTTGTGTAGTACCTGCTAAATGGAATGTGTATTGTATTCTAATGTATTGCTAGAAAAATTTAGCTTATAAAAGAATTTCTTAACTGATGTCACAATATTCCTAATACCAGTCAAGATCAAATCCTGGCTAACACCCATAGGAGAAAAAGGTAATTCACAGATTCCCCTGTTTGCTTTTTGTTTATGGGCTAAAGGGTTCTTTATGGATCTCAGAAACAGCTTTCAATAATAAAGTATAAATAAAATATAACTGATAACTTTCCTAATTATTGTTTCCTAATTATTTCCTAATATAGTAGCTGATGATTTAGCAGACAATCTACTTACGATTTTTTATCTAGTTGCCTGTATTTGATGGAAGTACTTGGCTATTTGATCATGCCAGGTATTTCAGCCTATCAGACAGCTCTGCCACATGTATATAAATGTAATCACTTACCTATTTGTAATATAGGCTAGAGGGCTTGAACAAACTTCATTGTTTCATAAGCCAAAGAAGTTTTTCATTTGTTATGCAAAACCATTAAGTAATTGCATCATTTCTAGTATATTCTGAATCAAACCATACTGAAAACCTTTACCATATGCCTGTTTTCACAGGGCAAGGTTTTTAGTTAGCTATTTTTTGCTTTTTAAACATCTGTGTTTGTTTATTGGCAGTATAAATATTTAAAGAGAGGGGGAAAAAAACTTCAAACTTTAAGTGAAATCAGCTTTCTCAGCCTCCTGTTGCTTGAAATAAACTTCATGGAACTTTTCAGTGTGAACATGTAAGAACACTGGGCTGAAGTCAACAAAAGGATGAGTAATCTTTTGAATGTGTTGTTTATTTCAAAAGTAAATGAAGAAGTGGTTCTCTTCAGAAATAAATTACATTGGGGTTTTATGGGATGAATAATGTTCTATAGTACAGGCTGTTAGCTTTAAACTCTGTCCCAGTGTCGTTAACCAGAGTCTCCAGGAACAAACTTTAAAATATTTTAAAAATAAATAAATCATAAAAAACTATCAGAAACAATATCTCTGAAGGAGGCCTTTGGTTAATTTGTTATAAACAAAGATTTGTACAGAAATGTTTGGTACCAAATCATTGCTTATTTTTTTCTTCAAGTTTATAATGCTTTTCTGTTTTAATGGTTACTGTTTAACCAAGTTAACTGATAAAGCATAACATAATTTAGATGGGGATTTCAATAAGTCTTACTGTGCAGAGCTGTTGGCTAATCTTTTGTGAATTTGTTTTAGCAGATAATTGCATTCTAACTAGATAATGCTCTGAAGTTGGTGCTTCCCCTGTAATAGGTCCATGTGGAGCTCATATTTTTTTGATATATGAGGTCTGTCCAGAAGGTATCCAGCCATATAATATGAAAAATAGAGACATTTATTGAAGAAGATACAGGAAACATTGTACGTGGGACAATGACACACTTGTCCCCTGTGTGAAGCACTTTGGGACCTCACACAGTTCTCCCAATCTCCATCAGCTCCCCTATCGTAATTTCCTGAATCTCATCAATGGTCTGAAATCTCTTCCCTTTCAAAGATTATTTTCGTTTGGGAAAAAGCCAGAAGTTGCAGGGTGCCAAATCTGGGCTGTAGGGGAGCTGAGTCACCTGAGTGACTTGATGTTTCACCAAAAACCTCTGCATGAGATGTGATGCATAAGTGGACACATCGTCCTGATGAAGCTGCCAATCCCCAGTTGCCCATAGCTGTAGCCTTCTGAATCACCCAAATAGTTATCACAGAGGAGTGTTCAAGCTTAATGCAAAATTTGATGCAGATTCATTGCTCTACACACTCGGTCATTTTGGATGCAACGGCCACACAGTGCATATGCTCACTCAACAGCAGCTACCAACCCCACTGACTAGTACAGTGAAGTCATCCTTGTGCATGCATGCACATTCCAGTCTGCTCTTCTTGGCTGCCAGGTTAGACAGGCGTCACACAAACCATTCTCATCATATTAACAATGGCTATACTTTATTTCATATTTATCTTGCGTCGTTCAAATCAGAAAACTTACAAGCTAACATAGACAGAGGATTTAATGTTTTTATACTATATATAATTATATTCATAAGAAGACCAATACTTGACATGTAGATGGACATCATATACATTTCAAATCTGTGAAGTAAAATCAACTACAGCTAGCAAGGGTTAGAAAACAAATCTTTCCTCCTGGCAAGAGGCACCAAAATGAAATATTTTAGGCCTTTGGTTTTCAGAAGGGAAATTGCTTTACTCTGTAGTGTCTTTGATATAAAGCTGTATCTGGGCCCTGTCTGGTGTGGCTTGGTTGGTTGGAGCATCATCCCTTACACAGAAAGGCTGCAGGTTCAATTTCTGGTCAGGGCACGTACCTAGGCTGTGTGTTCTATCCCCAGACAGGGCACGTGTAGGAGGCAGCCAACTGATGTCTCTCTCTCTCTCTCTCTCTCTCTCTCTCTCTTTCAAAGCAATGAAAAAATGTCCTTGGGTGGGGATAAAAATTTCTTTTTAAATTAAAGTTGTATCTGGTATTTGTGTTCATAGATCTTAAGAGAGTAACTCAGCTCCATTATTTCACTACTGAAAATGAGGCCTAAATTTTTTAATATTCATCTGTGCAAGGTCATCAAGGGGGTTACGGGCTAAGCTGCCTATTTTGTATGTTTTCATTTGTTTGTCCCTTTGGCCAGCAGAGTACCTGTTATGCTAACAGATATGTGGGAGAAACACAAAGGGCTGGTGATGTTAATAGATATATAGAAGAAAGCATCTCTAGATCATGGCTAAATCAGAAATCATTTGAGGATTATGCATGTCTATTTCTGCACACAAAATTATAATAAAGAAAAAAGCAATCCTTAAGTCTGTTAAGGTGGCTGGAATCAGAAAATCTGAACTTGAGTACCAAATCTATTCATCACCAACTAGGTGACTTTGGATTAGTTACTTCTGATACCTGTACCTCAGTTTCCACCACTGTAAAATGAGGTGTTTGCAGGAGATAATCTCTAGGTTTCTCCCCAAATCTAACAGTTTTTGATGTAGGTTCTAATTATGTGTTTGGTAATTGTGCTTCCAGGGATTTTCTGTCAAAGTGAGTTAGTTCTTATGAAGCAAGTTTCTGCCAGAGCCAAATGTCATCTACAGGTGAATATGACCCACAGTACATACAATTAATGTTGCTAAGTGCTATGACTAGGATGTGCTCAAATTCACTAACTAGCCAGAGTTAAATCAACTAAGTATTTACAAAATTATTTCTATCTTATTAACCTAAAGAAATTCAGAGTCCTAGGTCTCCGAAGGGAAAAATTTTGACCATGAGCTGCACTGTACCTGTGACATTATTCAAATTTAACTGAATGTTTACTTATGGAAGCTTAATGAGTTTTTGTTTGTCAGATGTTGTAAATTAAAAGGCATAAAAAGGCAGACATTCTTTTTATGAAAGATACTTGGGTGGATTAAAACAGTCTCAGGAGGATATGAAGCATCACCTTCTGAAGAGGTTCTTGTAGGACCGGGATTCATACTTTTAACTGTATCAATGGAAACCCTGATACTAAGTAGCAATTTAAGTATTGGTAAAGCATCCAAAGTCCCTGTGCCTTAGAAATCCTGCCTATTAATTGGGCATGTGGCACCTGACATACCAACCTAAAGGTTTTTGTTTAGCATTTAACATTATCAACATACTCAAGGAAAATGAAAGCAATCCGTGGTGGCACGTCAATGTCCCCAAGAGCCAATTTGTTACACTTCCTTCTTTCATTTAGGGAATTAAAGTTTTCCCTCGTCCACCGATTTCCATCACTTTTCAGGGTCAAAACTGAATCCAAACTATAAACTAAGGCTCCACATATTACTTTTACGACAACAACAAAAATGACGAACAGATCTATTGGCATATTGGATATACCAATAATAATTGATTATCACACACACATAATTCTGTAAACCAAAACCATTTGTACAGTTTTTCATTATAGAGGCAACTCCAGACTCCCTTCAACATTGTTAAGATAAATACAGTGTCCTTGGCAAGTTTTTATTAAACCCAGGCCTTTTTATTTACGTAAATGGAGGAAGAGGACTTTTCCCTTTGTAATGATTTTGCTATATTGTGGAATATTTATTTCTCTCCATTCATGGTTCTAACTACCACCAACTTTTTGCTAATAATTTTGGCTATCGGCTCAGATTTGTTTAATTCTCTGTTTTTCCAAATCATTAAAAATAGGTCCCTTTCCTGCAGGGTTCCCAACAAAGAGAAACTCAGTTCTCTTTAATTAAATCCAGTGGCCTGAAACACCAAGGAGAAAAAGGGAATTCAGGAGATTCCACAGGAAGAGACCGCTTGAATCAAAAGAAGTGTCCCTGTAATACCAAGCTTAAAATGTGAATAAGAAAAAAAATCTCTGGAGAAAATAAAAAGAGTAGCGTCCCATAGCTTTCCGTACTAAATATGCATAATTTATTAGCTAGATGGCTTACTCTAAGTCATGTTTCACCCCTCTGAGGATATCATTGGTAGGTATTCTCACCAATAATGAGATGATATTATCCAATTCTTAGGTTGTTCTTAGAATGAAATACAATATGTAGGATGTGAAAAAAGCAACCTGTGGTCAGTGTGTATCATATGCCCCGCTTTCTTCTAGGTTCTCAAATATGCATCTCAATCTCCACATAAATCCTTTGAGATATTTGCTACTATATGCACTTTACAAATGACGAAAGCAATCCATAAGAAAATTAAAGAATAATTATTGCATGCCAACTGTCATACAATTAGTAATTGGAACTGAAAACCATAATTCAAAAACAGATCTATTATGCTCCAAAATCCATGTTCTTTCCTCTAACCCACGATTTCTTATGCAAAGCCTCCCATAAATGTCAATTTTATTCATTTATAAATCATTAGAATGAGTTAGAGAAAATGCCTGCAAAAAGTCCCATTTCTGTCACTAAGTATAAGCACTTCAGAGCAATAGCACCTAGATCACATATCAGTCTTACCGGGCATTACATTGCAGTGGAAAGAAAAATTGGCATTGAGGCCAACACACCAGATTTCATACCCAGGTTCCACACAGGCTGTATTTAAATTAACTGCGTCTCAGTTTTCTTATCTTTAATCAAACCTGTGAACTTTCAGTGCATGGGATGACCCTCCGACCAACTGAGCCACACCAGCCAGGTGTATATTTAATTTTTAATTATTTAAAAAAATTTTTATATAATGAAGCACACCAGTAACCAAGTCTTTTAAAAAAAGAAACATTCTGTGAGAAAAACTTCAAAGTATACAATAGTTAAATCAATATCTGAATTATAGAGAGTAAAAAAAGAGTTATGAACAAGGAATTTACATAAGAAAAAATATAGTTAACACTATATAAAAAAGATATTTATATTCTCTAATAAAGAAATAATATTAATTACTATTTTGTACCCATCTCTATTTGTCTTCTGTTGCTCCCATAATAAATTACCAAAAACTCAGTGGCTTATTAAGACAAATTTATCATCTTAGGGTTCTGGTGGTCAGAAGTCTGACACAGGTCCCACCAGGTTCAAGTCTTTGGCCGGGCTGCGTTCCTTTCCGGAGGCTACAGGGAAGAATCTTTTCTTGCCTTTTCCAACTTCTAGGGACTTCCTGCTATGCTCTTATGATTCACTTTATGTTACTTCAGGTTGCTACCATCTGAGGCCCGAATAGGAGGGGTGTTGTGAGGTAGGCAGGCCATATAAATCTACCTCAGCATCCTACAACTAAACATAAGATTGGCTCAATATATAAAGACTTGTATTACTTAAAATACTATTTAAATCAAAATTCATTTCATCTTATTCTAAAAACATCTTAGTATTTTCCCTCTTTTTTGTGACTGGATTTTTCCTCGCACTTGTCTACAGATTTTTTTGTTATGGAGAAGACAATCTTGCAATTATTTTGTTACATTAAGCCTATAACCCTGCAACCTATAGCACCAAGTTTAGTGTTGAAACTATATTAGGACTCTAATTTGATAAATAGCAGCTACAGAATATTAGAGTTGGAATCAGTCTCCGATATTGCTAGCCCAATTTACTCATTAGGAAGCTATTAGCATTTTATGTGGTGCAATCCTTTGTTGTCCCCCAATTTTCCACATATAGTAGTACATTTAACACATTCTTGAATACCCTTCATTAGAACAGTCAGCACACTGACAGACATTTCCAAATTTATCTTCCCAAATGCATAGTCAGGAAGACTCATGCTGAGGAAATGAAGAAACTAGTCAAAATCAAATTTATGGTGAGTACAGAAATAAGGTAAAAAACCTTAAGGAAGTATTTCTTCACTTCCTCTTCTTTTCTCCTTTCTGTTTGTCAGTTTCACATGCTTATTTTCAAAATGCCACCTTTATATAGTCAACTAATCTTTCTGTTTTCCAACATAATTGAGTGAACAACTCAATATTCTATTATCATTTTAATCTCTTTATTAGTATAAATATATTTTAACATGGTAACACATATATGTAATTATTTTATTTTATTTTATAAGTAATGATTTTAAAAATCAGCCTTATTGGAGAAAATCATGATCCACTCTACTCTGCCTTAATAATAACTCTTATTGATCAAAATATGCAATGTTAAATGCGCTTAATTATAATACAGAAGAATTAATATAAAGTAGAGTGGGTTTCTCATTAATTTAATAAGAAAATTAACATGGAACTTATTCTAACAATAAAAATTATCATCCAAAAGAAGAAGTAAAGTTGTTTTGCAGTGACGTGAAAGTTTGAGCCAGCAAACGTGTCTTGCCAACATAATGGCAAACTTCTATTTTTTTTTCATATTTGAGAGGATAAAACATATCACATTCAAATAAAATTTTAAAATATAAAAAAAATTTATTATGTAAACATCTGAGAAATATTAGCAGTCATCATGATCATTGATTTACTCAATGGACAGCCTGAAAGTCTACAGCATATGTGAAAAATCTAAGTTCTCCTAGATAAGGAATGTGTGGGTATGTCTAAGAAAAAACTGGATGGGAAGCTGAAAGGACACAAATTAGTGATGTAAAGCAAAGCATAAGACTGCCAAAGACCTGTGGGTAGGCAGAGAGAAATTTGATTGTATCAACCCATTAGAGAAATCCCTTCCTTCTATAGGTGGCATCAGAAATAATTCAGCATTGTCTATTTCACTTGAATTGCAGAAGCCAACAAATGCATGAGAAGGTCTAGAAATTTAGCTGGACTGAACACAGAAGCAAAGCCACTCAAAGAGACCCTTTTGACAAACCACAAATGAAATACAGGGGCTGCTATTGCTGGTTAGATAGAGTTATAAAGAACAAGTAGTTGACAGTGTCTATATGCAGTTTAACCACTTAATGCTTAATATCAGTATAATGTTTTATTTCCTACTAATTAAAATTCTTCATATAATTAGTTGTAAGAGTCTAGTATTTTAGCTGTTGCTAGCAGTACTGTGAAAAAGGACATATGCCTCCTGGCGAAAGTCCATCAGACTAATTATCCAAAGAAATTCATGCCACGAATACAACTAATTAAGGTGTTATCTGCATAGGTGAAAACAAAACTCTTCATTGAATTTTGTTCAGTTTTTATTCAAAAGCTACTGCCCCACATGTCTGTGTTTGAGTTGGGTTTTTCTCTAAGCAGATGCTTTCCTTTAAGGTTGGGAAAGAATACACACCAAGGAGGCTGGTAGAAAGGAATACTGATTCAAAAACAGATGATGGCCCATAAAAGTGCTTACAGATCACCTAATTTTCCCTTTACCAAGGATCTCACTTCACCTGGCTCCGACAGGTACTCTCTCTTGTTCTTGAGATTCCAGTGAAAATACTAACAATATCCTTGTCTCACACGTGTGTCACCCAATGGACTTCCTATGCTACATGAGCCCTCATTATAGCAGACCAGGAAACACAATGGATGCTGGCTTCTAGATTATTACAGAATTCTAACTTATTTAGTAGTATACTGAATATGTTGTGTTAATGTGTTTTCTCATTTTTTGTGCAACTGATTTTTTTCTCTAACTTGTCTATAGTCTTTTTCATTGGAAAGATAATCTTGCAATTCTTTTGTTATATTCCATCTCTAATCTGGCTACCTACAGCACTAAGTTCAGTGCTGAAACTATATTAAGACAATAAAATTTGATAATAACCACCACAGAATATTAAAGCTGGAATCAGTCTTAGATATTGTTATTCTAGATGTTATATGTATGTTATTTTTCTATCACTCCATATAACAAGTTTTTATTTTAGATAGAATATTAAAATTTTTCATAACTCCAGCAATTGAATAAAGGATCTTCTCTTTCTCATTTTTTCTCTCTTCCTATTTTTCTAGAAACTAGTCATAAACAGTGATCTCATTTATATTTTTAGTTGTGGCAATGAATTTTTATTTTCCTATTTATTTATTGCAGTTTTGTCCTCATTGATGATGGGACATTGTAGCATGGAAGAGAAAAAGTAGATCTTTATCAAATGCCTATTATAAACCTATATAGATAGTGTATTAATTTGCAAATACATTCTAACCTAATTCACTGGATAATCTTGTACAGTCATTTCTATCTCTGTCTGAGACTTACAGACAAGCTAAGATCTACAAATTAAGCCAGAATCATGAGACACAGAGTCTGTTTTTTGCTTTGTTTTTTTTACTAAATCTGTTAACATGTTTTATACTAATCTTGAATAAAAATTTTGAACTAAAGATCTTGCTTTTAATTTTTAGAATCTCAACAATTAGGAACCATCTGTAACACATGTTCTAGGTTAGCACTGAATGAACACAGATATAAAATATGTTAATAGCAATTGGAGACATCATAGGAAGGATCTGTGATCCAAAGTCAGTCAGGCATTGATTTGTTTATATTTATTCAGTTATAAAACTATTTATGAGGCCCTTGCTCTGAGCCAGGCACTGTGCCATATTCTCAAAATTCAATTTTGAACTTGACACTTGTATGGACTGAATGTTTGTGCCCCCTCCCAAATTCTTATGTTGAAGCCATAATCCTCAACATGACAGTATTTGTGGACGAGGCCTTTGGGAGGAAATTAGGGTAGAGTTAAATAATGTAGATGGAGCCCCCATGATGGGACAGTGACTTCATAAGGGGATAACTAAATGGGACTTTCTCTCTGCCATGTGAGGATACAATGAGAAGATGACAGTCTGCCATCCAAGGATAGTGCCCTCACTAGAAACCAAATGGGCCAGCATCATGGATTTATCCAGCCTCCAAAGCTATAATAAATATCTTCTGTCTAAGCTACCCAATCTATGGTATCTTGTCATAGCAGCCCAAACTAAGATAGACATTGTCCTTGCCATTATAGAATTTTTCTGTTAAAGGCCCAAGAGTCCCTGAAAAAGCTTGTGAGTCCCTTTTATAGTTAAGTCAATTCCTAAAGTATAAAGTCCTTTCGAAATACGTTATTGAGTGCTTATCTCATCTGCGTAAAATCGATCTTGTAATTTCAAGCATCAAATAGTATATTGCATCTCATATGTAACAGATTTAAGTAGCATATCCTTTGGAAGTATTGGGATGAAAACCTGAGTCCGGCTTTAGAGCCAATGCTCCATTACTATACTGCAACAGACTCTTTTCTTAAGTGGAAATAACCCTACAGTCCAAATTAAGCAATATGTTAGATATTACTAGAAGTTATCTCCACTGATAAATTTTGGTCCTAAGGAAATTCTTTGTTCTAATAAAAATCCAAATAGCAGGATGCTAGGACTGGAAGGGAGTCTAGAGATTATTTCAGCCTAAATTACTCGTTTTACAGATGAAGACACAGAAATGCAGGGAGATTACACAAATTACATCCAGGCAGTGAGAGAATCATTGAGACTCCTAACTACAAGACAGCCCTTGTTTCAACACCCTTTGAGGACTTTTTCTCTAGCCTGGGCATTTCTGCTATTATGTGCTGCTTTTACTGTGTTTAATGGGGTTGCATGATAGACTTTTAGATCCTAAAAATCCAGATCCATTTGCCTGGATGAAAAATTTTGTTCTCATCTTCTCTTTTATTCTTCAAAATACCAGAGAAAGTACATACTGAACTGTTACATAGCCTAAAACGTTATTGCTCACATTTATGTTCTCTTGTTCCAGGAGGGGGAAAAAACACTATTAAATTATAACTAATCTGTTTGTAATATAGTCCACAGCTTTACGATGACCTGAAATGTGAGCTTGGTGATAGGCATCTCCAAATAAATTCACATCATTTCCTCTGTTCTCTGCATATTTGGACAGTTGCTCAATGTCGTCACTCATCTGTAAATACAATGCAGTCTGTGTTATCCAGTATGATTTGTTTCAAAAATCTACAAAGACACAAATCAGCAACACTGCCTACCATTTTCTTAACACAAGGTTTGAAAGGTACTGAAGTGTTTGGGAAGAATCCACTTTATTACAGTCATAATTTGGTATATTGTATATTGTATATTTATATACATATGTTATCATTCCCCTTTTTCATATTCTTATGGCCACTGATAAACATTTTGGAAATACTACCATTTTCACTCAGTTTTATTATACTAGTTAAGGAAAATATATTTTTGTAACCACAGAAAACCCTTGACTCCAGTTTCATTCTAGTGACCAAAATGAATAGCTAGAGACATTCTTGAAGAAGATCTTCAAAGTCAGATGATATGGATTCAAACTATGGTTTTATCACTTACAATTATTTGACTTTGGACAAGTAATTTAGCCTTTCTCTGTCTCAGTTTTATTATCTGAAAAAATGGATCTAATAATATTACTTCTTAGGATAGATGTGGGGATTAAACAAGAAAACCTGTGTATTATTTTTGGCTCCATCCCTAGTGCACAGCAAGCATTTAATACACATTAACTATAACAATGCTGGTAATGACAGTGATCATGACAAAGGTGAGGATTATGATTTCATTGCTCAGACCAAATATCCAAGTCAAGGACAAATTATCCAGAATAGATTCCATAGTGCATATTAAGTGTCCTGCGACAAGGAACTCAGGTAGATTTCTGATGACTCATCTGTGTACACATCATGTTAGCCAAGGCCAGCATTAGCAACAGAGATCCCAAAGAAGCAAAAATTGATACAATGTATTTGGAAAAGTCACGATAGGTGTGGATTTGTGATACTGAATGTTAGCCATTTACAAAATTATATAGGTCCACCCCTTTATCGGCAGGCAGGCAGGCCAAGTGGGGACTATCTCAAGAAAGCTGCCTAGTCATAGGAGAAAGAAAATTGGAGAGGGCCCAAGGAAATAGGTGGGGAATGGGGAAGGTAGCTGCAGTAATGCTATACAAAGCAAGTTGACTAAAGTATGGGTATGACAATGACTATGGAACCATGGGAGTTAGAGAATCACATGATATTAGAGTGAAACGCAAGATAAAAATAGCAATAAGGTATAGTCTGGCTCAGTACTGAAGAACACCTGATAGAGCTCCCCACTTACATTTTAAAAGGACCAAGGTAAAAAAAAAACATGAGATGAACAGCATAGAAATTATCAGCTGAGGTCTATATAAATTCATTGATTTACCTAAAACCATAGAGCTCCTTAGGTGCTGACTTATTTTTAAAACTTGTCTTTTCACTCATAATCCTGAACTCATTCCACTAGATCACAGGATAAATGCTAAACCAGATTAACTGACTTAAGACCAGAAGTACTTTCATAAACATATATGGGTTTGCTAACATGATCCCCATAGATCAGATGATCCCAGACTCTGTCTCAATGAAATTTTAAAAAAGACATTAATATGTTTCTACTGTTAGTTCCTTAGGAGTACATATATACTTGAATAATTCTTTAAACTCCTGCACCATTCTAGTTATTAATTTTTTAAAACCACTTCTTCTGTGAATGTATCCAATGGCCATGTTAATATCCACTGAATAACCCATTATGAGTCAGAACACATTAAGCTCAAGACCCTACCATGGGCTCTCAGCTCATTCTGGGTAAAAGCCAAAGTCCTTAGGAGGGCTGCAATACCCACCATGAGTACACTCATTTTCTCTCTCTAGTCTCTTCTTTACTATCCCCTCTATTCATGCTGCTCCAGCTACTCTCATCCTATCAATTGTTCAGGCTTTGGGGCCTTCTACTTGCTCTTCCTCCTGCTTTTCATGCTATTCATGAGCCAGGTATTGACATGAATGACTTCTTCATTTCCTGGAGGTCTGTGCTCAGAACTCACCTTCTCAAAGGCGTTTGATGGACTCTTGTCAGATATTTCAACGAACACAACCCTTCATATTATTTCTCCTTGCTTTATGTTTTTTTCATATTGATACTCAACCATACCTAATATGTGTATATATGTATATATGTATTTATATGCATAAGAGCAGGGTTTTCTTTTTTCTGTTTTATTTAATGCTAGACCCTCAATGACAAGAGGATTACCTAATGTTAATGAGTAAATAAAATAACATAAAATACAAACCAATGTGTGAATGAATTCATGTCCCTTTACAATAAAATTTAAAGTTGTACGACTTGCCTGCAAGAGAGTCAATACAAAATACCTTTCAAATTATATAATAAGGGGTTTTAAAACTTCTTCAACATTAAATTTCTTCACATTGACCTTTTATACTCAGTCAACTTAATTCCTATCAGTATCAGCACAAGCATTTCTCCCCCATTCACTGGCTTTTAAAAGGATTGTTACATTTTTTACATTCACTCCATCATTTCCACTTTTGAAAGTCCACTCTTCCTTTTTTCTATTCCAAATCCCACCTCTTTGTAAGCCCAGCACAAATTCTTTCTTTTCTAGGAATAACTCCTATACTACTGTTCAAACTTATCTCCTTCTCTTTATTTCTGGACCACTCATTAGTTAAACCACTCATTTGACCGTCTGACTTTATTCATCTGAGATATTTCTTATAGTACTCTCTTGTTCTGGAGTATAACAATTTGTTCATAGTTTAAATTACTATTATTTATTCCTTGTCTTAGTTGTGAATTTACTGAAGTCTCATTGATGCTTTACAGTTGTTTGAAACCCCTTCATATCTAACGTAATGTCTTATATATGGTACATGCTCAGGAAATATCTGTTGATAGATTTATTCTCATGGTATCTGTAGCGATACAGTGTCTTTGGTTTAAAAGAGCATTTAAATATAATAGGATAGCTAAATTGGTAGGAAGTCAGACTGGGGTAATCAGAAGTTATAGCCTCTGCCAACAAATCTGTCTCCGAAAAATAATTATCTAGTTTGCCTCAATCCCATTAGAGCCTTCCCAGAAGATAAGTGAGTAGGTATCCTCTGACAGAGTCTTAGAATGAAGTAAGAAGCTTTACCATTAAGTCACAAAGGTAAACTTTTATTCTATTCTAGAGCAATTTACATAGCTATACTAAATCTAATTCCCCTGTTTCATGAACAGGAGGGGGCAGGCTAAATTATTTGGCAGAATCTAATTTATTGCTTGTATATCAGCCTTTTAAAAGGATGCTCTGGTCCAGAGTCCGGAAGGTGTGCGATTCTTCAGAACAGCAAATGTAACGAGCCCAACAATAAGATCCTGTGCAGTTGGGCACTCACTCTCCTGAGCTGTTTATCTCAATTTTACATCTTGCTCATCATTTTGGAAAGCATTTTTCTTCTTAAAATCCTATCTGTTTTTGAAGGCAGTAAAGCTACATTCTAATACGGCAACAATTGCTGTAAATTTTTGTTATTTACTGAAATACTATTGTGTCTATTGTTTCTACTTTATTTTCAACAATAAATTGCTTGAAGTGTGGGTTAGTGCATAAATATCCCACCACAAATTAAATGGTTGTCATAAATGTTTTGGGGAAATCGCACTGACGCATAAACGAAAACACTGCGTGATTTATCGTTCAGTCTGCGCAAACCTCGAGCAGTGCACACAAAGTCAGAGAGGAGGAGCACTTTCCCAAGCAGCTCTCTAAGCGTGTGTGTGCATGTGTGTACGTGTTTTTATGGATCTCAGGCCAATTTGGAAAGGAGAGTTAGGGTTGAAATTAATGCATGTGTAAAAGTGAACTGATGCAATCCGAAGGAGAAAAAAAAAAAGTCCGTGGTTGTGAATGTGCTCTCAGGCTTAAGAAAAAGGAACTGCCATTGACCTTGTTAGTTTAATTAAGTGATTCCCAATTAAGATACTAACAGAATGTTGCCAGCGAATGACATGCAACATAATATTGGCTCAAAGTGTGTGCTATAATTCTTAATGATGATTATGATGATGATGATGACACCCGTGATGGCTTATTACTGTGGAGCAATGGCTAAAAGGACAGAGCGTTCTAAAATATATTAATTCGATATGGCATGGAAGAAAAAGTAACAGATCCATATCCTTCATGAAAGGCCACGAGGCCATAGGTCCACTTGGACAGGAAAGTGGTAAATGGAAAAACAGAGAAGAAAACATGAAAGTAGCATGTTTTCTATTAAAAAAAAAACAGCAACGCCACTAGCAAACTCTCAGAACCTATATATATTCCAGTAGGGTTTGGAGATTTAGACCAAACCATTTGTCATTGCTGCACTTCCCCCAGGGCTCTCCAAGTAGTCCTCTCCAAAGCCGGCTGGGATTTCTGGTAGAGCTGGGGGAGTTTCACTTTCATGAGTGTACCTTTATCTTCTTATTGATGCTTGCAAGGAGTACTCCTTAAGGAGAAGGACAATTACTTTACTGGCCAGTTCAATAAGTCAGATGTGCCCCTGTCAGTAGGCGGTACCTGAAGATAAGCAATAAGGTCAAGACCCAGAGCTGAGTGCGCCACCCACAGCCGGGACAGGGTAGCTTATCTCATCAGGAGCAACGTATGGACCCTGCGGCCTGCAGGCCTAGAGGACCACATCGGCAGAGGAGGGGGGACCCTTGTGCTGAGGATCTAGACAGACAAAGATGAGGAACTTAGCCATTGCCTGCCATAATCTGCCACCTGTCTGCTCAACCGAATCCTTCCATTTGCCAAAGTCTGACCTGAATGAGATCCAGATACTTCCATGGTGCTAACTGCATACCTGCCCTCCTAGTACTGATTGTCCTTAGCATCCTTTCATACCACAAGTGTTTACACCCACATATAATGCTCTGGTTATTTCTTGTATAGCATCTTATCAACGCTAAAGCTGTAAGCTTCTTAGGGACAAGGATTGTGCATTCATCAGTGTCTCGACCTTCCATGATGAGAAAAATACATATGTATTGTCATTCAATAACTTTGGATGAATGAGACAAATAAATTAATGAAAGAATGTACAAGCTTATTTTAATTTACCCAATTTTTTATTCTTTTTTGGTCTTGCTACTGATAGAGAAGCACTATTTCTAATAAATCCTTCATGTAGCTAAATTACCTTCGATATATGTGAGAATTATGTGGTATATACACAAAGATGTTTCTCTCATCCGCAGACATGGAAGACATTGCCAAAAACTCTTAGTCCACTTCTCCTTATAGCCTAACAATTATGTAACCATTTTTGTCAACCAGGCAGTGCAGGTGCTCTGCACTAATAATCTAATCTAATAACTAGATTATTCTTGCTGAATAATCTAATTAAATACCCATTTCCACCCTGACTTTGGAGAATTCTTCAGAAAACACATACCATAACTTGAAAAATCATCAGCTAGTAGGAAAGTAACATTTATGCACATAAAAGAATTAGAGGACAGGACAATATGAACTTGAAATGATCTCTCCCCTCCACCTGGCAATTTGTCCTTTATTTCCCATACTACACCTCAATAATAGGTGGAAATAGTGGCTGCCCCTTTTCACTTGCCACCATATCCAAATTGTCCAAGTCCTGTCCATTCTTGTACCTACATAATATCTTCATAACCTGTCATATTTTCTCCATTTCTAGTTCTATTTCCTCAATTCTGGTTGAAGTAATTTCTCTCCTAAATTATCTCTTATCTTTTTTTAACCCCCATTAATGCCTTCCTGTAATTTATCTTCTATACAATTTCCAGAGTGATCTTTTTTAAAATATAAATCTTATTAAATTACTCCTCCATGTAAAATCCATGAGTCCTCAAACTTGCAGAATAATATTCACATTATTTTACGTAGAATATAAGGCCATGAAGGATGAGACTGTTACTTAAAAAAATCCATTATCTATTCTCTACCCACTCTCAGTACAATTCTTGGAGGCACTATTCGACTTCTGTGCCTTTTCTTGCTACACTTGTGAGTGCTACTGCTTCTTCCTAAAACGCAGTTTCTCTCCTTCATCTTATCCATTGGCTAATTAATGTGTTTCGGACTCCTGGAACCTCGGAAGAGCCGTATCAGAAACTAGATTGTCAAGTGGAAAAAAGAGATATACAGATAGGACCCACATATGGCTACACTAAATTACCGTTCAATTAGTTTAATTTTTTAATCTCTTTTACATATTGGGATTCCATTGTAGGATTATATTTAAATAAGTAGTTCTTTATACTAAAAAAAAGTTTTAATACCACTGAGAGCTTTCCTGACACCTGTTAGATTTAGATTTCTGATTATATTTTTTGGCCCATTAGCAGAATCCAAAAATGGAGACACATAAAAAAATGGATCTATCAGTAATTGTAATGTCTTATTTAAGCATGTGTTTCTAAACCATGATTGGGCAACATTTCTGTAATTATGTTCACTATATTGGTACATTCAGATAATTAACTCTGAACCCCTAGGGACCCATGGATGGGTGTTAAAAGATTCAGTGATACACCTGAGGTGTTTTAGAATTTTTGTTTATTTTTAATTATTTCTGTGGGAAGAAGGTTCATAAGTTTATTGGAGTCTCAAAAAAATCCAAGATGACAAAAAAGTTTAAATACTTCTCCTTCACAGGGAAAAATAAAGCAAATGAAATTTTGAGTGAGATAGAGATGTATTCTGCTTTAAAAATATAAATTCAATATAACAAAAGGCAAAAAATATATTACCCACAATAAAATACTTGAATGCAAATTAATTTTGCAATTGCTCTCGTCTAATCCTATCCATTCTTGGTTCCTAAAAAAAGGGATTTATTCTATGACCCAAAGGACATAAGCACATGGTTTATTCTTATCTAAGTTACTTAGAGAGGTGGACAAGATTTACATGGTTAAACAGTACCCTGGAGGTCAGAGCCAAGTGATCTTGCTTGATCATTACCAAGAGCAGATAAAAAAGTATTCGGACATCTATAATGAGTAACAGATGCATTTTCTGATATTCCAAAGAATGGATAGAATTTCTGTAAATTTATTTCAGATACTTTTAATTAAATGTATAAGCAAGCATGGAGTTACTTTTAACAAAGACACAGAATTGTCGGTTTTGTTTATATGTTATCAAAAACAACAGATTTTTATTATGGGAAAGATATTGCCTCTTATCTCCTCGCACTCTGGAGTGTTGGAGTCCTTTCCCATTCAGCTAGCTCCTCATCTGATTCCCTTGGAGGGCCAGTGATGTCAGCAAAAAAGACATTTTTATTCCCTTTAGATTGGTGAAGTGGTTAAGTCTCAGAAAATCAAATATTCTCACTCCAGGTTAACTCCGCTCTTTCCATGACATCACAGAAATATTTCCATATAACTTTTCAGCTGAAGTTAACATTACATTCAGAAATACTGAATCCTTTCTGAAAATCCACCGTCTTTGGCCCCAGAGGCTCAGAGAAAAGGATCGAGATGAAATCAGCAAAATCCATTATCTCCTGGAAGTCCCAAAACCCAGACCCTAGTGCTGTGGGGAAGGAGGGTAAGGTTTAACAAACCATGCACCTATTATCTACTCCAGCAATGATTATCTGCTGCCCACCAGCTCGAGTTTCACCACTGTGCTAGGTACTGAACATAACAAAAGGGAAGATAAGCCTGCTTTCATGGGGTTTTCTATGAGTGAAAAAATAACTGAAAACCATATTTAAACCATATGGATTTCCAGGACTGTGGATAAGAGAGAAACTGATATGGGATCAAAGAGACAACAAAGGTATAACAAAGACATAGGATGAAATACAACATGAAATACACCACGGGATATGTTTAGATAGAACTGATTTGACTCTCACTATATCAGAAAATTCTGACTGCATTTTACTCACAGTATTTTATAAATGAATCCAAATATTAAGTAGAATATGACTAGGAAAGAAGGATTAGCAAAATCAAGATCAGCCAGCAAATAATTATCATGAATAAATGAAGCAAACAACTTAAATCTATGTTGGAAAATAATGGGACTGAATTGAATAAATAGGGGATAGCACTAAAATCATACAACATTCAAGTTAGATTTTAGATCTCATGATATTCAAATTCAATAACTGTATAGGCAGAATTAGTAGCCAATATCATTTAGTATGACAGAATAGAGTTGAGTTCTTGGAGATATGTCACCCATTTTTCTAATTTTAGAAATGTAGAAGCTGGGGTTGTAAACTTATTAACACAATATGGCAGCACCTACCAACCACCTGGGGACTAGACCCCCGTAACAGTGACTGCACTTCTGTTTAATCTTCTTTTTAAAATCTGTGTTGATCCGTGTGCACCTGTAGCTCATCACAAAAGTTATATTTGAAAGTCATTATATTACGCAAAAGTCAAATAGCATTATCCTGCCTTTCCCGATCCACCCACTGAATGATTCCACTTATCCAATCATCATTATTATTAATATTATAAAGCTTCAATTACCAGATAAAGGTTGTTTAGTAAATAATTTTTTCTTTAAAAAAATAAAACATTTTGCTTACTGAAAGTCATTTTTTTCTCAAAAGATGCCCGGTAAAATTTTAATACTTGTGTTTCCTTGGCATTTTAACATAGGATGCAAAAAATAGTGCCGTTTAAAAATGAAATAGAACATACACCTGGCCAGTGTGGCTCAGTTGGGTTGAACCTGAACCCTGTGCACTGAAAGAATGAGGGTTTGATTCCCAGTCCAGGCACATACCTAGGTTCCAGGTTCAATCCCCAGTCAGGGTGTGTACGGAGGTAACAGATTGATGTTTCTCTTCCACATGGATGTTTCTCTCTCTCTCTCTCTCTCTCTCTCTCTCCCCCTTTCTCTCTCTCTCAAAAATAAAAGTAAAAACAATGAAAAAATGTCCTCAGGTAAGGATTAAAAAAAAGAAGAAGAAAAAAATGAGATAGAATATGTAGAGTAACTGCCTTCCAGTCTAGTCTAGGATATTAGAGCCTTGAAATATGAGCAGGAAACACAGCTCCATAAGTATCTTTCACTCTGAATAAATAGAAACTGAGCACTTCAGGGATAGAGCTTATGGTGTCGCATTATGGAGGCTATTAAGAGGTTAACATAACAAGGGACATTTCAGTGTTTAATGTGGCAAGATTAAGAATGCTAATGTAATATTCCTCATTTCTCAATGTATCACGAAGAGTTATACAGCTCTACTACAACTGGCGCCTAAGGCAGCCTGTGCAAGAGACGTCCCATCAGGATAAAGCCTTTCTTTTGAGGTCACCATGTAAACAGTTAATGAGGCAGAAACTCTCCAGGGATTCATTGGCTGAGCACATTTAGATGAGTTCTATAGGAATGTTCAATCGGTGGTAGGGGAATTACTTCAATGATGCTTTAACAGAAACTGTGGATATTCTACTCTCTCTGCATTCAATGGGGTGTTCATAATTAATTTCCTATTTTCTGAGCATATGTAACAGTTTGACTCTAATTTTTTTATTCTAAGAATTAACAGTTAAGCTAGAGGTCTCACAACATATTAACTGCCCAGTCCGAATGAATAAAAGAGATTCGTGTTGCCAACTTCTTTTAGATTGGTTAGTCAGTTTCAGGGAAGTAATCCCATTTAACCCTGCCATGAACATGTAATGAACAATCATTGATGTTTTATTTTCACCATAACCACCATGATCAGCCTTCCAATGAATGTACACTGTGTATCTGCACTACTAGAAGTACAGTATACCTACATAACTACCTGTATATTATACATATATAACAGTCTTATTTAACACTCAACATGTGCCATGCACTATTGCAAAAACATTAACTCTTTAGTAAAAATTTCTTATTACATACTTTCAAATCCCTTGTCACCAGACTATCTTGGTCCTCATGATGCAAATTCCTATTTTCCTTGAGGGTTACAAGAACTAACCCAAATGTTTTCTTTCTCACCCCATCCACTGTCATGTTTCTACTTCCTATCAATGGACACATTGATGATGTATCTGATAAACTGATAAAACTAACTCGATTCCCTCAGATTAGATGGTCTTCAGCTCAAACAGCACGAGCACAGCCATAATTGGATCCCACCTCAACTGGAAACATTGCCCCTTTTGAATTTCCCTTAAAATGGCAGCTTTATTTTCCCCTCTTCTCTTCTTTTTGTTTCATGTAGCCTGTAATGTACTCCTGTCATGACCTCTTTCTGCTGAATTTCTCCCATTTTTCTTAGTTGAGCTGCCTCCTTCTGACTTCTTTTGCTCCCCATAACTACTAATGCTAAAATCCTCTGACCTCATCTCTAGCTAAAAATACAGTAGAGCTTCATCATTTTTACTGTCATGAAATTGGGTTTGTAAAACACTTCTGCATGGGGACTTGAACATATAGATATAACATAATCACAAATCTAGCAGACTATTGTTACTATGAATTTTCCTCCTCTGTCCCTGCTTATGCCCATGACCACTGTCGCCATTGTTATTTCCTTTGTTTTCATTTATTGTGTCTGTCTCCAAATTAACAGTTTCGTATCTCTTACTTCAATTACTCCTCACAACAGTCTGTAAGGTTAATATTATTATAATATCCATTTTACAGATTAAAAATAGAGGCTTACAATGTTTAAATAATTTCCCACAGGTCAGAAATGTAGGTCTGGCTAAACCATAATTTCAAATGTAGTTCTAGCTACACTACTGCACATTACAATGTAGTCCGAACTTCAGAGGGTCCAAGTGAAGCTACATTTGTCATCAATGTGGAAAAGGTAATGATAAATGCTGTTAACGTTTATTAAGCCATTTCTTCATGGTGATGATATTTTCGTTAACACTTGTGTCAATTGTGTTAAAATCAAATGCTAGTTCAGACAATTAGATGTCACATTTATTGAAACATATCTAGGAAAACTCGACAAGTAAAAACATTAACATACAAATAAAATAAACAAATGTGGCTCTCTCTGCTCCCTGTCACATGAGGTCACCATGAGAAGTCAGCAGTCTGCAACCCGGAGGGGCCTCCCACCAGAGCCATGCCATTTGGGTACCCTGATTTTATCTGTCCAGCTTCTAGAAGTGTAAGAAGGTCATTTCTCTTGTTTATAGCCAACAAATAAATAAAATAATGTGCATTTTACAAAAGAATTCTTTACTTGACATTAGAATTTGTTATGGCATGATTATTAGTTAAGATTATTTTGGTTTACAGATGATTAGAGACTCTACAAAGAAGTTGTTGATAAAGAACAGAGGATTAAAAAAACCCTTAAACCTCATGGTTTATCATTAGCATATATATATATATATTTTATATATGTAAATTAGAGATTTTCCAAGACCATAAAACACAAGGAGCTCAGTCCGTATCCTTAAGTAGTATATGCCTTACTTGGGTAGAACATGTAAACACACTCATATACATACATTTGCACACACATGTACACAATACACAGAAATACCTTGAAGATATATACAAAATATTTTATAAATTGAATCATCAGTATATCAAGGTGATTGATTAGTAAAAGGAAGACAAATGCCAATTTTTTATAATACAGTGTTTCTCAATCTGTTTTTTAAACCCTCTCTAAGCTCTCTTGTTATCCTTTTTTCCCCCAGTAGTCCCTCTACCACGATATGCGAATACCGGATCTGCAGCATATCTGTTTTCATACTGTGGGCAATTTGGAGGGCCACAAACAACTGCAATATCTAAATTTTTTTCACTCTCCCAAAATAAATTTTGCCCTTTTGAAAGGTTATAGGTGCTTGTTGAAAATGCATGCTTTAGCCCTAGAATCGTATGTTGGAATTTGATGTGAAGTTGCATTATCAAGTTCTATTTCATAATCACATAATTCTAGTTTCTCACCAAGTATTTAGAAATGTTTTCTGTTTTTAAATACTTTTTGTGAATTTAATTGAGTCTATTAATTCATATACTTCATGTCCTTTATTAAAATTCTTTGACCTGGTAACAATAGGTACTAGCAAGCACATATTAAATCAAGTACTGACAGTTCAAGTAGGTTAAAAATATTTAAAAATTCCCTTCAATGTCTTGGAAGTCAAGCTGGGTGTTGCATCAAATTTCTAAAATACCAGAAATTACCGTTGTCTCCTACTGAGGGCAAATCACAATTTGAACGGCTAGTAAAAAACGTTGATTGTGTTTATCTGACTATAATTTGTATCAATCCAGCAGTATAATAAACATCAAAGTAACCTCTACATAATGGCAAAAACAAGGCATAAAATCAAAACTTGATATTCTGTAAATGTGTCTTGGCTGGAGCCCTGGAGATTGTCTCCAGACTTTGTAACACAATCAGGTCCGGGGAAATATCATGAAAATGTTTTCTTTCAATCACTCGTAATTGGTATTCTTCAAGTGAAAGGAAGAAAATAAAGGGGATGAGATCTTTCGATTTGCTGCTTTTGTTTGGAATTGCTCCAAATCACAAGTAACTGCAGGGAAAATTGACATCTTTTCAGTTCAGTTGTAACCTTTTCCTCCTCCATTTCTTCCCACGGTTTGTAAACGAGTAGGACATTTCAAAGGTTGTTCTCAAACCAAACTTCTCCTCCTGACATTTTAGGCTACACGTAATCTGGCCTCACTTTTACACTTTCTAACAGTATCTCTATTTCATTCCCTTTGTAAATCTTTACCTATTTTCTCTACATTTCTTTTGCGTTACTCCCTGAATGAGCCATGCTAATTTCCACCTTGCTCCTTTTTATTTCCTGGCATATTTTTGGCATGCCCTCTCCTCTCTGCCTGTGGGAGCCATGCTCATCCATCATGCTTTACAAAGGCGGTCTCAGAAAACTCAACATTGAAACACCTCTTCCCTTCCTGATAGTAGTATTTTATCTCAACTGCTCCATCCACCCTGTTACTGATGTAGCAGATATTCATTCAATCAGCACATGTTTAGTAAATACTTGCTATGTGCCACGTATTGTTTCTAGGCATTAAAAGTACATTTGGGGAACAAAACAGACAAAAATGTCTACCCTCAAAGGATTTATATGCTAGTGGGGAGAAACTAGCAATAAAAACATAATAGATAAAATAGTATATATAAAAATAAAACTAAAATATAATGTTTTAGATACAAGGTCAGCATTTTTTTTTTCTGTAAACGGCCAGTAGCACAACTCATCAATTTTGCTCTCGTAGTATGAAAACAACCAAGACAATGTGTAAACAAAAATGACTGTAGCACTGTGAACACTGAAATGCAAAGATAATAAAATTTTCCCATAATATGAAATATTTTTCTTTTCATGTAAAAAACATTTTCTTAGCTCAAGGACCTTACAAAAGCAGGGAGTATTCAGGTTAACTTACAGGCATGGATGCTACACCTGGGTTTAGATACAGGCCAGTGTTCTAGAGAAAAGTAAAGCAGAGAAGTGAACTAGAGCGTTGGCAGTATAAACACAAATGCCAGTTTTAGACCTCTGGTTACTGTGACTCAGTTGGTTGGGCATCATCCCACAAGCTGAAAGGTCACAGGTTTAGTTTCCTGTCAGGGCACATACCTGGGTTGCGGGTTCGGTCCTCAGCCGGGGCACATGGACGAGGCACTTGATTGACGTTTCTCTCCCGCAGCGATGTTCCTCTTCCTGTCTTTCTCCTTCCAGTCTCCCCTCTCTCTGAAATCAATAAAAGAAAAAATCTTTTTTAGAAAGATAATATATCATAATCAAGTGTGGTTTATTCCAGAAATGAAGAGTTAGTGTAATATTTGAAAATCAACGACACTAGCCAACTAGAGAAGATAAGATATTATCATCTTACATGATTCATTAA
>PVJD01001826.1:0-237381 GCA_004026545.1 Mormoops blainvillei
CCGCTGGGAGTAACCAGGGCGGCCTGATAGCTGGCACAGTGTGGTACACAGAGGGTGCAGCTCTGAACTGAATTGAACCAAATGCAGAAATGGATTTCCAGTAAAGGGCGTCGTGCGGCCAAGGCAACTGGACCCTGGACCTCTAGGGTTTCACTTCCAGCTTATCGGGTCGAGTGAATCATCAGATTTCGGTGACCTCCCGAGGCTTGAGTCACACGCATGCAGGAGGAGCCGAGTCGCTGGTGCATGTTAAGTGTTTCAAGCTGTAATTATATCCTCCACCTCCTCAGAGTGTCTAGACTAGATTGCGAGAGCTGGAAAAAAAAAAAATGACTGCAGCTTTCTGTGGCCCTTGAACTAATGGGAATTCCTGGCGGAGGCCCTTCTCCCAGCGCGCACAGGAGCAGCCAGTCCCCGGAAGCAGCCTGAGCCAGAGGACGAGGACAAAAAGGGGGAAGATGTGCCTCACTGACGAGTCTCAAGGGGAAAGAGAGTCCAGTCAAGAAGTGGCAGTCGGAACAGGAATGGATCCTGTTGTTTTCTCCAGAAAAATTGTTCATATGACTTATCATCATCATATTAATAATAACACTTCCTATGCTCCACACATTTGTTATGCGCCAGACGTGGCGCTAAGCATCTTACATACTTGGCTGCATTTAATCTCTAAAATCACTCTATGAGGTGAGTACTATTAACCCTATTATGAAAAGAAAAAGATGAAGCTTAGAAAGGCAAAGAAAACATGGTCATGACTACAACAGGTTGAACATTTACTATGAGCCCAGCACGGGGAAAGAGCAAGTCTAACAGAAAAGGCTGAGGGCACTTTCTCAAGGTCAGCCACCTTGAGGTAAAGAGCCACCCACCCCTGTTCTGGGAGGCCCTGGATCCCTGGGTGGTACCTCAGAATTACGTGCCTGTATCAGGGACCAGTGCCCAGTAACACAGAGACAGCTCTTGACTTCATTCCCTTGAAAAGAGTCTTACCAACCTTTCTCCCAGGCCCTCAGCCCCCCTGACCAAGCAAAGCAGTGGGGGCCCCTCATCCAACCTGGTGCTATCATGACTGCGAGGCAACACAGCTGCCTTTTAACAGGGGTCTCCAGTGCTGGGATTTCCCACAATATTACAGAACTTTTTTACTTCCTCATCGGATTTTTCTATAGTCTCTGCTACAAATACGTTTACTTTAATTTTTAATTTTAAAGGATATGGTAATATAATTGTCTCAAAATAGTTCTTCAGTAAAAAGTGATCACTATTATTCGGCAATTAATCGGAAAGTGCCCTAAAACTTCCTGCATCACAATCCGGAGTTCACCACTGTCACAAGAGGACAGATTCACTTCTATTTGTGAAGCTGCCTCATTTAGTAAAGAAATAAAATAAGAATGGAAAAACAGGATGATGTAACATGATGTATTTGAAATGTTTCATTTAACAAATCAATGCTTTAAACATGCATACACATGCAAGCCCACAATGCAATAAAATTGTGCAATTGACATTATAATAATAATTACAAGACTTATGAAAAACAAGTACTTCATTGAGCGTGCATTGTGTAGGCAAGGTGGCCTGGTGAGGAGACCAGACTCTGGAAGACTTCGTGATGAACAGTCTTCTTTCAGGCATGTCAGTGAAGCTCTGTGACTCATCGGTATCATTTAGAGATTAAAACAAAAGTCTAAAATTGGATTTTGTTGCCAAATTGCCTTCCTCAGGCACCTCCTCCCTTTACCAACACCAGTAGATTCTGGTTGCTATTAACCTTTATTCTTTCTTTTACTGTCAGTATTTTTCCTTGCAAAAGACTGGGCGTCCCAACCTGAGTAAATGGGTCACATACACTATTTGTGACTTTATGCTTCTAACAGACATGCAACATACCAATTGAATGAGTGATACTTGTTGCATATCAAGGTTTTATTAAAAGTTCTAGCTTTAAGAAATGTACTTTTCTCCACTATAACTTGTCATTTTTTCTTTATCATCCCAAGATCTTCATCTATTCTCCAAGCCTGATCTATCATATTAAAGGAGAAAATCTCCAATCAATCTTTTTTCTTTGCTTTCTGTCCAAACCCTTTTGAGCAAGGGTATCACCCCTACCTCCCCTCCCTAGAAGCCCAGTGTGGATCTCTCCACAGCTGCTCCTTTCATCCCTCCCAAGGCAGACACCTCCCTGAATTATTGTTTCAGTTGATCCACTTGTGACTAAAGCATCAGATGCACTTTTTCTGAACACTGAACCTCTGGTCACTGAGAAGCAAGAGGTTTGGATGACAGTCTCTGGCAAGAATCTTCTCCCATCTGGTTCTAGTTCAGGGCTGGCCTTTGACAGGCCTCTGTCTCACACCATGACTCTAAGCGGGTGTGGAAACTGCTTGGCTCTCTGGCAAGTTGAGTGGGTCCATGGAGAGTTGATTATTTTTCTAAGCAAGAGCAATGAGGGGTTGGTATCTCAGCATCATGTACATTTAAGTGTATTACTAATTTCTCCCTAACAGGTATTTCTTATTTGACATAAAGGAAGATCTGTTATCAGAAACAAAGGCCTCCCAAATTATGACTTGACTTTAAGGAACAGTAGTTTTAAAGATAGAAGCAACTGGTGTCCCCACACATCCTCCGAGGATATCTTAAAAAGATCCCTCCCATCCTCATTGTTTCCTCATTCTACTCCCTTTGGTTGAAGCCATTATTTCTTGTCTAGCAAAGAACAGTAGCTTCCAAATTGGTCTTCCTGCCTCCTTTCTTGCCCCTTACCATCTTCCTCCTTTCTACTTGCTGCCAGAACAATTTTTTTGAAACACACATGTGAGCATGACCACCCACTCCCCACCCCTTGCTCAAATACCTGCAAAAGCTCCTCCCTACTTATAGGAGAAAATGCAGAGTCCTAGGCAAGCATACAAGGCTCACTATAACAGACGGAGATAAAGCAATAGAAGCAGGTAGAATCTGTGAATGGAATTTTTTCTGGAAGAAGCTGAGGCACATCAGACACAGCAGGTGTAAACCAGGCCCATAGTGACCCTCTAACACCCTCATTCTAGGTTTTCACTCTGGCCAGTCCCAGTGCCTGCACATCAGTGCTGCTTGCCACTCTGGCTTCTTCACCTGGCTCATTGTTTATCTCATGGAACGTGGTTGCAAAGTATGTCCTCCAAGCATCTTTTCTTAGTAGGGAGCCTGGGTTAGGTGTCATTCCCCTGGCTCTCAAAGCTGTCTTCAGCCTCTATGTGACAGCAATGGCCACACCATTACTTCCTGGTCTCCACCATGGGACCAAGACTTCCTTGATGAAAATGAATATCTTATTCCTCCTTGAATAAGTACACAGAATAAATGTTTATAGTGCACATGTGTTTTGTGTACCCAGGACCTCCTCTTCCCCTGTCCTGGAAATAGCAGCTGCTTGGCCCTCCTCTTTAAGGAGCTGTCCTTTCTCTGCACCTTATGCTTCAGCTATTAATTGACCACATTGCTAAACAAGAAGACTCCAGCCCCATCCTAGGGGAGGTCACATGAGCCAAGCTGGGCAGATCAAATTCTTTTCCCTGGGAATGGGCAAGGTTCAAAAAGGCAACAGGAGCAATGACATCATGTGGAAGCTCTCTAAAGGGACAGCAGGTGCCCTAGTTCCTGGATTTTATTCTTCTCAAGGCTTTGGTATCAGTGAGCTTTTGCTTTGTAACAAATAATCCCAAAATTTAATAGTAAAATAATATTCTTTTATTTATCTCAAAATTCTGCAGGTCAGCAATTTACACTTGGCAAGCTGAGCATTTCTCCTGGTCTTGGAAGGATTTGCACATGTATCTATGATCAGCTGTTGGTGAACTGGATGCTGGTGGCCTAGGGTCACCTCAACTGGGATCATCTCTGTTCTCCACGGCGCCTCGACCTCCAGCAGCCTAGCCTGATCTTATGCACCTGGGTAGAGTTCCAGGAGAAGGAATGGAAACACACAAGGCCTGCTGAGACCTGGGCTCAGACTTGAACGTCATCACCTCCACTGCATTCTGTTGGCCAGAGCGAGTCACGGGACCATCCCAGATTGAAGGAAGTGGGAACTAGTCTCTACTCCTTGATGGGAATTTCTGCAAGTACAAGGTGAAGGGTGTGGGTACAGGAGTGGAAAAGTGGTCATATCAGTAAACAACCATGGCTTTGTTGTTCAGTTTCCTGTTAATCTTCCAATGGGTCCCTTTTTAAATAAAGGTTCTATCTGTCAGCTTCTGTTGTTTGCAATTTAAAAGCTATAACTTATGCATGCTTGGGAATGAATGAATGAATGAATGAGGATATGTTACAGTGGGCCCAACGTCATCCAAGGAAGAGTGTTATAAAGAGGAGATGGTAGAAGGATGACAGACCTTATCATGGAGCTGAGGAAGCTGCAGAGGACGCTGAATGCTGATTGCCTGCAAGCACCTCAGTGGTCGTGATACTGCTTTCCCTGCCACTTCTCTAACTCACCCTGTGGTCTCAGCTGCCAACAGCTTGAAATCTCTCCGAGAGGTAGACATGGAAGAATAAGCTGGTCACTTGGAACTGCTCTCTTGTCGCCACCTAAATTGAATTTGAGACCCTAACTGAGGGTTTTAGGTGACTATCCTCAGCTGTGTGTTAATATAGCAACATTTTATACTTCAGATTGGCTTAAATACAGGATATAAAGTTTTTTAAGGAAAGGATATTTCGATAAGGGAAAAGTCTTAAGGATGAAGGGATCCTTAGTTATGATTCAGTGTTCCCCAACTTAAGTCCTTCTCACCCCCCACTTCCCACACCTTCCAATAAAATCTTTGTTTCCTTAGGAGCTGATTATAAGGATGTTGGAACAAAAACCAAGTTCTATAATTAAATAACACTGAACTGTGAATGACTGATATCTCACATGCCTCGGTTTCAAGGATAATTTATAATGTTAGGGGGAAGATTTCTTAACTCAGAAATAGTTTTTGTAAGTAAAATCCTAGCAAAAATAAAGGAGAGATTTTTAGGCAGTTACAGGTAGGAGTTTTTGTTGTTGTTGTTGTTGTTGTTGTTGTTGTTTAGGAGTGGTGATATAAATCATGAAAAAATAGTATCTGTGGGTAGATATGAGAGTGGATTTTTGTGATGCTTAGAACTTTCTCTTCTTTGAACGGCACGGTCACCTTGGCCTTCAGAATATTCCAGAAATTGTTATGGTAATTTATAATGAATACTAATGAAAACAGAAAGTTCCTCAAAATTTTTGCAGCCTTAAACCCAACATTTGGGATTTAAATAGCACCCTTAGATAAAATGATTGCTCTGTGGTTCCTTGAGCACTTCTCACCATCCGTAAACTGCAAAACTGTCACTCAAAGTGCTGAGATTCACATCTTTGTGGGTGAGACAAGGAGGAGCCATATCTGCTCTCACTAAGTCTCAGGCTCAGGACACAAGCCAGTGCAGCCAGACAGGATCTCCAGGGCTGAGCGGGATGGCGGGATGCTCCCTGTGTGGGAGGCCTCCTGGGGAGGCAGACCAGTGACCTCACTGGGAAAACGAAAACAGTTCAATAAAAAATACTTATCTTGGAAATGATCTGCCTGAATTTGAGACCAGTGAAGGGATTGTATTTCCAACACCCTTTCAAAGGAAAAGGCCATTTTCCATTAGTCCTGTACGGAGAAGAAATCCCACAGTGCTTCTACTTGACTAAAAGATGATGATTCAGGCAAAAAGGATCTCAACTCCAGGTCTACACAAAGACACAGAGGGAATCACCCTTAAAAGAATCAGTTAGAATGTTTTCCTTCTAAAAACAGAGCAGTGATGTGCTCCTAGGAAGGACAGCTCTGGGGAAGATCCAGCCACACAAGCAACCTCAACTTTTGACCTCTGATACTTTCCTTCCCTCTAGGATTTCTCTCATGATACTTCCAATGCTGCTTATAAAGACTGAGTGTGTCCCTGTCTCTAAAGCCCAAATGCAGACAAAGGAAGAAAGGTTGGACATTTCAAAAGGTCCTTTACCTAAAATGCAAACACATACAATAGGGAGATTGATGTCCAAACAACCTAGAAGCAGTATCAGGCCGAGGGCAGGCTTCTGATGACGGACCTGTTTTGTTCTGTTCTGAGGACTGTTCCTAAAGGGCCCTCTTTGCAATTCTTAGTCCCATGGCCTCAGGTGTGTATCTTTCAGGGGATTGGGAGGACCGGCCTGAGTGATAGGCCATTTGGTGGGGATTTAATATTCTATCAACATTAGAACAATCTAATCACTTTTGCAAGAGATATTTACAGAAATTAACCTGGCCAGGACACTTTATAGTGGCCAACATCTCTTCTCTGTTTGGCTTGTAGCGTGTTTGGGCCCTTAGCCTCGGTCTAATTTGCAAAGAGTCCCGGCAGAGAAGCACCTGAGAGAGTATAGTTTGATTTGGCTTTATCTGAGGTCTTCTCTCATCCCCAAGTTTCTCAGCTTCTGAAGCTACAGACATTTCTGCCAGTCTTACAAAAAGCTTCTTTCGCTTTCTGTCCAAATGAAAAATCAGACCCAAGACAATCAGGCTGTGTTTCAGAAGCATCTGTGAACATGACAAATCTTAAGAGTCCCCTGGTTCCCTCTTTGCTTTGACAGCTAGAAAGCTCATAGTTAGTTGAATTTGCCGTTTTCCCTTAGTAATTGTGCAAGACTTTCAGGTATATAAATGTTTGAGTCTAACATTTAGACTGGTTTCATTCTATTCTTTCTTTTCTCTCTTGAATTTATCTCTTTAACAATTTTTATCCAACTATGTAGTTTTGTCAGCTACCTTAATTTTATATTTTCACCACCTTAGCATCAGAGAAATTCTCTAGAACTTGAAAAGCAGTTTCTGGATATTCTCCCGGGCCAGGGCTCTTCTTGACAATCTATTATCTGAGCTGTTTTACAGGCCCGTTGGGGCAGAGGCTAACTTGTACGTTTTTCTATGGCTAAGATGGAAATAATTTCTCTCCCATGGAACAGATAATCTAGGAATTTATGACTTCTGACCAGATTGGACAACAACCAGTTTTTTTAATCTAACTTAGCACTCTTAACCTATATTATATACCTAGCTTTCTGAAATGTTATTTGAACTGTTATTTGAAATGTTGTAAGGTTTTAATATTTTATAATTTTCTTCAGTAATTAATAAGTTAAATACAATCTCTGACACACCTTATATTTGTGCAAAACTAATTTTTTTAAACTTCTGAAAAAAATACCATAATAGCAAATAGAAAAAAATGGGCAACACTATGTATCTGTCAAAATCCATAGAAATCTTTAGCACAAAGAGCGAATCCTGACATGGGCAAATTAAACATAAATCATTTAGGAAGTCAGGAAAGTCCCAGATGGAATGCAAAATGTGACCAAAAAAAAGTTCTACCTGAAGTGCAAATGTATGAAACAAAGTTCAGTGAAAGGGGTAGGGGTGCTAACCTAAGTAATGAAAGTAGTGGAGTCTATAAGACTAATGGGAAAAGTTACTGTACAGAGTACTGTACTCTGGTTGATGAAATTAATTTTTTAAAAAGATTTTATTTATTTTATTGTTAGACAGAGGGGAAGGGAGGGAAGAAAGAGAGGGAGAGGGACATCCATGCATGGTTGTCTCTCACACACCCCTACTGGGGACATGGCCCTGACTGGGGAGTCGAACCAGCGACCCTTTGGTTTGCAGGCCGATGTTCAATCCATTCAGCTATACCAGCTGGGGGAAAATTCTTTTCTAAGGAATGTAGGTTAACAAATCTCCAGCTAGTATACACATATACTGGAATTTAAAATTAAGTAAATGAATGGCAGATGATAGGATCCAGGTTTTTTATTGTAGAGTTTATGAAAAAGCAAGAAAAGGAGGCTGGAATAGAATTGGAGGCATCAGTATGAATTCATGTTTGACTTAACATAGATACAGGTAGTTACACAGAGAAATAATAGATACACGGTTACTGTATATACATATATTTCCTTCTCAGTCAGCTAAGAGGGCCTGGGAGCAACAACACTCCAGTAGCACAGCTAACACCCAGATTTTGTTTTCAAATACTATTTTCCAATACAAGGAAATAGGGCTTTTGGAGAAATGACTGATTTTAGAACTAAGGCAGAAATTATGTAAGGTGAATGTGAAGCATCTTGTAGTGGCAGAAAGTGAGGAGTTCTCCAATGAATGAATGAATGAAACAAAATATGGAGCTCTGTCAAAGGGATATAGGTGCCATGACAGAACTTCTAATGGTCAAAGTTGAGAAAATTTAAGTGACAAAGTAAGTAAAGTAAAATTAGATTATAATTCAAGCATAAAATAAATTTTGAGTCCATACCAACACAAATGATTGAACAAATAAATAGAAGAAATAAGACAGAGCTCACTGGGCAGAAGAATTTCAAATAATGTGTGTAGATACTCTGCTCTCAAGGAGGTGAAGCTAACGCACTACTCTGTATATCCATAAATGTGTACTCTGCACAGTGACTTTCTTACAAAGAGTACAGTGTGAAAAAGAAGGGGAGAGTAAATTTACAGTGGAGAAACCTGACAAACACTACCTCAGCCAAGGTATTAAAGTCAACATCAACAGTTGAATGCAAAATCCTGGATTGGATTATGAAATTAACAACAAAAAAAAACACTAGTGGAGAAACTGCTAAAATCCAAAGAGAAGTCTACAGCTTAGTTAATACCATGGTACCAATATTAATTTCTTACTTTTGACAAAGGTACCATGCTTGTGTAAGATGTTAAGGAAGGCTGGGTGAAAGTATACAGGAACTCTCTTTGGGTGAAAGTATATGAGAGCTACTTTTGTAACATTTCTATAAATCTACAATTATTCTGAAATGAAAAGTTTTTTTAAGTATTTTTTTAAAAATAGGTGAACCATGAGGAATAGTGGCTATGTGTAGAAAGGAAGCAAGGAATATCGTCTTTCTTTAGCCAATAGAGATGCAAAGCTGCCATTAGTGGAACTAAGATGTTTTCAAGAAGGAGGTGATCACAAGAGTTTAAGGAAGACTGTCTGAATCACAGTAATTCTCTCCCCAGTGGGCAATCATAATAATCTGGATAATAAATCTTTTGTTAGCACTTGTATGAGTAAAGCGAAGGCCAAAGCTCAGGGAATTCTGCTTTTCTTAAAGCTCTTGGGGATAAAACACACCTCTCTCAACAATCTCAATAACAGTGGTCTATTTCAAGCATTGGATGTCAAAGATAGGGACAAACAGCTCATGAGATCTTTCCTACATCTGCTCTTTCCACACACAGGAAGCCTAATAGCCGTTCCCTCATGAACATAGGAAGAACAGGTCTTATCTCACTGACCAGATAGAAGGCCACCCTCTACAGGATGGCCACTAAGAGCCAAGATCCTGCAGGGCTGAAAGGAGCTTCTGATCCTTGCTTGGCTGAGTTACTTCTCCAGGCTTTTCCCAAGGTAGTTAGAAAGAGGTTTCCTGGAATTGTTTATGAGGATGCCAGAAGGTCAGCCAGAGTTCTCAGTCTAAACAGTCATTTGTTCCCCCTCCCATATGGGAGTGATAATACCATATGTCACCTCAACAGAGGTACTCACACATACTAGGTACCTGTGATATGCCAGCTACAGTGCTAGGTGCTAGAAAAGAGGGAGTGGATTTGGGAGAAAAAAAATCACGTTGGGTTGGCCAAAAAGTCCATATGGGGTTTTTTTTCTGTAAAATAGAAGACATATTTTTCATTTTCACCAATAGCTTTATTGATTTGGATATTTTGAGTATATAGGCTATCTCCTGCATGGTATAATGTTGACTGTTCTCAATTAATGTCTCGATTTGATAGCTATCAACTTCAACTGGTCTACCCTACTGGAGCATCGTTGAGTGAGAAATCTCCAGCATGAAACTTTGCAAACCACTTTTGACACATTCAATTAGTCACAGCACCTTCTCCATATGCTGCACAAATATTTTTTGAGTATTTCAGTTGCATTTTTACCTTTTTTGAAATCATAAAGCATAATATGCTGAAAATGTTGTGTATTTTCTTCCATCTTCAATATTAACATGGCCGCCCCAACATTCACCAATTTCAATGTTTTTTTTTAATGCACACTGATATGACAGTTGTCACAGTGCAATCTAATGAAACTGTTTCAAATTAAGTTAAAGGCAACTAAATGCTACTAGATCCATCTTATGGAAAAAACTAAATGAACTTTTGCCAATCCAATAACAATAATAATGATAATAACTGATGATGACGACAATGATAAATATGTGGTAGTATATCTTTATAACGGATCAAGCCCTATGCTATGAGTACTGATTCAATCCTTTCAATAAGTCAATGAGAAAGATTATATTATCTCTGTTTCACAGGTGAAAAAACTCTTCTGTCTCTCCTGGGAGTAAAGATCAAGGTAGTATGTCTAAGGTCAAGTAGGAGGCATCAATGTGGTTAACGACATAGTCTTTGAAGCCCAGCAGACCCAGAATCTGTGAGATTTTATTAGCTGTGTGACTTTGGACAACTAAGATCACCTCTTTGTGAAGCAGATAAGTAGTAAAGATAAAATCAGCGCAAATTTATCAAAAGCCTTTGTCCATTTAATAATGTCTTCTACAAATCTGGGGGCGGAAGGGCCATGCATGTGCCCAGAATTTGCCAAACTGTGTCAAGTACCTTACAGGTATGAACTCGTTTTATCCTCACAATACAACATGAGATAAGAACTTCTTATTTTACTGTGGATAAAATGTATGTTCATAGAGGCTGAATCAATTTCTCAAAGGTCACCCAGCAGGCAAGTGGTCCAGCTGCAGTTTGAGTCCAGCTCTGTCTGTTCTGGTATCCTGAATCTTAAACAATCAGCAGTTACCTACTCACCATTCCAGAAACTCCAGGTAACTCAATTATTCCAGGTAACATCTTTTTCATTTTAAACAAGGCAGAACCCAAAAGGTTCACTGTAAGTGGTATAAATCTGGCTGAGGGAATCTCAGCTAAATTCAGTGGGGCCTTTCATCACCGATAGCATATACTTAGAAAGCACAGAGCCTTCCCTGGAAAGCTACAGTGCATTTTGAGGAAGGAGAAGGGTGGGGGAAGATGGGGGAGAGGAGAATGAAGGTTCAAGAAGCCTGAAGATCAAGGAACAAGTTTCTTTTGGATTAGAAAGCAAATCTACAATTTATCCAATTAACCTTGCCTTTGGTCAAGCCCCTACCAAGAAGACAATGTCTTTTGGGCCTCAGAGCAATTTAGGGTAAAAACGGAGATGCTAAATAAATTCCAACCCCAAAACCAACCTTGATTACTGGTAGTAGCTCCTGGGAGAGTTGTATTAAGAAAGATCATGAATCCAGAAATTCCTCTTCTGGGTATTTATCCAAAGAATATGAAAACGCTAATGCAAAAAGATATACCTACCCTTATGTTCGTGGCAGCATTGCCTACAATAGGCAAGATATGAAGGCAACCTATGTGTCCATCGACAGACAAATGAATAAACAAGGTGTAGTATATGTATACAATGAAATACTCCTCTGCAATAAAACAAGATGAAATATTACCATTTGCAACAACATATATGGATCTTAAGGGTATTGCGCTAAGTGAAATAAGTCAGAAAAGGAAAAAATTGTGTGATTTCACTCACATGCAAAATATAAAACAAAAAAGTAACAAACTAACAAAACAAAATAAACACATAGATACAGAAAACAGAATGGTAGTTACCAGAGGAGAAAGGGTGGAAGGAGAGTGAAATGGGTAAATGGGGTTAATATATGGTAAACAATGGAAAGCAGACCTTTGGCAGTGAGCACCAATAGAGTTTACAGATCCTGAATTATAATGTTGTGGACCTGAAATTTATATAATACCTAAACACTGTTACCTCAGTTTAAAATATAGTTTAAAAAACTATATTTTTTAAAAAAGAAGAAGGATCGTAACTCTTCCTAGGCTCAGATGGGGAAAAATAATGCCTTGATCCATTAGCCATTTCTGCCACAAGCTTGAGAGTGGAAAGAGCCTCACATGTGCCCAGAATTTCCCTTTCCTGCTTCAGGGAATGTCACAGCTTAGACATACTGTGAAGAAGGAGTTAACTGAGCTCAGGTCCAGGTAGGGAGCCAAAATGTCCCAATGGCACCCTGCTTCCTGGACCTTGCAAAGTAGGGCAAAACAGCATTGACAGCAAGAAAGGACCTAATTTGAATTCCTTTGGTTTTAATTATTTTGAAAATAGATGCAGGCAACCAATGCCAAGATCCTTTAGGAAGAACTAAAAACCAAAGAGATTCAGGCCAGCTGGGGGGGTGGGGGGTGGAGTGGGGAGTCCTAGCCAATTAGCCTTCCTTTGTGTCATGGTCACCCTTCACCCTACCCTCCAGAAGCCTTAATAACCCTCATGTGTCAACAGGATCTCAGGAGAGGGGAAAAAGCGGTGAGCCAAACCTCAAGAGTAAGGGGAAAAACAGAGCAAAATCTGGAATTTCAGCTCAAAACTGGACCCTTGAATGGCTTAACTGCTGTTATTATTTTTTATAGAGCTCTCACTGGGCTTTCCTGACCACCGGGAACTTGGCCTCAGAGCTCAGTCAGCCATGTCTTTCCTCTATAGCCTTGCCACTGCCTTGCCAAACAGGCTCAACCACCATCTCAAAGGCCTACAGTACTCCACGTCAGACCTCCCCAAGTCAGTCAAACTTTCCAGGGCTAGGCTATTAAAGGGAAAGCAGTCCTACTGTTTCCTTTAATAAACAGTTTTTACAGGGTGCCAAATGCCCTTTAAGGAGCCCAACAGCCCAAAGCAGTCCTCTGGGTTCCAGAAACCCCAGCCTAGCCCAGAGGCAGGAGGGGGCAGAGACCCAGACCCAGTCAAAATTGCTCTCCAGGGAATCTCCTTGGTTCAAGCTGTCAGGAGACTCTGAAGTTACCATTAGCATTCATCCAAGAAGGTTCTGCTAGGTCCTGGCAGGAATGAGTCCAGTCTCTGCAGGGTGGTGGCTCTATAGAGGGTGGGACTATAGAGAAATTTCCTCTATAGAGGAAATTTCTACCATATGTCTTTTAAAGAAGGAATCAGTTATATTGAAAGCCCTTGTGTTCTATTGAGCACCTTCATGAATTTAGATTCACAAAGGTGAACACGAAGCCAAATTTGAAGGTAGAGAAAACCAAATGGCTGTACTTCGTAGAATAAGAATAAAGTGGAGTTTGGCAGGCAGTCCAAGACAGAAGGTGAAAGGGACCAGCAGAAGATGTGTCCCAAAGCTAGGACAAAGTACCCAGTGCAAGGTCTGGGGACTTGAAGAGGGGGAGGGATGTCTAGGAAAAGGGATTCCTGATGTTCATTTTGAACTTCTTTGCTTTTTTGATAATATAAACTGTTCTATTCCCCAACCACATCACAAAATTTCAGTAAAATCTAGTAAATACTTGGATGGCTTTGTGTGAGTGGGGCTTTGTGCAAACCCAGAAAAGGCTGTTTTTCACTCCTGGGTTCAAAAGAATAGTGGGCAAACTCAGGTTGCAGGGCTTAGGGACCAGGGGACACGAGGTTCAATCCCTAAGAATTGACTAAAACTTCCAGGGTTTTCTCCATTTCATTCTAAGTGGAAAGTGAATTGTATTGATACTCTCTTTCTACCTTTTTAAATTTTCTTCTCTATATTTAAGACATAGCAGGTGCTATAAAGAAATGATGAAGAATACAAAACTTAGAATTAGAATAGATATGGGTCTGAATTCCACCTCTACTCTCCTGACTATGTGATTCTAAGCCTCTGTTTCCTAATCTATTAAATGGGAATAAATAATTCATGATGATCATTCTTTGTAAAGGGCCAATTAGATAAACTATCTGCAATGTTTACCATGGCAACTGACACACAGCAACACTCAATGAATGCCGGTTGCTATCACTCGTCTGTTAGTAATAACTGGTGACAGTAAGGATGACGATGATGATGATGAAGACCACACTGACAGTAACTCTTCCTGACTGCAGAGCTCCCATAGTTTGGGGAGGGAAAAAAGGACTGGTTAAATAGATTTTAAGAAAAAAGGAAGTAAATCTTGCAAATCTGCTCTACTGATCTTCACTAGACCATGAAGTGAACACGAAATAAACTTTACTGTACTTGTCACTGAGATGGGAAGATTATTTATCACAGTTAGCTTGCATGTGCTAATGCAGGTACCGCCCCACACCAGCCAAGGTTGATGGGAATAGTAAATGAAAAAGGCTGATGAATTGAATATGAATTTATACAAAAAGGCAAGTGAATGATGAGGCTCTGTCAAAAGCCTTATCAAATCAAATGTATTATGTTTAGCTTTTTTTTCCTCATGCTATTAAATTCTTCCCCTATTAACTTCCAAGTGGATTATTTTTCTCTCGGAAAGATTATGTATATATATTCCTTTTCTCACTATGCATTTAGTTCATTCTTATTTTCTATACTCAATATGCCTTTTTGGATATAACTATCAATCTTTTTCTTTCAATCTTTAAGATATAATTAACATTTAACATTGTATATATTTAAAGTTTACAGTGTGATGATTTGACACACACATCTTGGCAGAATGATTACCACAGCAGGATTAATGAACACATTCATTGCCTCACATAATTGCCAAATCTTTTTTGTGGTGAGAACAATTAACTCTCTTAGTAACTTTTAAGTATATAATACAGTATTGTTAATTATAATCACCATGCTGTACATTACATGCCCAGAACTTACTCATTTTCTAACTGAAAGTTTGTACACTTTGACCAACATCTCCCCATTTCTCCAACTCTCCAGCCCCTGGCAACCACCATTCTTCTGTTTCTCTAAGTTCAGCTTTTTGAGATTCCACATATAAGTGATATTTGTCTTTCTCTGTTAGATTTATTTCATTTAGCATAATGCCCTCAAGGTTCATCCATATTGTGACAATTGGTCGGATTATCTTCTTTCTCATGGTTGGATAATATTCCTGTGTGTGTGTGTGTGTGTGTGTGTGTGTGTGTGTATCTTCTTCATCCATTCATCCATTGATGGACACTTGTTTCTATATCTTGGCTATTATGAATAATGCTGCACTGAATATGGGAGGGCAGCTATCTTTAAAATCCTGATTTCTTTTCCTTTTATATATGACCAGAAGTGGGATTGCTAGATCATATCTGCAGGGGTTTGTTCCCTGCTTTCAATTCTGTTCCATTGGTCTGTTTCTGTATTGATGCCAGTGCCATACTATTTTGATTACTATGGCTTTGTTATGTAGTTTAAAAATCAAAGTAAAGTATAAATAAGTAAATCAACATGTGATACCTCTAATTTTGTTCTTTTTCAAGATTGCTCTGACTATTCAGGGTCTTTTGTGGTTCCTTATGAATTTTAGGATTATTTTTTCTATTTCTGTGAAAAATACCATTGGAATTTTGACAGGATTACATTCAATCTATAGATAGCTTTGGAGAGTATGGACCTTTTAACAGTATTAACTCTTCTGCATGAGGTGGAAGAGAAAGGAGCCTCTTTGACAGAGTCCTACACAGTTGGAGAAGCTAGGTTTTTGCTTACACACTCTCACTTTCCCTCACAAGAGAAATCATGGCCAAGGTCTCTCATGGCATCGAGCTGTGCTGCCTTGGGGAGATGATGACAGAATAAAGTCAAACTGTTCCTTTGACCCTTGTAAATGCATATATATTTCCCTCCAATGGTGTGCTGGAACTTCTCTGGGGAATCCTGAGCATCCATAAAGACTTTCTTATCCAAGAGTGATTGTCTAAGACAGGGTTCTCCAGGGCTCCCAGCTAGAACCAGTTCATGGACCACTGCAGAGTCTATAGCTGGGGCTGAGATCTGTAGGTCTGTATGCCTATTAATCAATACTTGAGTAGAAATACTCCTTCTGGGTCCCGTGGTATATGGTGCTAGATCCCACAGCTACCACCAAGGCGGTTTTGTCTGTATATGGATGCCAAATTGTTGCTAAGGGGAGATATAAACGAGGGACATCTTATCCAGCCATGTTGCTGATGTTCAGAACTATCATTCTTGATACTCTGGCCAATCCTTCTGACACAGCTACTCTGCACTTCCTCCTCCTGGTCCAGTTACCACTGAGGAGACTGTTGAATAGAACTTGGCACATATATTTTACCAGGTTATCTCTGTCTGGGGCCCATGATTTTGTTTTTAGTCTGAAAGATAATACCTCACCTATAGAAGCCAAAAGGAATTTATTTCCTTCAAAAGAAGTTTCAGGAGATGCTGTATCACTGGCTTAGACAAATCCAGTTTGATTACATTCATTGTCTGCTTGTCTCCCTCACACAGCAGTCAGATTTTTAAATGAAGGTTTAATGTGAAACTGAGCCCTTCCAGTTTCACTTCTCCATCCTACTTTCAATACAAAAGCCCTGCCTTGGGAAATGACAGTGGGAATTGTTTCATTAATCACAGGTTTCAGGTCTTTTCAGTGGGCAATAAGGAAGATGAAAATAGTCTTTTATAAGAACCAAGTCTTGAGGACACAGAAGCATACTAAAAAGTGAAAGTCCTTGAAGCCAAAAGAAAAATCAATTTTTCTAAAAAAAAAAAAAAAAATATATATATAAGTGACAAGTTCTGTTTGGTGGGGAGGGAGGAAGGGGGAAGCTGTGTTTCATGACCTGACATTGACAAATGTCCTTTTCATTGTCTAAAGTCACTTCTAGGAGATTGGTTTCTTTAAAAACAAATTTACTGAATACTCCATTATAACTAGAGTATTGCAGCGTGCTTTTTGCTGGCTACTAATTTTACTGTTTATTCTCTCCCCTTTAACTAGGTGGGAAATCTCATTTTATGTAATGACGTAAAAAAAAAAAAAGCTTCCAAATTTGACCTAGTTCTTGAATCACAACTCTGTTATTCAAATTTCACTAGGCCTTAGGTTTCTTTTCCCATTTGTAAAGGAAAATAATATCTGCCACATAGAATTGTTTTAAGGATAAAATGAGAAACTTTACTTACTATCATTGTAATAAGTAACATAATTACTTATTATTACTATACTACTTATAATGTGCAAAGTACTTTAATGTCTGTTAATTGGTTTAATCTCCCAACAATCAATGCTATGTGCTATATACTAATACTAATCCCATTTTGCAGATGTAAAAACAGAGGCAGAAAAGAGTTAGGTACTTGCACAAGGTTACTCACTTTAATAATCAGGGAGGTAGGCATGTTCAAAGGGGAACAGAATGTTTAATGTGTGGTAGAATTAAAGCAAAAATATAAAATGGATTCAGGGACTACCCAACAGAAAGTCATTATCACCTCCAGGCCTGAAGGGACAAGAACAGAGATTGATGTAGTTGAAACCAGGTGAGAGCTGTACACATGGAGAGATGGCTGTAGAGAGAGAAACCTAGTCACTGCCAAAACCACAGCTTGGCAGGAAAGGACAGAAGGAATTAACATTCTGATCTCTCTTTTCTCCCATCCTCTAATCTCCTGCCAGCACCTCCCATTTCATTGATCAAGGTCTCTACTAGAACTCAGAGATTAGGGAGAGGGGGGCCAAGTGACATACGATGTAGATAGAGGTCAGCCTCCCAGGGAACAAAGTAATGCTGAGAATAGGAAGGGAAAATGGAGAAAAACTAAAACATGGTAGAGCCAGGATTCAAATTTATATTCTTAATCACTCACTTTATTGCCTCTTGAGCATAAACCAGTTATTAGCATTTCTCCAACTTATTTGCAAAACCCGAGTGTGTTAGCTTGAAGTCCACCTTGAAACCAAATGGCCCTTTCTCTGCAAATCATGATTCACAAGTACAATAAAGATTTGTACCCAGCAGGAGGGCTCACAGCACAAGGAGTACCAATGGTTCAATTAAAGAGTCCCCAGTAGACAGGCTTAATTCCCAAGTCACTCCTCCTGGCTCAACCCATGGGGTGTCTCTTCTTTCCTCACCCTTTACACACAGCAGTTCTTGGAAGTTCTATCATCTCATTTTTATCCCACTTGCTAACACAAAGGAGTCCTCCTTATTTTTAAACCTGGGAATAGCCTGACACCCCTACCTCCAGACCCCAGAGGCTTCCTTCCACACCTCAGTGAGTTGAAGAAACTTTTCTGCGAAAGATGTCTCTCTCCACAAACAATTCTCACACCATCTACTAAGAAAATACTTATTCTTCGCCGATGCATACATATGCCTAGGGTTTGGCATAGTGCTTGCATAAAAGAGGGCTGATTCAATTGAAATTAATAATAGTAAAAGTATTATTCGCACTTTGCCTAAGTGAGATCAAACAAACAGCTTACAGTGACTGTAGAGAATAATGAAAATGTAGCAGAGCCAAGTTCTAAGCAAGGGAGACGATGTTTCCGCAAGAGTTTCCTAAAACTCTTCCCAGAAGGTGCACAGCAACCTCAGACGCCATAGTGCATTTCTACTCAGCCTCCTTACTATGGCTTTTGGCAGCATTCTTTGGATCATTCTTCTCCAGAATACTCTTCTAGGCACCTTTATCCACCAGGAGATTTTTAAAAACAAGTTACAGATGTTTTCCTTTTCCTGAGAAACACCCCAATGCATATTATTTTTCAAAATGTTGCGTTTCATACCATGAAAATTGTGTTCCTGGCCTTGAGTTAGCATGATATAAGAAACTTGAATAACCATGACCAATGGAGGGATATTCTTTTGTTTTTTAACTTTTAAACAGACATTTTTGAAATGGTCCATAAGTCTTCTATCCTTGAAGACATTTGTCTAAAACAAAGTACATTTTCCTGTCCAAATACACAGTAAGTTCGAGTTTGTTCCCATTACATCACCTTCATTCGTCTGTACAATCCATCAAATATATTAAACAAAGAAGACATATAAGGTGAAAGAGGCTTGTTTGCAGGTTATTAAATCTTCATTCATCAATTGCTTTGTTTTAAATGGTAAACTTTGATGTCCACAAAATGGGTAGTTGTGTGAGCAGGCATGAGAGCAGGACTACGAAGTGGAGATAACACCACAGAGGCAAGGTGTTCAGAAATTAGTGGTCTGTTTCACTGCAAAAATATAGACATTTTTATTCCAATGCAAATGATCACTAAGCAATTGGGATACAACCCATGGAGCTGCTCACTTCTCAGCACATCACCGCTGCTGCCCAAGTCTGCACCCCATCATGTCTCGCTGCACTTGCTTCTGGCTCAGACACCTCTTGAGTTTATCTGGTGCTTCTGTGCTTCCACGGCACCACAGTCTTGCTTCTGTCCCTGCCGCGTGGAGTGTGGGGTGCTTGTGGGACCTACTCAGTCATTCTGCCTCGTGCACAAACCTGGCAGGGCGAGGGAATGAACACCCCAGTGGCAACCCTGGGCCAATGGAAGATAGGAGCTGAACAATTCAGAGGTGAATTCCAACTTGGTCTCTTTCAGGTTCCCGGTAGAATATAGCCCTAGTTGTCTGCACAATATATCGGCATCTTCCATGCCACTGGCCTAACATTGCCTTCTTTCCTGTCTCACCCTTCTTATTTTTCCACTTCTGTTCCTTGGATCACTTCCCAAAACACACTTTCTACACACAGCCCCTTGTCTAGGCTCAGCTTTGTGGAGGAATCCAGGTTTCAATGGTCTCCTAACTTTCTCCATCTATCCCTTTTAACACTCTATAATCTGTCCTACAGCAGCCAGAATAGATCTTTTAAAATATTAATATATTAGATCATTCTTCTGCTCAAAAACTTCTAATGGCTTCTATCACATTCAGAATAAAATCCACACCCCCTTCAATGGCTCCAAGGTTCAGCATGATCCAGCCTCTCCGACTCTATCTTTTTTCACGCCGCTTATACCACATAACATTACATTGGGTATTGAGGGACCACCTCCTCCATTGGAACGCAGGCTGCGTAACAGCAAGGTTTGGTCTGTCTTGTTTACTGCTATATCCCAGTGCCTGGCTCAGTGCCTGACTACGTAGGCATCAAAAAATATTTGTTGAATCAATAATGGGACATGTGATTTTCATTATGCATATGGCTGTAATGCTAGAACTAACATTATACCGGACAAAGGGAAAAAAAAAAACTTGCTGTCAGCTGCTTTGTTTGAGTGATTCTGTGATATGTTTATCCAACAATGGGTGAAAAATGTGATAAAAATGGCTAAGAAGCCTTGTGCCAACAACAGTCCTGTTGAGGATTGAAAAACAAAGGCCATTCCTCCTGATCAAAAGCTAGATGTAATCAAACCTGGATTGCCCAGGGATATTTAGCTTTATAACTATAGACTTAAAGCTATAAAAACACCAGCATTATTGAAATGCCTACAGGCAAAATTACTCTATTATTTTGAGCCTAAATCCCCTATTTTCTCTTTGAAATAATTATTTTTAAAGTGATTTTTACAAAGAGACTTCTTAGGAATGCAACTATAACACCACAGCATAGATCATACCCCTGTCCCAAAGAATGAGAGAAAGAAAAACTGAATCTAATCTATAAGAAAGTTTTACTTGACACATAAAGGAGAGTCTTAGAAAGAGTAAACTGTGGCAAAGCCCTCAGAATTCATGACTATAATCTTAAAAGGAGATAGCAAGCCAAGAAATATATCACTTGTTGAGGCCCTAATCACTAAACTTAAGCATGGCTCACAACTCTAGAAGGCAATCTGGCATTTGATTGGCACCCACTAGGGTGACCAGCCCTCAGATGTAGTCCCCGATCGAATACTAACTAGCTTTGAGAGTCTGAGTAAGTCACTTAACCTTTGGGTCAAGTCCGCTTGAGGGCAAGAACTATCTCATTCCCTCTAGATCCCTGTAGACTACAGTTCCTGGCACCAAAAAAAGGTGAACAACAGAAAGTGCTATTTGAGTATGTTTGTAGAATTAGGCGAGACAATTTTTTTACTCTTAAAGGCCTAGTGTAACTTTTAGCAAGAATCAAAGTACAGCATAAGAAATATATAGGTACTAGAGTTATGGGAGCAATCACTTTGTAAGTTATATAAATGTCTGATCACTGTGCTGTACAACTGAAACTTATATAATGTTGTATGTTAACTGTAATTTTAAAAAGTATTGAAAAAACTGGTATGAATCATTTCTTCATTTCTTCTGAAAATACCGGTATTTTAGCCAGCACTTAACTCACTGGGCTCAATTAGCTGTTAATTTCCATGGATAACATGATTCTCGTAAGATATTTAAATTATTATTTCAAATGAGGAAAGAACTATATACAGGGAGTTGTGTGTGAGTAGAGTAAGACTGTTGTGTATAAGTTGGACACCATGACATGATTTTGGTTTGAAATTCCCTTTGAAACTAATGACATTCTGAGGGCTCTTTATGGAAGGAACATTGAAGGCTGAATTGGGAGACCTAGACAAGTGACCCTGGACAAGTTACTTTTCTCTCTGAGCCTCGGTATTTTCATTGGTAAAAGCAAGACATCTGAGGAGATGCATAATCTCTTCCCAGGTCAAACAAGGGCTGCCTATTGTGGACACGAAGAGCACTTTTGGAAGATATAGCAAGGAATGCTTCCATTTGGCCTGTCCACGGGTCCTGTGTCCTGAGTGTATTTCTGGGGGGGGAAATACTTAATTTCAAGAGGTCGATCTGCTCCAGTCAGAGCAATGACCTCCCGTGGTCTGGTGGACGCTGCAGAAAGAAATAGGTTCTTTGAGAGCAAATGATGAGAGGAAAGGGACTATGTATCCATTATTTTTTGTTACATAAACAAGCCACCCAAAATTAAATGGCTCAAAACAACAAAGTATTATTACATTCCACCCCGTCTCTGGGTTGACAGGTCTCAGCCGGGAGGTCCCTAAGAGCAGGGCTGAGGCCACTCCAGGGCTGCGCTCAGCTGTGAGCCCAGCCGAGGCATGACCGACTAAGCCGGCTCTCATCCACCAGGGTCTTTCCACATGGCCTCTCACCTTTAAGTGGCCTGTCCTAAGCTTCTTTGCAGTGGGGAGCCTGGACTGCAAGAGGAAGCATTCCTGGAGGACGCGCTCCGGGCTGAAAGTGGTCATCAAAGCCCTGCTTGCATCACATTGATCGAGATCCCATTGGCCAAAGCAAGTCACTGGCCAAGCCCTGAATCGAGGTGGGGACAACACAAGATCATGGATACCAGCAGGTATGGTTCACTGTAAGAACAAGAAGAGCAAAATGGAAACGTAATTTTGTAGATTCAGACGTTTCTGCAGAGTTTGATCATTTGCCCTCAACGAATCTGCTTCCTTCTGCAGACTCCAGCAGACCGCTGAAGGCCACTGCGCTGGCTGGGACAGATCAACCGCTCAAAATTACTAATAATTTACTCCCCAGAAATACACTTGTGACATAGAGGCAATTTTATCATTATAGGATTTATCTGGTATTTATCACACATGAAACACTTTTGCCACCATTAATCAGCTTCACTGCAATAATCTAGTGAATAATGAGGGAGGCTGTATTGCTGGAAGGGCTAGAAGACGAATGAAAAAGAAAAAGATTTTAATTTTGTCTTTGGAAGGGTACAGAAACAAACATTTATTGAGGCCCTGCAGTGTACTCAGATACTGGACAATCAGACTCCGAAAACAAAGGAAAAGTATAATAGAAGCTTCCATACACCAAAATGTAACTAGAAGGAGTCTTAATTTACAGGCATTACCTACTAATGACAATAATAGCAAGAATTACTATTTTACTTTTTAAAAATCACTGCACTCTGAATTTTAACCTCACATGCAGTCCTATAAGAAAGGTACTGGCATCCGTATTTTACAGATGACAAAACCAGGGCTCAGAGGTGTTCTTCAGCTTTCCAGGGTCACTTGAAAATTAGAGGCAAAGGCAGGGTTCAAACCTGAGTGCTAATGTATCCAGCCGCCAAATACTGATTGAATGCTTTCTATGTGCCAGACTCTGAATCCTTATTCTATATTTTTTACCCACTACATGTTCAACAGCAGCTTTTCAATGACAGGCCCAGAGAAGTTCAGGAGCAAATGGGGGGAGAAACTGCCCTGAAATGAGCTTCGGCCCTTGATCAGGAGCTGAGTCTCCAGGTCTGAGCAGGACAATGCACCTCCCCACCCACACTCCCTGAGAGATTGCGCGTGAATTACACTCTTCCTTGGTAGCTCCATGCACCCAACTCCCTAATCTGGGGCTGCTGCCCTGCTATGCCTCCTGATCAGGTGAGTGGGTCCTGCCATAAGAGCCACTGAGGTGTTCTTGCTTCGCTGACATGGTCTCTCCTCACCACTTTTGTCACCGGCTTGGACACCTCAAGTGCTGTTGATGACTACAGGCCAGGTCTTGGGGATCAAGATTGAGGGAAATGATGGAACCCTGGATTCCTTATTTTGCTTTGACCGTAAAGTTTCAGTAATAAGAACCCTTTCCAGGATGCTGAAACTGCCAGTATTTCAAAAACTATGGAAAGTTTTATGATATTCTCTTGTCCTTATTAAGGAGACATGAAAGAAGAATTAGTCGTCTTGAATATACTCTGAGGGGAAAATTCTGATTAGTTTTGAGTAATATGTTTGCAGTAAGATGCACCAACCCTACAGTCCTCAAGCACTCGGATTAAATAAAATTTTTTTGTATACAGCACAGATTTGGCCCTTGGGGTCATGTCTGGACGAAAGGCAGGCCTTCTTTATGAGAAACAACTTGAGAAAAACATGAGGCTGGAAAAGGGCGAGTAGAAGAGACAATAAAGCATCACAGGAATTCAGAGAAGACTTCGACTGGCTGGGTGGCCTGCCTCAATGACCGTCATTGGGAATTGGAGAGGTGCCTGGGCGTGGGAAGCGAAGACCAAGATGAATAACTGAATGAAAAAATAAGGGAAAAGTATCAAGTTGCATCTTCTCCACATGGGATCTTGAAGAGAAGGGATGTATTTTCTAGAAGGTGGAGTAAACGGCTGCCTTTCTGGTTTCGTTTGAAGAAGGCAAACAGCCCCTTCTCCCTAAGAAACGTCTTGGCAGCCCCATTACCATGAATAAAATGTTCACCAATAAGCCACTCCTTGAAATTCAGGAATTTAAAGACCAGTTAGCTTAGAATGAAAAATTCTTACCACACGGGGAGAAAAGAATAAGGCATTATCAGCCATAAATAAGCTCTTTAGACCAAATGGATTTCTGATTTTTTTTTAATAGAGGGGCTTTTTGTGTGTGGCGGGGGGCGGTGATTGAGCAGTAAGTGATGGTCTCTTCTTTATATTTTTTCCTGAATTTTATAGGTTATTGTAAGGTTCAGTAGTATTTTTAGAGTCAAGAAAATCTCTTCAGTGGGATAGAGATAGATGCTATGAGGAAACAGTACTCAGAATAGGTCACCTTTAGTGCGTGTCAGCAGTGCTAAAGAGGAAACCTGGCTGCAGTGGGGACAGTGTGAAGTCATTACCTAAAGACAGAGAAATGGTGAAAGGAAAAGGAAAAAAATTTAAGTTTTATCCATTTCACATTTTTCCTAAAAATAAGCTTCATAGGGAAGCAATATCAGTACCATTCAAAAGAAAGCACAAACTTAGAAAATAAGAGGCAAACATATTTTTTAAGCCTTCTGTGTTATAAAAAAAGGTGGCACTTAATCCTCCCAGTCCCCAAAATATCGCATGCCTTCTATCTCCTACAGGACATCTTTCAATCCATAGTTCTGTGGAAAGGGAGGCTTCACAAAAGAAAGCACTTATTTTTAGAATAGGAATATAAGTGAAATCTTCAAATACATGTATGTTTTTCATTATAAATAAGCAAAATACATATTTCAAAATAGAGAAGAAAATTTGCTCATAATATAATTTTTCATTGTGCTTTTCCCATTATGCATCATGTTGCAGAACCATTATTCTGTGTTCCTACAGTCTTCAAAATGATCACTTAAATGGCCGCCTACTATTATGTATCATAATTTATATTTCTTCTCAAATAAGTTGAGTGTATGAATCAGGCAATACATCCAATTGGAAATGTCATCTACACAACTATAGAAAAATTTGTTTCTTGGTTAAAATATTCCACTCTTTGCTTTATATTTAAAGCAAGAGTCTCTAATTTTTTCCATGGGCTCATTAAGTTTTCAATGCCTGAAGAAAGAACTCTCTCTAGGGGCATTCAACATGTTTGCTAGAGAATTGGATGAGGGCTTAACTAGCATATTTATCAAATTTCTAAGTGGCCTCAGAGATGGGAGGCATAACCACTGTGGTAAATGAGAGATTCTGAATCCAAAAAAGAATTTGATAGGCTAAAAGAACAATAGGCTGAATCAAACAAGATGGCATTTCACAGGGTAAAAATTTTAAGAACTGGGGATTTTTTAAAAAGAAGCTGGGTATGTTTTGACTAGAAAAAATAAGCCTTAAAAAGGATAAGAAATGCTCTTCAAATATCTGGGGGATGGAGGGGATCTTTATTATAAATAAGGGAATTCCAAAGAGAAATGTAATAAATGGTAACCATGACTACAAGGTTCAAATTTTAAAATTACTTCATAGCAAATGAAGTTGTTAAACAAAAAGAAATCCACTGCCATGTGTTCATTTATTCCATACATATTTATTGAGCACAACGGCTCTGTGCTAGGTGCTGGAGACACAACACCGAAGGCGGCGATCAAGGTCCCCAACCCCAGGGGCCCACATTTTAGCCAGCCAGGCAGGCTGACACAAAACAAACCATCAAATAAACTAATAAACAATACAAATGGTGTGTTGTAAAGTAAGCAATAAAAGGGCCTGAAATATACATTAGTCAGAGGGACCCACTGTAAACAGGGGGCCAGGAAAAAACCTTTCTGTGTAAGTGACACTTCAACAGAGACCTGAAGAATGAGAAGGAGCCAGTTACTTAAACAGTCATGGAAAGAATGTCCCAGGCAACATCTCTGAGAAAAAAAAAAACAAAAACAGCCAGAGTTTGTGTGTCTGGAGAAATGAAAGGAGGCAAGTTGTGCTGGAGCTTAGTGTGTGAGTAGAAGAATGATGAAAGGGGATGATGGAGAAATAGGTGGAAAGCAGGGCTTTGGGGGCATAGCAAGGAGAGTGGGTTTTAATCAAAAGGCCATGAGAAGCTGTTGAAGAGGCTCCAGCAGGGACTGACTTGGCTGACTCTGGTTTTTAGAACAGCACTCTGGCTGCAGGGTGAGGAACAGGTTAGAGAGACTGAAATGGAAGCACAAGAGCAGTTAGGGGCTGTGGCGACGGCCCTGGTGAGAGGAGACGGTGGCTGGGACCAGAGTAGTGGCAAAAGAAACCGAGAGAAGTCAGCAAAGGCAGAACAGATTCCCAGGAGAGAGTGTGGTCAAGGTCCCAGGAAGAGGTCAGAGCTGGGACAACCACCCTTCAATAGGCCATAGAAGGCTTTCGGATCCCTTAAAGCCCCTTCCAACTCTGTGACTCTCCAAGAGACAGAGGTTCTAGAAGGGACATCAGCACGTGCACAAAGTCCACTGTGGGTCCAACACATGCTTCCCACTGATTTACATGAAACAGGCCCTGTTTTTCTGAAACTCATAGCAATGAAAGACCCTAGGTTGGGCCAAAGTCCTCCAAGAGTTAATGACTGGCCCTGTCCCCGGAGGATCAGAATAAAACAGGAGCATGTGGAAGGCATCAAGCTTATAATGGGAACATGAGCAGCACTAATGGGAACACTCCATTGCCAGGCACCATCGCCATAATTCTACAAATTAGCCAGAGCCTCTGGAGTCCCAGGTCTGCAGCTGCTGCACAGATGTGTGCTGAGCACTGGGATGGGAGCAGAGAAAGGAGGTGGGAGCATGAAGAGATTTATCCAAATCAACCCGGGACTCTTGACATTTGAGGAAATGACCGCCATTCCGGTCTCCAGAGCGTAACCTGAGAGATCTTTTCAAAATGCAAATGTGATCGTATCTTCATGCTCATCCCCTTAAGCCCTGCTTAGCATCACTTTTAGGATGAAGACCAAAATCTCTAGCAAGGTCACTGTGTCAGGGGAGAATATGCCCTGGTTTGCCCAAAACAGTTGGGGTTTATGCCAGTTTGGGGCATAATTGATGGCCCCTCATTTTACTCTCCCAAGTGTTGTGGCTTAGATGATAAATCATGTTGCCTCCCCATGGCCCAGGTCTCTGTCCTCATCTCCTGCCCTGCTTTCATCAGCAGCCCCACTGGACTCCCTTCTGTTCCTCCAACTCCCTGTCCCCCATCCTGCTACAGGGGCTCTTCCTGAGCTGTCCTCTCCAGCCGGAAGGCTCCTGCCCTCGCCTGTCCTTCACCAGACCACACTATGCCACCTCCAGATCCTCCCTGACCAGAAGAGTTCTGCTTCAGACTTTCTTAGCTCCATTATATTCCTCTCCTCTATGGCACTTGTCATAGTGGGTTTCGTTTTGTTCTGTTCATTTTTATTGGAGTGATTAATGTTCAGCTCTCTGTCCCATTTGAAGGCAGGCAGCGGCCATGTCTCCTTCGCTCTTGAAAGTCAGATGCCAAGCAGATTTTGACTGACTGAATGAATGGATAAATTTATTACTGAATAAACAGTCGACGAACAAATTACTGGTTACTTACTGGCTACTGCCAAAAATAAAATCAAATTAAAATTAAATAAAATAAAACAAAAAATGTATTAATATACCAGGAAAATAGTAAAAGCTGACCTGATTGAGATCTTTGTAATATATTCACTGCTGTGCACCAGTGTGTGTCTGTATTCTAAACCAGTATTGAATTCCATAATGGTCACCTCTTTAACCTGGACTCTTATCCCAAAGACATAGCAGTAATTCAGTGAATTTCTAAAACTCCTGTCTGGAAATTGCTGGAAACATCTTAGTATAGTCTATTTGACCTCCTGAATAATATCAAGACTACAATCTTTGAAGGGAGGTTTTGATTTCTGGGAAAAGCCAACTGGCATTTCATACCAAGTCTTACGGACAAGCCTGCAGAGCAAGCCAGGCAGGAGTGTTTAGGCCAAAAATCAGGTGAAGCTTTACAGAGACCACATCTCATGTGTCTCCTAAACTGTCTCTGAAAGTAATCCCAAACACTCTTTGAGTCCTGGCGGCATATGTGGAAGAAGGAGATAAGTTTCCAATGGGACCAATTGTAAGGTAAGCCCTGTTTGGTCATTTGAAAATACTTGTGGAAAACCAACCACAAACAAATTCTTTGGAATAACAATCCCTCCTCCTAACTGTGCAGTGTTTTTGAGCTTGAAAAGTGCTTTCCACAAATTGATCAGAGATGTCCTCTTCAACAAAGGCCCACTCTAAGACATGTTGCTATTTTCATTTTGGAGAACAAGGCAGCCCTGACCAGCATGGTTCAGTTGGTTGAGCACCATTCCACAAAGTGAAAGATCACTGGTCAGGGCACATGTCTGTTCAGTTCCTGGTCAGGGCACATGTCTGTTTGCTGGCCTAGTCCCCGGTTGGGACATGTGTGAGATCAATGTTTCACACATTGATGTTTCTCGCCCTCCCTTTATCCCTCCCGTCCCCTCTCTCCAAAATTAAATAAATAAATAAATATCTTTCAAAAAATTTTTTTAAAAAGAACAAAGCAAATTGGGGTTGAGCAGGTAGAGAAGTGGAATCTGAGCTCTTGTAGGGTCATGAGTCGCAAAGACTTTAAAGAAATCTAACACCTCATAAGGCTAAGCGTGACCAGAGAAATAAACACCAGTGCCCCCGAGACAGCACCACAGTGTGTCCCAGCCAAGCGTAAATATCCCTCAGAGCCCACCTGCTTGTGCCCCTTTGCTCCAGGTCTGCTGGGGCCTGCCCCAGGACTGACAAACAAAACTCAGCTCTGAGATGCCACAAGCACCACCAGAATGTTCCTCTAACAGCTTCTGGGTGGAGCTGGAGGAGAAAAAGGATTTTCTGAGCCCCGCCTTAAATATGCAGGAGCCAATGCAAGGGTGAGCTACAAAGCCCAAAGCTTGGGATCACAGGATCTACTTTCTGGCCATGGAGATGCATGGGGAAACACTGAGAATGAGTTTGCTTACAAGTCCTGGTAAGCTAGTGTCTTGAGGGCTCTCCATCTTCCCACTCTTAACCATCTGGCATCAAATCTAGTTTCTATTTCAGAATTTCAATGCAATACAATGGTCTAAAAAGGGTAGGCCTCCTTGCTACCACTTAAACGTTAGCCTTCTACTTCCAATCTAGAGTATAAGGCGCATTGGCTATTTGGAGCACCATCTCTTCTATCCTGAATTTGAATCAGAGACACAAAGATCAAAGAAGCCATCTATGGTTTATAGGAACACACTCTTCGTTGTGTCCTTGAAGGCAACAGAAGTTCAAGAGAGTGAAAAACAGCCTGGCCCTGGATGACGGCAGAATAACCAGGAAGACAACCAAGACTGGAGAAGTCAGAGGTCAGATCAAGATGACAGGGGCACCCATCTGAGAATTGCTCAAAACATGCCAGGTGACCAACATGCACCAAAATATCTAGTGCCAGGGTCATTGGCTGAGGGGGAATCTTTTTCCTGGCTTTGAGCCTTAACAAAAAATAGAATCACCCAGTCCCTAAAAAAGGTTGGCTTCCTCTTATATCTATTATAACCAGTGTGACCATAATTTATTATTCAAATTGAGACACATTTAAACATGGAAGTGTCCAGTATTAGCAATTTTTCCAGGAAGCAGGTGTTAACCTGGGACTGTCCCAGGAAATCCAGAATCTGCCACTCTTCTTGTAACACTCACAGTCTTAGTGGATGACCTCCAACCCAGCCTGTGCTTCCAGAGATAGGAAACAAATAGAATGATGCCCTTTTTGAGCCAACTGAAACCAACCAACATGTCCTCAGGCTGGCATCTGACAACCTACAACAGGTCCTCAAACCACAAACCACATCATCTACAATTCCTGGGCAAACAAGAAAAGACCTGGTAATTATTACAGCCACACATTTGCCCCCATGACTAAATGTCCTTTGTCCTGTGTCTCAGGGAAAGCCACCACCTCCCCAACGAGGATCCAAACCCCACGCCTCCACACCTGCCCCACCCCTAACCTCATCTATTTTCTGAGGGAGTGGAGCGTCTTCCGTGACCATGCTGATGGGAAGCATCTCTGAATAATTAGGTTCAACCATTTGATGACAGACTTTCAAAGAGCTGATTTAAGAAGATGATCAAAGCTGCAGCAGTGTTTCTCACACTCGAACTTCCATAAGAATCACATAAGTCCTTGTTAAAAATGCAGACTCCATGTCGGTAAGTCTGGGGAAGGGCCCAGATGCTGCCTTCTGACAAGCTCCCAGGTGAGGCTGAGGCTGCCGACCATGCGGCACACTTGCAGTAGAGAGTCTACAGCAATTAGTTTAAGCGCTTAAAAATATCTTCGATGTCTTTATGCTGACATGAGGGAAAGCTTGCCAATTAAATTTGTTTCCAAAAGGGAATATGGTAGAAGGAAAGGAAGAGGAGAACAACAGAGAAGAAAACATAGGATAGAGTGAGAGGAAAGTAGGAGGGAAAAGAAAGAAAGAAAGGAAAGAGAGAAAGATAAAAGGAGAAATAAGAAGGGAAAAATAGAAATACACTAAATTAAGTTAGGCCAGAGAAGAAGAAAATAACTAAGGGTTAAGCGAGTTCCTTTGGCAGAAATGGGAAGAAGCAGCTCTGTTCCCATAGCCTAGAGCCCCAGGGACAAGTTGTTTCCACTCTGAAGCCCACTGAAATAAAAATCTCAAATTCCTTCATTTTTTTTATAATTGTTGGCCAATTACTTACAGACCCATAGCATAGAGTCCTCTAGTCCAGTGACTTTCAAACTTGTTGATCATGGTTCACTTTAGAAAAAATTTTTACACTGTGACCCAATAAACACACATAAGCCCTACAAATGTCTTACAGAATAATAACTTTAATATGAGCGAAAAGATATGTCCTAGTGAGTACAAGGTCACACTGTAATCTACTCATCTTTCAGTTAAGCAAAATGCAGTCTTACGGGAGAGGCACTGGCCCAAGTGTCCTAGGGCTGCCCGTGAGCGAGGTGGAGGCTGGAACTCGGGGTGCCAACTCACTCTCTGTCCGTTTCACAGCCGCTGTGCCTTGGTCGGGTTCACTTGAGAACATGAACTCCAGAAATGGCCTTAAAGGCAAGTTGTCAGGCTGAGGTTTGGGCTATATGTTAGGGTAATATTTTTAAAAATATTAATAGCTTCTCTCTCTTCTTATGTTTCAGCACCTCCAGCCCTCACCAATTAAGTAATCTCCATGATCGTTATCTTTGAGAGGGAATGAGATAGTGTAGAAATAGAAATCACCTTCAGGTTTCTGCTCAGCTTGTTTCTAAAAGTTGAAACCATGAAGGGAAAACTTAAAAGTGTACTAAGTCAAGTACAAATAACTGTACTTGAAAAGAGATCTCCTAACCCTCAGCCACAAGTTATGAAAAAGATGTCCCCAGGTGAGGGTGAAGTGGAGGGATAAAAGACAAGAAAGACTTAATGATACAGGAAGGGTCCAGTGCGTCCCGAAGGGAAGGGTCTGTGCCTTCTTTCCAGAACAGGATCTCAAGGAGGCATTCAAATTCCAGATACTTTGGAGGGAGACAGGAATGCCTCAAGAGAGGATGGTGACGAGATGTGTCCAGGCAGGTGAGTCTCTTCCAGCCTTGCCCTGCGGCCCAGAGAAGCATATAAGAGGTTGCAAATAGCACTGACCCAAAGGGACAAGGCAGATAAGACAAGAGAATGTCTCAACAACAGTCAAACACATGGACAATGAACTAAATGGCTCTAGATGAAGGCCCCAGCACCATGCTATTTTGTAATCTCTCTCAGAATTCAAACATGACATTGAGAAAAGTGGTAGGTCCTCACATTGGCAGATTTAATATCAATCCTCCACACAAGGTAATGGCCCCCAAAAAGTTGAACCAGTGAGCACCAATTGATAAAATTTTATTTCTTGAATGCAGAATTGGTGAGCCAAGAGTCTTTGGTTCTATTCATTTTTTTCAAGAAACATAATAAATAATCAACAATAGTTAACTTCTGAAATGATGCTTTTACTTTCATTGAATACATTTCTGTATTGTTTGCATGTCCTAAATCTGTGCAAATATTAGTTTTGTAATTTTTTAGTATCTCCTGTGGCTAACAGAAGAAATGGAAATTATGCATTAAAAATCATCACATATATAGTCTCAAGAATGCATGAAAAGTTTCTAGAACGCACAAGAAACTGTTAACACCTGCTGAGCCTAGAGTTTGGGGTAGAAAGGAGACTTATTATTCATGTACTATTTAAAGTGCTTTACCATGTTATATATTTATTATCTATTATTTTCCCTAATTAAAAAATTTATTTGCTCCACCACTGGTTTTTTATGATCTCCAGTGACCACAGATCTGTACTGCCCAGGTGAGCGATTATGGTTTTTCACCACAGTCATCTCCAGTAGGATGACAACGATGTTGAGAACAAAAATGCCATCGTAGTCCTTGTGGTAGTTCACACAACACTAAGCACAAGGTTGAGTACAAAGTCGGCATTTAGTTGTTACTTGTTGATTAACTTTTCATCAGTGTATTTATGTATCTATTTGTGAAACTCTTTGCTTAATGATTTGTCTCACTCACTGAACAAATTAGGGAATTAATAACTTCTTTGCCACTGGATCTCTGGCACTTACCTCAGGTAGGTGCTCAGTAAGCACTTCTTGAAGAATAAGTGAATAAACAAATAATAGTACAACCAGAGATCCATATAGTTTCCCTGAATGTCTCCAGTTTCATTTCACTTTTTCCCTTTAGACTGTATAGACAAGTAATTATCTACTGAATTTTGTTTCTTACAAGCACTAAATGCAAAATCTTGTCTGCCACTTGAGTCACAGGCCAGGAATTTTGTCACAGGGGGTGAATGTCCAGGATTTCCCTGAAGATCTAGCCCTGGTGAAAACAACAAGTTGTTTTTCCAAAACAAATAATTCCCAACAGTGACATTTATTTCATTCACTTTTATTTGAAATTTTACAGAAGGAAGTCAGGTTGCAGTTACAGGTACATGCTGGATTTTTTTGGTCCAAGATTTTTACTCTCAATAAAGTTGGCCAAATTAGTATGCTTTAAGATAGTTTGACGAAAACAGCCCCTGCAATAAAAAACAGAACAAACAGCCTCTTCATGAAGATGGTGTGAAAATCGAAGTATTCCCCTGCTCCTCCCAAAGCCCAAGCCAAAACAAAGGCTTTGAAGACAAAGAAAATAGTGCCAAAAGCCGTCCACAGCCACAAAATAAGATTTGTACGTCGCCCACTTTCCAATGGGCCAAGACAGCGGTTCCGGAGGCAGCCAAATATCCTAAGAGCACCCCCAGAAGAAACAAGCTTGAACCCTATGCCTTCATCAAGTTCCCCCTGACTATCGAGTCGACCATGAAGATAGAAGACAATACACTTGTGCTCATTGTGGAGGTCAAGGCCAACAAGCACCAGATGACACAGGCTGTGAAGAAGCTCTAAGACATTGACATGGCCAAGGTCAGCACCCTGGTTAGGCCTGATGGAGGGAAGAAGGCATATGTTCCAACTAGGCTCCCAAATAGGCTCCCAACTAGGGTGCTTTGGATCCTGCCAACAAAACTGGGATCATGTAAACTGAGTCCAGCTGGCTAATTCTAAATGTAAACTTTTTTCATTGTAAAATAAACAGCAGCAACAACAACAACAACAACAACAACAACAACAAAAAACCCATAGGAGAGAGCTACAATAAGTAATGAGAGTGGATAGCTCTATATGGTAGGATTACGAGTGCTTTTTTAAATCTTCTTTTAACTTTTTTAATGTTCTAAATTTCCTAAAATTAGTAAATATTATTAGGATAATCACTGAAAAAAACATTTAAGTTACTTCTTCCTGCTCTCCCATCCCTAAACTGCTCCTCCTCCTAGGTTTCCTAGCTCAGTGACTAGCACTAGCGCTCACGCACCTTCCCAAACCCCAAACCTGGGATCCTCACCATGCTTCCTCTTCCACAGCCAGTGGAGCACCACTCACTTTCGTGGCTACTTGTCTCACTCTCAGCTTGAGCTGTTCTAACCAAATACCACAGACTGAGCAGATTAAACCACAGACGTTTTTTTTTTTCCAAGGCTGGGAAGTCCAAAGATAAGGTGCCAGCAGATTTGGTTTCCAGTGAGAACTCATTTCCTGGCTTGCAGGAGGCCACCTTCTCACTGCATCTTCACTTGGCGAAAAGAAAGGAGCATGGTCTCTCTGCCTCTTCTTATAAGGACACTAATCCCATCATGGGGGTTCCACCTAATTACCACTCAAAGACCTCACCTCCTAATACTGTCTTAGAAGATAGGGCTTTGACATATAAATTATGTGGGGGAGGGACGCATTCAGTCCATATCACTCACTGCTTAACAAATCATCTCAAAACTCAGTGTTGCAGACATTTATTATTAACTCTCTTGGTTCTATGGGTTGACTGGGGTCAGCTAGGTGGTTCTCACTTGGGGTCCCTCATGCAGCCATGTGTCAGCTGGATGTCTAAGATGGTCCATTCACATGCTGACAGCTGATGACAATTATCAGCTGGGAGCTCAGCTGGAGCTGTCAACAGAAGGGCCTACATGTAGCTTCTCCATGTGACCTGAGCTTCTCAAAGCATGGCAGCTGGATTCCAAGATAGAATAACCCAAGAACAACCATCCCAAAAAGGCCCAGGTGTCAGGTCTGTGCAATGGTAATGAGATATGAAATCTTAATGAGAGTCAGCTTCTATCTTTTGGTAAGAATATTTCCTAGGTGGAATTGGGTGCATCCAGTGGGAGGGGCATGATACCTGGTCAGTTATCTTTCTCCATTATGGCCATTGATAATCAAAGGCCTAGATAAAGAAATTTATCAGGGATTAAAATATGCATTTTTTTCAAAGATTATTCTGGCTATAGTATAAGTCTCTCAAAAAGAAAAAATGTAACAATTATGTGCAGCCTCATGAGAATGGCTATCAAACCAAATCATAATGATATGAGGATTTATACGGTACTTCACTCTGTTTGGTCATTTTAAGTCTACAAAAATAAATAAGTTCAAACAGAAAGGGAAAAAAAAGGAATATATTGTTTTGGTATATTCTTTTATCAATATTGCTCAGTTATTTCAAAAAGATTTCTATTTAACGAAATTTTTTTGAAAAAAAGCATCAGTTCCGAAAGGTTAACAAAAAAATTATTTACCCAACAACCAGGATGAATAACTGTTGTCTTAAAATAACATTAAGTTTTCTCAAATACTTCCTTTTTCTTTCCTTTGTCTTTTTTCCTTCTCTTTTTTTTCCCCCTCTATTTCCTCCCTCCCTCACTCCCTGCCCCAATAACTTCCTCACTTTTTTTTTAAGGTAAGGAAATATCTTGAGCTTTTTAAAAAAATAAAGGCAGAAAATCAAATATAAGATTACAAACACGGTGATAAAAGACGCTTTTATCCAGGAATTTCCAGAACAAAGGAGTATATAACCCACTGTAGTAGCCATGGTCAGACTTCTTGCCATAAGGCCAGATTGCCTTTCAGTAATAGCAATCATATCCGCATCGCCCGAGCGGAGGCAGAGCAGCAGAGAAGAGAGAACATGGGCTCAGGTGTCTGATGAGCCTTGACTGGATTCCCCGCTCCACCTCATGCACTGTCATCACTATTACAGCTCCAAGCAGAGCGGTGCTGCTCCAGCTTTAACGGACCTTCCGACCACTTCGTTTGAATGCAGAATCTGATGGAGTCTTTCTGGAGTAGGGCCTGCCATTCTGCATTGCTGGCAAGTTCCCAAGCGACAGCTATGCTGTCAGACTAGAGCCCACCCTTGGGGGTAATGGCGGGAGGCATGGCTCTAGAATCCACGGGAGTCACTGTCTCTGCCCTGAAAGTTAATCATTTGTAAGTTTTTCCTACCTGGAACAGAACTCTCCCTGCTGGATCATGGGCATATCAAGTGATATTGTCATTGCCTTAATGGTCCCTATGAGTTGAAAATGTTTCCCGAGTACCTGTGATAAATGGTGCCACTTCCTCCTGGGCCACGGGGTATTTACGATAACTTACTCCAAGTGACGCTGCATGTGAAAAAAGAGACCTAGCACTGCCCTGTGCAAAGAGCAGACAGAAAAAGGGTTTGGAAGCCCACCAAGAAGCAATACTCTTGTCTCTGTCCAGGAGAAGCCAAGATTCCACCACAGAATTAACATCTGGGTGGCCTTTCGGGTTTCCAGTCTGCATCAGAGGCACACACACAAAAATGACTTTATGATAATTAGGCTCCACAACATGCTTTCAAAGGAGGCATTATTAGAACCCATGTTATAGGTGGAGAAACGATAGCCACAGGGAAGTTATTTTTCCCACCCAAGGCCACCCAACGTGTCTGGGATGAAAATGAGGTCAAGGACCAAAACCTATGGGTAATCTGTCCTCAGCATAAGCCATGAGACATTTCCTACAAGGGATGTTTATGCTCTAGCTAAAAGGGCTCTGCTGCCAGTGAAGGTTGGAGGCGCACAAAAGAGCTCTAGATAAAACAGTTTGTCACTTGTTATAATTTGTTATGATCTTGAACCTATTCATGGCTGCAAATGTTTTTCACAATCATCATTTTTTAGTGTCTTTTACTATTATGCCTGTGTGACTTGGGCATGTTATTTAACCCCTCTGTGTCTCTGCTTCCTCACCTGTGAAAAACTGGGATAATAATTTCCTCGCTTGTGATCCTCACAAAGGACGAAAAGTGAGTTCATGCATATCGGGAACTTTAGCAGAGCCTGCATGTGGTATTATGAAGGTGTCTGTTAGTTACCCGGCACCAACAGATGATGTATCTCTTGAGTCATAAGCTGAGCTAGCCCTTGACAGGGGCCACAGGCTGCACTGCTCCTCTGTTCCCCGGGATGCTGGGGCGCTGCTGAACCTAGACTGGGCTTCGAAGATGGCTTTCTGTCCGAGTCTCAAAGGCCAGGCTCTGTGCGACTCAACTCCCTTCCCAAGCTTCACACTGTGCAGACATACCCTCTAACTTCCCCAGAATTGGTATTTACCATTATGTACAGTCCTGAAGAACATTTTTTAAGTTATCATGATTTCCTCATATTTTATATCATTCAAAGTGATTTCACAAACATCAAACATCATCTCATTTTAACCTTATAACAATGCTCTGAGGAAGAAAAAACCATAGCCTGACCATTTTATGGACAGTGAAACTGAGACCCTCTGAAGTAATTTCCTCAAGGTCATGCTGATTAATAACAACAATAGTTACTGCTACTAACATTTTTAAAGATTTATTATTAGGTTAAACACATGAGATTGCTGAGATGCTATTATTTTAACTTATACATGATAGAGAATTCTGTAGTATTAAACCTCCATATATTGTGTCATTTAATCCTCATATCAACCCGATAGGGGAAAGACAAATTCCCATTTTATCAACAAGGGGAATGAAGACTCAAAGACAATTGCCCAAGATCTAACAGTGGAGCGAGGATTCAAACCCTGGCCAATATGACTCCAAAACCCTACTAGTAACTCAACCATAGCCTCTGGCTAGTATATGGCTGAGAAATGGTGGAGCTTGCACTGTTTCCCAGATCTCTTACTATTGAGGCAATACTTTCTTGGTACTAAAAAGGTAGCATATTTACACTCACTTTCCATAACAACCACGTAACAGAGAAAAGATCATCCCATACTAAAGATGAGAAAGCTGAGGCCCAGAAAGTTTTCATGGCTCAGACAAAGTCACACAACTATTAAATCTCGGAGTTCAGCCTCAAACCAGGGCTGTGCAGCTTCAAAGTATGGGCTCTTACCCATCATATTGGTGGTTCTAAATGACCTGGAGACCACTGAAAATTTCCAGAGTCCAGGTGACCCTGCAGACCAATTAAATCACCACCTCCTGAGGTGAAACCCAAATAAGAGTAGTTTGGGAAACTCCCCAGGGGATCCCAGTGCGCAGACAAGGCTGGGAACCACTGCCACACTCCATTCCTTCCCACCAAGCCTACCTCCTCTCGCCAGGCCCTGAGGTTGCCCTGCCGGTCTAACCCCGCAGTACTGATATGAATCGTGTCTTCCACAAGGTGAATACCTCTGTCCCAGGCTCACATTCTTCAGAGGGTTCCTGTCAAGAACAAGTCACGACAAAGGGCCAAACAGAATATCCCCATTGACGACAATCAGCTGTCACTGAGGCCGAAATGGAAAACGTTTCATCAAAGGAGGCCTGCCAGTCTCCTGAGCTTTCAGCATTGGCCTCAGTGGGTGCCCTGAACTGAGACAGCTGGGCTTGGCTGGTGTGTGGCTGGGGAACAAGCTGGGAGGCACTGGCCAGCCCTGCGCCATGGGACAGCCCTCTGCCTTCGCCATTGCTCACGCTGGCCATGAGTAGGGTCAGGGCCAAGCTCCTGAACGTAAACGGGGAGGCGTGCATTCTTGCCCACTGCGTCCAGTCACCACCAGTTCAGAATACTTCATCTTCATAAACTTCACTTATTTTTCAAATTATGCTTCTTTGCTTCCTGCAAGCCAAACCCATGGAAAAATGAGAGAAACCGAATGCCAAGGAAATGGCGCCAAGGCAAACACATGTAAGCTCTGAAATAACAGGAGATACTGTGGTCACGTCTGACCTTCTGAACTGTGCTGTGAGTTGAAGCAAAAACAGCTATTGCTGCTGCTGAAAGGGTGCACGGTAATCGTTTATTTGTAATGCTGAAGAGCGTGGGTTTAGAAAGATGGCCTTTTGAAACTGTGGAGATTCAGCCAAGAAGCCAGAAATAACATCATTTTGAAGAATGACATTTTTTTTTAAAGAAAGCCACCTTTCACCTCCATGATCAACATAGGCCCAGAATCTTCTGATTTTTATTTGTCAAATGATGACTAAGACCTCCAGAGCTTCTACAAATGTTTCTCTTCTGATAACACCACTAACAAGCAGGAATGCAAGTCCACTTCTTTATTTCAGGAGACTGCAAGAGGTAACTGTGGAAGGGCCCAGATGGAAAAGTAAAATGATGACCCAGGGTTAGTAGCTGGGTGCAGAGAAGGCCCCTGGTTTCCCACACTAACCAGTTCAGCCCCTAGCAGTACTGCAGTGTCAGACCTGCTGGGGGGCTGCCAGCAGTTACATTCCTATCAGACGCCAGTAGCTGCATTCTTGGGCACACAAAACAAGTCACCAGGAGGAATGTGCACCATGTTAACATTACCAAGAAAAGACCACAAGCTACAGAGGTCATGCAGAGGAAGACTGGTTCCCATGAAAGAGATTCCTATATTAAAACAATTGCCAAGTTTGCCTAAGTATGAAATACTCATTTTCATGTTGTTTTTTAGATAATAATGTTCTTTCCCTTTAGTTACATCATTTGCTACATATCTAGAAGATGTGTCTTGAAGAGAGAAAATACATGGGAAATCTAGCTTCATTGTAACTATCGAGGGGGAAGGTACCCTATGAAAGAAATAATAGTGAATGCCTCTTAGTGTTTAGTATGTGTTCAGACACAGTAAAGTTTAACTGCTTTTCATGTATTGATATATTTAATCCTCACAAACAGTGATTACTATTAGTGTCCTGGAGTTTTATTTCTTCTTTTAATGGAGTCATATTTATCAATGATTTCATCTGTTCTTTCTTGGCTTAGGAATCAAAAAATCAAAACATTGTTTAAAAATCTTTTTTAAATCCCCCAAGTCATAAAACTATTTTTCCTGTAATTTCTTCTACAAGTTTTAAATGTTCAATTTTGTCATTTGAGTTGATAATTTATCTGGAATTTATTTTGGATTAAAACATGAGGTAGGAATCTAATATATGGTTTTTCCAAATGGATAACCAATTTTTCTAGGCTCACTTAAGTCCCAATCCCACCATCCTTTCCACACAGCTAATGTCATATTTTTCATAGGTCAAGTCTGCATATCTTTGTGGGCTGACTTATGAGCTCTGTTCTGTCCATTCCTGTCATGACACCACACATCCTAATTACTGCAGCTTTGTGATGTTACATCTGGTGGGACAATTCCAACACCCTCCTCATCCATCTTGCCTCTCTTCTTTTTTTTTCTATTGACCTTTACACTTTCATAACAATTTTTGGATCCCCTGATTAAGTTCCAGAAAAAACTCTATTGATACTTTTGTTATAATTTGCAAGTTAATTTACAGGAATTGATATCTTCTTGGTACTGATTCGTCACATCAATGAACATGATATGTTTCCCCCTTTCTTTAGCTTTTTTCTCCCCTATTGACAGAAGGAGTCTTTGTCCTATTCACACTTCTAAAGAAACCAGATTTTAACCTTTCATCTTTAATAATGGTTGCTGTAGGTTTTTAGTAGACATGCTTTATTAATTAAGCAAGTCTCCTTCTATTCTTATTTTGCTAAAAGTTGGCTAAGGGAGTTTTTAATCATGACTAGGTATTGCATTTATCAAACACTATTGAGACAATCACAAGACTTTTCTCCTTTAACCTTGTTAATGTCAAACCATCTTTGTATTCGAATGATAAATCCCATTTTATTTTAATACACTCTTTGTTTTTAGTATTTTGCTTACTTATGCACATATATTCATACATGTGGCTGATCTGTAATCTTTTTTTCTCATACTCTCTTTATGTGAGTTGGGAAAAGTTCCCTTATTTTCTATTCTTTAGTAAAATTGACATTAGCATGCAATTATTTTTCCCAGTGTTTATCCAAACTCATCTAGTCCTATGGAGGGGCAGGGAGCAAACTTTAAACAATTGATTCCATTTCTTTAGTGATGAAGGTTGAACTGTTTCCATTTCTTCTTGGGATAGTTTGATGAGTCATATTTGTCTAAGACATTGACCATCTCTATGTTTTCTATTTCTTGGCATAATGCTGTCTGTTTTTAATCTTTATTACATCTGTAGTTATGACTCTGTTTTCATTTCTAATATGGTTTGTGCTTGCTGACTTTTTTTTTTAAACATTTTGCTAAATGTTTATTGGCTTTTTTCCCCCAAAGAATCAATTGGGGTGGACACTGTGCCCGCCCCACCCCACTCCACTCTTACCCCCAGGTTTCCTGGGGTCCTTTTATCTCTCTTCCAGATTGAAGGTGGTTTAGCTTCAAATGGTTAGCACCTAACACTGATTTGTAGAGGACCGGACTCGGGCTGCTGGAGCCACTAGCCTACCTATTCAGGGGAACTAAAGTGTCTAGGAATTCACATCCACCCCAGTTAACCCTTAGCCAATAACTGACAACTGTGGTGGTATGAAAACCCTTGAGTGGAACAACCCTGAGGTATAATTTCTACTTCAGAAGCCCACTGTATGATCAGGTTGAAACTGTTTTCTATGGGACCTGGCCTGAAATTGTACCTTTACTTAGTTTCTTTTTCCCTGACTGGCTTTCACTGCCGCCTTACATGCTTCTCTAGGATGAGAAGAGATAACAGATCTATTAATCAAGTTTAGATGAATAGGTCTAGGACACACTTATCTTCAGAGTCTGCTTCCGAGAAGCCCAACAAGACAACAGTGTTATTTTTTTCAATTCTCTATATTGTTTTGTTTTCTGTGACTTTTATTAATGCATCTCATCTTTATTATTTTCTTTTTTCCACTATTTTTGGGACACTTTATTTTCTTGACTAGACTATTAGCTCCTTAATTTTCTACATACTGCTTTAGCTACATCCCTCATTTTAATATGTTACATTTTCATTATTTTTTAAGTGTACATATTTTCTCATTTTCATGATGACTTCCTCTTTAAGATAACCATTAGTGCTGGTCACTGACATGTCTAGCTCTCTTTTTCCAGGTCAGGTCCTCACCCTCTTGAACTCAGCCATGGCGGTGGTGGCAGTGGGTGTGCTTTGGCCTATGTCATGAGTGGAAGTGACATGTGTCATTTGGGGGCAGAAAGTTTTAAGAACCACATTCTCCTCCCTCTACCACTGTAGCTGGTAATATACCAGGCGGTGCAGGCTCCATCGAGCTGGGTCCTGCAGTGAGGAAGGCATGGAGTGAGGCTCCCAGTTGACTCGCAGTAGACATGTAACCATGAATAGGAAATAAACCTTCACTGTTTCAGAATATTCTGATATTTTAGTCTGTGCCTTATGGCAGCATAATTTACACTATCCTGACTGTTGCACTGACCAAACAGTCTTTAGAAGCGTCTTTCCTTCCCTCTAATTTTCAACTATATAGAGTAATTTCAAGTTATCCTCTTCTTTTTCAAATTCATATTTTATTGGAGTATAGTCAGAGAATTTACCCTGTTTGCAACTGAGCCTTTGGTATTCGATGAGGTTTCCTTTGTGATCTAGCACTTGGTGGCTTACATGTCTGTGAACTAAATTGTGCTGGTTAATTGTGTTGTTCAAACCTTGAACATCTTTACAGATTTTTAACTTTTTAATCTATCAATTGCTAAGGGATGTTTTCAAAAACCTATTCCATATAGATTCTTAAATGTCTCTATAAATCAATTTGATTTCTGCTTTAAATATATCTGAGGCCATGTTATTAAGTATAATTGATCCGTGAACAAGGTCAAGAGTGGGGACACTGACCCAAGCACAGTCCAAAATCCACGTATAACTTCTGACTCCCCAAAATTTAACTACTACAGTGGCACCTCAGCATCCATGGGAGATTGGTTCTAGGATCCCCTGTAGGTATGAAAATCTTTATAAAAAAATGACGTAGATCAAAGCATATAGTTGTCCCTCCTCATCCACAGACTCCCAACTGTGGATTGAAAACAGTACAAACATTTATTGAAAAGATCTGCATGTAAGGTGACATGTGTGGTATGAACCCCTATTGTTCAAGGGTCAACTATATATGCAAGTTGTCAATTGTTTATTTTAGATTATAAAATGACCTTCTTCATCGCTAATAATGCTTTTTTACCTTCATATTTATTTGTCAGAATGGTTGCTTCCACCAGATGTTCCAAAAGTTATCACTGCCTGGGATATCACTGGCTTAAGATCACTTTTTATATTGATTTCTCAGCTAGGGGATGACAAGCAGTTCCAGGACCATGCACATAGTTTAAGTTCGAAACCCATGTGAAGTCAGCCTCTTTTTGTTGTTGTTTTCCTGTGCTAAGGGAAGATTTATTTTCTGGTTATCCTTTACTGACAGCATAACCATTTCATAGTTCCAGCTTTATAAAGGGGTCTCAGTTCCAACTCTTCACCTTAGGAAGGCACACAGCCCCATCTCCCCTTCTCCCTGACTCCCTTCCCCCTCACTGCATCTGTATTTATTGCCCCAGAAAAAGGAATTTCCCAGTAGGAGGGCTTTAGGTTATTTAGTACCAGCAAAACTAAAAGTTTTAAAACTTATACTTTATAACTGCATGTCACTAATGCTTTGCCTTTCTGAGCAGAGATCAGTGGGCTGAAAGCAGAATTTGTGATAGCGTGGAGAAAAGGACAATGTATTCCTGTTCTTTGCAGGATATCTGTTTAATTGTACCAACTCTTAATTAGAGGATAATAATCACCACCATGCCCTAATTTTTTATATTGTCTGTTTTATGTGTTCCTGTCCCTCCTATTTTTCCATGGAGGCAAAAATCGGGGACAGGAGATTCAGGGGCTTAAGAGGGTGGTTAGTGAAAGAACACTGCTGATAATAATAACAGCATTAATAATAAGAGTTGACCTTTATTGACAATTAAATAAGCCAGATCCTGAGCAAATGCTTTACAAGTGTTCCCTCACTGAAACCTGAAAACCCGAGGAGGCACTGGATCTTAGCACGCTAAGCAATTTGCTCAGGTATACACACCTCGGAAGCGGTAGGGATCCCAGTCTAAGTCATTGAAAGCAGAGCCTGCCATGGCCTGTGCTCCCCCTCAAACATTCCAGTTTGAATGTTTAAATTCCTATTTTTCACATAATACCCCCTTTATCTCTTCTCTAACGCCGCCCATGCAATATCTACTTAGTCTTCATCTCTTGTTAATGGCAAAGCAATATTATGTAAATACATAGATTTCTTCAGGATTATTGCTGAAGGTGCTGCCAGACCCAGTTCAGGTGACACCTCCTCTAGGGGGCTTTCATGGGTGCCTATGGGTTGGCTAGGTTACCCTCCCAGGCTTCCCATAAGCATGCTAAACCACAAACATTTTTTTTAAAAATTTTATTTACTTTTAGACAGAGGGGAAGGGAGAGAGAAAGAGGGGGAGAGAAACAACAATGTGTGGTTCCTCTCACGTGCCCCCTACTGGCCACCTGGCCTGCAACCCAGGCATGTGCTCTGACTGGGGAATTGAATCGGCAACCCTTTGGTTTGCAGGCCGACACTCAATCCACTGAACTATACCAGCTGCGGCCTGAAACATAATCATTTGACTCTATGAGTATCTCCTACTGGCCCATGAGCTTCCAGAGAGTAGAGGCAATTTCTTGTTCTTTTTTATATATCAAGCACAAGTCCTGGCTCAGAGGAGACACTTGGTAAACATTTGATGAATAAATGAATGGATGAATTGATGGGTGAATGAATGAATGAAAATTATCATCCATGGAGATCATGGCCTCGCCTAAATATATTTCCAAGAATGGAGATGTTTCTTTATTATTCTTGTAAAATACTAATTCATTCTACTTTTCTGAAAACATACAATAATCTCTCTGGAGATGCACATTGTTCTGCTTTATGTGTAATTCTGTTTCAAAATGACTCAGGTGTCACTGGACAAATATAGCTGCACCTAGGGTCCTGTGGCCTTACTCGGCTCAGTGTTTTCCTCAGCCTGGGGAGGTCTGTTGCCTCCCGGCTTCAGTCTAACTATGTGTCTTCCATACAGTTATGAGGAACATTCTGGTCTGCCCTGTGCCCAAGCATTGCTCTCCCCTGTTGTGACAGCATGACGGCCAGATATTGCTGCCTCTGTGAGTGGCCACTCTCGGAAACCCTGTGAGTTTTTGCAGACCGATGCATTTATCCTAAAAGTAGCATTCTGCTGTCTTTTAATTCTCTTTGTCCCAAAAAGAGACTTTCATGGGGATATCCTTAAAAAAAGTTAAACAAATCCAGGCACAGGTATAAACCCCTGTCCAAGGCTGACATTGAAGCAACTTTGTTTCCTACTCATTAAAGGTGATGAACCACCTTGCTTTCTCAGATATAACACCGAGGTGTCTCAGTCGCCTGACCCTCATAAACCATACCAAGCTTCATGAGCCAAAGAGTTGCAGGAACTGTTTCTCTCTAGAATAAAGAAAAACCACTTCTACTCAGGAAAACAGTTCTTTTTAAGTAGCCCCAGATGGGATGTGTTGGTATACCTCCTCTCATTCTATAATAAATCCTTGTAATTAAATAACAAACATTTATTATTCTTATGTACGCAAATGGCCAGAAGGCGCTTTTCTAAGCATGGAACAGTGAAAAAAATAGAAAGGTTATGACACAGATAGGCCTGGACAGACCTGGTTGGTGCTGGGAGTGAAAGCAGGAGCACAGGGGAGAGGTCCTGAGACAGCACAAGAGAGGCTGCATCCCCCAGGTAAACAAGCTAGCACGGGGTGTGACAACCGATTCCCCATCCCTGGGCAAAGACACCGCACGAGGAAGTCATTACACTGAGCATGTGTAGTGAAATGTTTGGCTAAGGGAAAAGCCCTCCTTTTCCCTTCTGGCCTTTGGGTGTGGATGAGACCAGAGGATACAGGTGCAGGTGACCACAGAAGTCAACCTGGTGGCAGGAGGAGGTGCTGCCCTGTCAGTTTAGCCTGGGAAAAGGACATGGCTGAGGGGGCCAGACCCTCTCAGAGCATGCAGAAGTTTGGGTCAGGAGATTTAAACAGAAGGAAGAGAGAAACATGCTCTCTAGAGTTCACCTCATGGACATGTGGGCCAGGCCTTGCCGGACCTCTTCTGGCCCTGGAAGCCTCAAGGCAAACGGCAGCACTGACAACACATGTGGATGCCCATGGGGATCCTGAAGCCAGACAGCAATCCGCTTAGCTGCCTCGGGCTCCAAAGGACGGACTGATGGAGAAGGAACTTTGGGCATTATTTTGGGCCTTGGGCCTTTTGGGTACAGCTGGGCTTTGCTTGTTTTTTGCAGAAGAGATGAACCTGGAGATGAGGTATTGCCTGTCCTCCCAAATTGTGCAACATTTTAATAAAGGCCTCTTTCCTTCCCCACCAAACTCTGCCTCTAGAATTTGTCTATGGATGATGGTGGGGTGCTGAACACCACTTTTGCTTGATAACAGTTATATTCAAGGATAGACACAGGGAAATCTCACTAGTCCTAGACTTCTTCCCTGCTGGTTGATCAGAGGAAAGGAGGCTGCATGGTTAAGAGCATGGGTCTCAGCTGGACAGACCTTGGTTTGAACCGTCTTTCTATAATGCAGTAGCTGTGTGATGCTAAGCAAATTTCCTAACCTCTCTGAACTTCAGTTTGCTCATCAGTAAAATGAGACTACATCACAAGGTGGTCATAAAAATTGAATGACTATAATTATTAATCACATGAAGTTAGAGCTATTGTTATTATTTATGGAAAACAGAACGAGTCCCATGTAATGAGGAGATGCGCAGTATGAACTGTCCTAGGGCCCACAGACCAAAACAGTCTCTCATCCATGATCCTATCATGATAACTATATCCTTCCCCACTAAAAAGCCACTATCTAACGGCCCTCTGGAGACATGCGTTTGACTGGATTAAGGAATTATGATGCTGAGGCAGGCAGATGAAACAAGAGCTATCTTACACATTATCCAAGATTTGTTAAGGGGACCAAAACCCATTAATAATCAGAGTCACATTGGATAAAGCCAACTGCTGAGAAAATCAGACAGAGGACAGGTCAATTTTGATGAGGGAAAAGGGCAAGGAAGAGGCGACGAATGGTCCAAGGCCTAGAATGATACTGCAGAGGGGAAGACTTGAACAGCAAGTCAGCCATGGAGTATAAAACAGGAGGAAGAATCATTTTAAAAGGGGACGAGGAGAGGAAGACTGGAGTCCAACTTCACCACTGTCAAATTTTTGCTTTAGGTGAGAACAAAAGAAAAGATAAATATTTTGAAAATTGGAGCCATTTCTAAGATTCTTATTGAATGATCTGGTTGTATAAAAATTCATGAGTAATCATGACACCTCATCCTGAATTTCATTTCAGGCTTCAGTGATGCTGCATATAAGGAAGAAACGCAGGAAATCTTCAGCCCCATTAATAAAGCAAGGACTGTCCCGGCCTGTGCAGTTTATGAAAGTGCAGCTCTGGACCTCGCCCAGGCTTACCCCTCACATCGGGAGTCGAAGGCTGCTCTGTTGCATGAGGAGCTGACAGAGGCTCAGCAAGCCTAAGTCCTGGGCCCAGGCAAGTCAGCTGCCCAACAGCATGTATTGTGCCCAGATTCTATTCAAGACAATGTGTTGCCCCCCAGTGAGTAAAACTGGGCTAATGAACAAAAGCCACAGAGAGACAACTCCTGGTCCAGTATTAGGACAGGCTTCCTAACACTCAGAGCTGTTCAAATTACAGAATGTAAAGTACTAAGATCCCCATGGCCAAATGTATTTTAAGCAGAGGCTAGTTTATAGAAATTCGTATATTAAAGAGGAAATTGGACGCAATGAGTTTAAAATTCACTTCCAATTTTCCAATCCTATAAAATAGAAGGCATGATCTCAATTATAACGAACTTATAGGATAACCAAGAAAACAGAAATTGTGGAAATAATAGTATATCCAAAGCAACATATAATGAGCCAAATAAAAAGTCTAAAAAACTCAGTATGGCAATTCCAAAGAGCAGCTCTCCTGAGAATATTCAAGAAAAAAACAGAAATTCCTTAACACCTGAACAAAATTCAGCCCCGTGTATAAGAAGTAATTAGATGATTTAGAGCCAGAGGAATTGTACACACACTCTCATGCAGCCCCCACCAGATTCCCTTTTAAAAACAATACAGGGCATAATGCTTGCCAAAAACAAACAACAAACAAGCAAATGAATAAACAAGAACCCTCAAATAAACAGTTGCTTTGTCATCCCATAAGAAAAATCAGATCTGCTTGAATTTTGCTCTCCGCATTTGTGCACACTCCAGGTCTATTCTCAATATTCTGCTTTGCGATAAATTAAAATTCAAAGTCATGGTATACCAAACTTAACTGTTAATTCTGAAGATAGAATCTGTGACCTCGTGATTTCCCATGGGCTTGAAATCATTATTTATGCATTCATTTCTGACAGTGTCTGAGGATCAGATTAGAAAAGGAGTTCTTTGGCCTGCCAATATGTATCAGCTGGAAACAGGAAACAGCGATAAAAATTAACTAGGGCCTTGCTACAGCTGTGGTCTGAAGACCAAGCCATCAGTACCACCAGCTCCTCCCACCCTAACGCCACCCCAGGTCTGCTGACTCAGAGTTAGGCTTGTAACACCCTCCCAGCGATTTGTCAGTACCTTCGCATTCGAGGGCTCCTAAACTAAGGAACGATGATTCTGTTGCTCACCTTCTGGCCTTCACCACCTGAAAGCTGTAAGAAGAAACAGCAGCCTCTGGGGGAAAGAAAAAAAAAGGGAGAAATTACTCACATTGTAATCATTCGTGGAATCATCGATCAAATGTTTGCATTGTTTTAGAAAATTTCCTATTGCTCACAGGCTACAGCCAGGCTTAAAATGGGCTGCCAGAGCCTCTGGCTTGTTTTGACCCAAATCAGCTGATTAGTCTCGGTTAGTTAAGAGACTTCAGGGGAAAGGAGAGGAAAGCCTTCAACAAGTGTCTCTACAAGGAAAGGCAGCTGTTTCTCATAAACTGCAATGAATGAGCCTAGCAGGGCTTCATCCTTTATAACCTGCAGCCTCTCTGTCAGCAGAGAAATCCCTTCCTGCTAAGGTCACTTCTGAGACGCAAATAGTTTCAGTGAGAGCATGCATGTGGCCACAGAGGGGAGGAAGCTTTGTGAGTGTCCAGGTGTGAGAAATATACAAAACAAAAATAAAGTATTTCCTAGAGTACTTCCTCAGTTCAAAAAGGCCACTGGCTGCAGGAAACACCATAGATTTCATAATAGCTTTTCAGGAGGGGTGTGACCACCCCTTTAAATACAGTTTTGTTAATAGATACTAGCAGTGAAGTTTTTACACAGCTCCCTGCAAATATAGGAGAAAAAGCAATGTTCACTGTTTTCTACTAGCCATCTGTTGTGCTGCAGGACTGAAATGCAACATAAAAGGCTCAAAGAAGGGAAATATCAAGACTTCACCTTCTCCAAACAAATTTGGATTGAAAATCAGATATATCTAAGAGCTCTGTGCTCCTGCAAAACTTTGGCTTTCCTGATCTGGGGCCTCATTCTGGTCACCTAATGATCCAGGCTTCATGAAGAAAGACCGTCTGTCCCTGGGTCCGTATGTGTGCAGGAAGGAGGATGGGATGGTGGTCAGAAGCAGAGAAAGAAACTGAGATCCTATGTGGGGTCAAAAATTGTCCCCAGAATACACAGTGAAATTCTGACTCCCTAACATGCAAGGTCAGCATCTTTCACTCTTTCACATCTTCTGCTTCACACCATTCTGAGTCCTCTGGTATAACCGTTAGGCTTTAAAATAGGATTCCTCTCATTCTAGCCCTGACGTGAAAGAAGCACGCCAGTTAAGAACTGCAGAGGGTGCCATCAGGAAATCCAAAGTAGGAGTTCTAAGTGCGTGCCAAAGTTAGACAATGTACTTCCCCATCCTGCCAGGGTACAGAAGTCCTCAGTCATTCCCATGTGTCACACAATTGACAATGAACCATTTTGCTAATGGAAAAGTACTTTCTTCCTCAGGCCTTCTGGAAAGTTGGTTTCTACTTTTTAATTTAATTTAATTTTTTTTTTTTTGCTTTTAAATTGATTCTACATAAATACCAGGATTTCTCACAAACAATTTACCACAGAGAAAGTCAGAAGGATGGAACCCGTTGGTTAATGGACGGAAAATCTCTGCCACAAGGAAGTGTGGTCGCCATTGCTTTTATAGACCTTTATGTAAATTTTTAAAAGAAAGAAAATTCTGAATGGATATTTACAAAAGGTAAAAGCTTTTGGAAGAACTCCTCACAGAGGCCTCCAGCTTCCAAGGAGAGTCGTCCTCACTGGCTTATCTTTCCCCTGAATCCTAAAGCTCCCTCTAGTGACCAAGAACATACCACCGGCTCCAGGTATGGAGAGGAAACATTTTCTAGCAGGGGTGTACAACCTTTTGGCATCTCTGGGACACATGGGAAGAAAAAGAGTTGTCTTGGGCCACACATTAAGTACACTGCAACACGTAATCATAAAACAATCTCATAATGTTTTAAGTAAATTTACGATTTTGTGTTGGGCCGCACTCATAGCCATCCTGGGACGCGTGTGGCCTGTGGGCCGCAGGTTGGACACCCCTATAAGCCTCTTGCTTCTAGATGGCAACTTAAGTTTCTATAGCATTTTCATATACATCTGATCATTTAATACAAAATCAGTAGGAAGTAAAAGTATCCTTTCCCCCATTTAACAGGTAAGTAAATGGGGGCTCAGATGGGGCTGAGACTTGCCACGTGGCTGGTAGTGAGGGAGGGGGAACGGAGGCCAGGTCTCTTGTGCTGCTCTGCCATGCGGCCTCATGCTCCGTGAGAACGACATCAAGTTCCTCATGGAAAGCTCTTACGGGAGCACTTTCAGGGGATTTATAGAAGCGACTCTTGACTTTTAAGATTCCTTTTGAGAATCTGACGAGAATTACGGGCCCATACCTGCACATTTTTTCCTACGACATCAGAACATCTGTGGATCGCCCTGAAGGCTATCAACTAACTCTCTAGGACCTCGAAGATAAGAAGTTATCAACATCCACTGGATATAATCTTGAGATATCAAAGAACTCGAGGAATATGAACTTTGAAGTGCTTTACTTTTCCCCCCAATTAGGATTTTTGCCATGCCTTCATCCTGTTGTTTGGAGTATTTAGAAGGATTGACAAATTAGTATATATTTACTAACATTTAAGGAAAAGTCTGTGGATATTACCATCAAGGCCTTCTAGTGTTCCCGTAGGCGTGCCTGGAATTAGTGGTGAACTAAGAGATTCCTAGGAAAGTAGAAATTCGGGGGTTCCCCTCCACCCCGCCCCAAATGTAAGCGCATATCACAGTCTCGCCAGCTGGCTCTGTGGAGAGTCTAAAGAAAACCAGTACTGCCTCCAAATTTTTAGCTCTTTGCACCCTGGCATTTCCGACGGCTCTGACTGATGATTGGCCAGTTCACATAAGCCTCTTCCATGTTAGCTCCATGAGGATAGAGACCGTGTCTGCAGAGATCAGTCACATTCCCAGCCAGTACGAGTGCACAATCAAACGATATTTGATGAATGAATATGGGAATGGTCCTCCTCATAGAGTCGGCTCCTCTGGGAACCTGCTTATTTCCCTCCCTCGTTAGTCAGCTGCCTCGGGTGGCCAGGGACATTCCCCCACAACACGCCACACAGGTATTCTCAGGTTCTGGATATGTAGCTGCTCTTATGAAAAGTTCTGTTCCCTGTTCTGTGACTCCCACCATCTAGATTAGGTTACAAACAAACCTAAGCATGATAACAGCTTCCTGCCATAGGCACCCCCCTACCAGAAAGTGTACCGCAGTGTTACAATATGAGTAAAAATACAGCACTCTAGTGACTGAACATTCATCCATCAAGGCAGACGATTAACAGTTCATCGGAGTTAAGAAGGCCTTTTTAAATCATCTCACACACCCTCTACTCATGATGCCTTTCCATACCTCTGGGCTTTTATCTCGCGTAGCTTCCGTCCACCTGGTGAACCATCGCCTCTGAAGGGCCTTCTCCAGCTCCCCTTGTTAGCAGCTCTCACCTGCTTCCCAGCACACTGCTTTGACACTATCAGAATCATACACGCTGTCATCCCCTCCCTCCCCACAGGCAACCCACCAAGAGGGGCTGAATTCAAGAATAAACTGTTTCACTCTCCAGTTCATTTGGCTTATGTTTCTGGAAAGCCCAATTTTTTCCAGAAGTTTCTGGCAACATTCTCAGGAAAGCAAAGGGCTTCTCAATGAAGAGTCCAAGTCAGAGCCTCTGCAAGGCCGTGCTTTTAGGAGCCGCTGAGGTCTTGGCACCACTCACCAGTCTGTACACAGAGCATCCCTCCTTTCCCAGTTGCCCCAGTGTGTATCTTACAAATAGCAAAGTTCCCCCAAAGTTTGAGCGTCACCTTTGGGATTTTTCCCATATCAAAGTAGCACCTAAACCAATATTTACTGAATATCTTTCTTCAAATTAACTCAATTTTTAAACAGCATTTTTGCTTAGTCACATTCATGAAATATCATTAGATGTGCTAATTTTTCCCTTCTGTTGAGTATTTCATTTCATTTAATATATAGCAAAATACAAAATTGTTAAAGTAAACAAAAACCTTTGCAATAAAGTAAACTCATAACTATTAAAATTTTAAAAATGACTTTTCCTAGGTACTCATGAAAATCACCTCCAGCTATCATGACTGTTCCACTGTGAAATTCTTTCTTAAGACTTTGCTACCCTCCCCAGGCCTTCTACCCAAACCTGCTCCTTAATTCTCAGCACAGTCCCTCACTTCTACCCCCATTAAAGGAGAATCAGTGAATAGGCTTGAATTCCCTCTTGCTTCCCACCCCATCTCCCCAGCCTGCACACACCCGAAAGCACCCCTGCAGCCGCTCTCCCCCTTGCCTCGTCCTGCTCTGTTCTCAGAAGACCGGTAGCTCTTCTTTCTGCTCCAGAAATGTCCATTCCCTTGTTCTGAAGCCCATCCCAACACATTGCCTCAAGGATCTTAATTAACCTCTCTCTTGCTTGTGTGTTTTAATCATTTTAAACTGTGAAAAATGCATGCACAAGCATATGAACATGTGTTCAGATTAAACAATAACAAAAATACAAGCACACGTGTGCCCACCGCCCAGCTAGCTTCATCGAGCACTGCTGGCACCTTCGAACACGCCTTGTACGCATGCCCATTGTCTCTCCCTCCCACTCACGAGTCAGCACAGGCCTTTCCTTATCGTTTTAACGCCTATGTATGCAGGCTTAGGATACATATTATTTAGTTTTGCTTAGTTTTAAACTTTATGTAAATAAGTCATACTGATTTATATTCTATTTTTTTCATTTTATTTTATTAGGGCTTTTTAAAAAGACTATTTATTTTAAGAGAGAGGGGAAGGGAAGGAGAAAAAGGGAGAGAACCATCAGTGTGTGGTTGCCTCCTGCATGCCCCCTACTGGGGACCTGGCCTGCAACCCAGGCATGTGCCCTGACTGGGAATCGAACCAGCCAAACTTTCATTTGCAGACCTGCATTCAATCCACTGAGCCACATCAGCCAGGACCTGATTTATATTCTGACTCACTTCTTTTATTCAATATTATGCTTTTTAGATTTAACCATTTTTGGTATATATAGCAGTAAGTTCCTTCTGTTGAGTATTTCATTTCATAACTAATCCACAAGACTCCTTCATTTTTATTTCTGTAGAATATTCCATTACATGACTAACCCACGATTTATTTATCATGGTGCTGCTACTGGATATTTGAGTTGCCCCCAGGTTTTTTATTATTACAAGCAATACTATTATAGACATTGTACAACTCAAAATGATTAACTGGACTGTATAAAACGCTACTATTAGCAATCCAAAAAAAATAACAAAAAATATATAACCTTACTATCAGCAATGCCTTCCGATATTTTCTATTTCTATTCTGTTCTGTTAATTTTATTATATCCTGTTCCCACTTATTTTATACAATTTTTTAAAAAATGAGGCTTTTTCTTTGCTTCACGCAATTAAAAACATCAAAACTGCTCGAGGACACACACCTAGGAGTAATACTTCTGGGTTCAAAGTATGTTCATGTTTTAACTTGCCCAGGTAATGACAAACCATGTTCCAGTGCTACACTCTCAGTCTATATGCCCGCCATGGGACTTGGAGGTGACATTGCTCTGTGTCCTGGACAACTTGATGACAAACGTACTTTTAATTTTTTTTCCAATTTGTTGATATTACATGGCAGCTCTTAGTTTAAATTTGCTTTTCCATGGTTACTCATGAGACAATGCATATTTTCCTAAGTTTATGGGCCATTTGTGTTTCCTCTTCCATAAAATGCCTGTTCACATATTTTGGCCACTTTTCTATTTGGATTCTACACCTTATATATATTCATAACAGTTCTTTATATTTTTGAGGTGCTGATCCTTTGTTGGAAATAAGTTTCAAACATCATCTCCCACTTCATGTCTTTTGCCTCTTCACTTTATTGTGTGTTTTGATGAACTGAACTTACATAAAATAATTTATCAATCTTTTCCTCTATGATTTGTATTTTGTTTGTTTACAGTCTTAAAAAATCCTTTTGTATCAAGAACTACATAGTCTTCTAAGAGCTCTGTGCGTATGCTTTTACAGTTAAGTCTTTCATCCACCAAAAATTGATTTTCATAATGTACAAGGCAGGCACCCAGTCTTATTTTTTATATCCACATGGATCGTGCCAGCACCATTTACTGAATGGTGGATCTTTTATTCAGTGGCTGCAATGGTTTCCTCATGGATCAAGCTGCAGGCATGAGTGGGCTCATTTCTGGGCTCTCTCATCCGTGGGTCTATTTGTATACCTGTGGGCCAACACGATGTCTTAATCATTATCGCTTTATAATCAATCCTAAGTCTTGGTAAGGCAAGCCCCTCCACATCTTGTTCTTCTTGACAGAAATAACATCCCTGCTGCTCCATCTTGGCTGGAAGCAAGTTTTGAATGTTGTCCTTACGTATTTTGTGATTTTTAACGGTGAGCTGTAAATTTTCCCCAGAACTTTGGGGGCAATTCTTTGAGGTTTATTCCCTTCAGAAAAAAAGATTATATTCACTTGTGTGAGTAATTTGGAAACACTACCACTTAAGGGCCACTTTAATATTAAATTCTTCACTTCTGTGGTTACACAAGTGTGTACTTACAAATTCTCAGGTGGTCCTCCCCACCTCCACTCGACACCAATCTTGAGAGAGGGAAGCTTTCTTCTGCCTTCTTCATGGTAAGGCTCCCTTCTTGTTCACTTGTATACAAAATCTTTAGACTTCGGAGACCCAAACTCATGCATGTTTCTTCTACTAGAAATGCTGCATGGGGAGGTCCTTGGTATCATGTCTTATACCCCACACTTCAGGCATCCCTCAAAAGAGAAAGCTGGTATCTCCAGGGTTAAGAAAACCTCAGAACAAAAGCCATCTCTGGTGCTAGTTTAGCACCCAGGGTTCCTTCTTTCATGTGATTTCAAGTATCTGCAAATTCCTTAATTTCATGGCAATTCAGCAATTTCATTTTAAAATTTCACTCCTGAATTTTAGCTGTTGCGCTTTCATGATGTTTATTCTGACATGCTGACAAAATCAGGACTCTCATTTGTGTCTTCAGCTAGTTTTCTACTGGCTTCTTATTATCATCCAATAATGCATTCAAGTGTCTATTACCCTTAAACACTTGCTTAACCCTAGATCCTCTCTCTTAACTTAAGTAGCCTTCTCTCTTATCTGTCACATTTTCAAAAGGTATAGTCTACAGTCATCTCTGTTTTCTAAGCTTCAGAAAATGGACTGTGGTCTGTATCTGCCTCCACACTGCCAAAGAAGCTGGTCTTTAGAAAACCAACAAGGATGACCTCCACCCACCAAATCCAATGGACATTTCTTGTTTCTTATCTTAATATAACATCTGGCACATTTGATCCTTCTCTCCTCCTGGGTTTCTTTTTCATCATTCTCATTCTACTTCTGCCTCCCCAATCAGGCCTTCTCACTAGATCTTCTGTCTTTATTTCTTTTCATTGCTCTGCAAATAATTTTTCCCTGATTTTTCTCTTTGTGGCACATTTTTCACCCAGTCTCATGAACTATATACTACTAGTTGCCAACCTGGGAACCATTTTTCCTCTCCTCCTGCCTCCTTAGTAAAAATCCCATTTTTATTTGGCACAATGCTGCCCAGAATTCAGCTGGGAAGGGTCCGTCTCTATGCTTCTGTCTTTCCTCCACCTTCATGGACATAATGATGGATGGCTGGAGCTCTAGTATCCATCCTGGAACAAGAGGTAGCTTTGAGGTTAGACACTGTACAATTAGAGAACAAAGCAGAAAGGAGGGGCATTGGTTTCTACCGACCCTATAGAGCCCTATCAGTCTAAACCATCTACCTCTGGACTTCGTTAGATTTTATTTATTTTCAGAGAGAGAGGAAAGGAGAGAGAGAAATATCGATGTGTGAGAGAGAGATCGATCGGTTGCCTCTTGTACACACCCAACTGGGGACCTGGCTGGCAACCCAGCCATGTGTCCTAACTGGGAATCGAACCAGTGACCTTTCAGTTTGCAGGCCAGTACTCAATCCACTGAGCCACACCAGCCAGGGCTGCCTCTGGACCTCTTTTAGGGGACAGAAGGAAACCTCTGTTTTAGCCTGTTGTTCTGGAGAAGAAGAGGGGGAATATTACAACCAGCGAGTCTAGGCATAAGTAATACATCTCCCAGCTCTGAAACCTCAGTCATCCTGGATTCTTTTCTGTTTCTTGACCCCCACATAAAAAAAAAATTCCTGATTTTGACCTGTAAATAGCTCTCAAATCTTCCCTTATCTCTTACCTCATACTACCTGAGTCTAACTTCAAGGCTTTAGTGTTTTTTGCTTAGACTAACACTGTGATTATTTCACTGCAGAAAGTTTTCTAAAAACATAAGCATGTTTTATCTCCCAGTGCTTTAAGATCCTACACAAGCTCATAACCTATGGAATAAAGCCTAAACCCCTTACCAGTGCTTTCTTGGCCCCCCACAATTAGATACTCACCTTCCTTTCCTTATCTCCACTTCAAACTTTATTGCCAGGTATGTATATATGAAATGATGCATTCTTATTTATCACAGGTATCAGGTGGTTTGATGCCTCTCTGTCCTCGCACATGTGCCTTGCTCTCTGCAGGATGTCCTTCCCTTTTGCTAATCTGATTAACGCTTTTTGTCCTTTAACTTTCAATTCATGTATTAGCTCATCCAGAGAGTCTTTGTCGATGTCCTTAACCCCTCACCCACGTTTTGTCCTCTCTGTTGTATCTATAATTTATACATATTTCTGTAACTGGATTTATTAATCAATAATTTAGTGTACATTTTGCCTTCCCTCCTATACAATGAGCTCTGAAGATGGGGAAAATATACTATTGATTTCTGTACACCCAGAAAAATATTGTAGTGGAATTCCTAGTTTATAACATAAGTCTAAACTAGATACTGGATAAATGAAAGTATGTTTTATGAGAATTAAGCAGAAATTAATGAGAGGCATAATATTTATGATGACTTTCAAGAATGCTTTCTCTGAAGAGCTGGGTAACAGTATTTTAACAAATTTTATACAGACAAAAGAATCACCAGGAAAATGAGTATAATAGCACCTGCCCAGTGGAGGTGTTGAATGACTGCCGTAGCCTATGCTCATGAAGGGCTGTCCAAGGTGCTTGGAACGTAGTAAGTCTCCACTACTTCTAGCTACTGTGGTTATGAATATTATTAATTTGTACTTGTGTCACAGGGCACCAAAAAACAAATGGTTATGAATGTTGCAGAAATCCTCAAGTGTGGAAGACACCTAAGACACCTTTAAGACATTGTTTGGAAATTAGTTTCACAAATGTAAAAACAGGGGGTTTCCTTCCTAAGAATGAGTTCACCATGTAGCTTCCTGAAATGGCAGTTACTGCTGGGCGTGGGAGGTACTCATCCATTTGTATGAGACCATTTGGTTGTTGGAACTGGAGCCACAAACCTAGCTATGTGACTTGCCCGTTTTTTTAACCTGAATGAGGAGCCAAAACTCTGAATCTTCTTCAAGAACTCAAACCATATTTCCAAGAAGTTGAGCTTGGGTGTTTGCTTGCATTTTATATAGATGTATGTATAAACAAAGCAATGTTTTTGCAGGATATAGGAGGAGTGTACATGGGAATTTAAACACAGACACATTGTCTAGGTTTTCTCTGGTATGAGAGATTAAAGGAATGATCATAGCTTCACACATACTGCACATGTTTGTGCAGTAATTATGCTTTACAATTAGTTCTGGTTTCTCCATTAATGCCAAAGATTCTTTTTTAGAATGTGTTAAACCTTTCTGGCTCCAGTGTACCGGTTCCAAACATTCCTTGGACTTTTTATGCTTAATGATGGAGTTTTAAAAGCTATACTTTGTATAACTCTGGGGTGTGTGTGTGTGTGTGTGTGTGTGTGTATGCACGCGTGCATTAGGGCCATGAATAGGGCTGGGGATACTGAGAGGAAAAAGAGAAAATGGGGCTTGGAGAACTGACAATATTTTAAAGTAAATTCACAAGGCAACATTCAAAATCAAAAAAGACAGATCAGTGTGCAAAAGAAAAACAGCCCTACAATATAATTTCAGGATTCTTACTGACTAAATTCATTCAGGTAACAACAAAACCAGGTCACACACCAACACGCGGATGCCTGTCTAGATATGGTTGTCTATTATTCTTCGTGCTTTGCCTAGGTACATCCATTTGACTGGCTCCAAAAAGGAGCAGCAACTGTTTTAACATATGTTATATCATGAAACAGGGTTGGAATCAAATTCGCTAAAAATTAGTTTAATTTCACTCTGATGCATAGATTTACATCACCCTAAATAGGCCCCATGAATGTGGTATTTTTTTATATTCTTTTCCTTGCCCAATATTTATTAGTAAAGGCATCATAAGAAAGGGAAGAATTACTATTATCCTGGTTTATTATTGCAAACATTTCCCATTCTCTAGGTACCAATAATATAGTTATTATTACCAATGCCTATTATTTGTCATGGCTAATGCTAGATAGTTTGAAACCCAATTCTGCTATTAACTAGCAAGTTAGGTTCTCTAATGTTTTCTTGAGAATAAAAATGGTGATAATGAATGTACCTATATAATGGAGTTGTTGTAAAAATTAAATGAATAGAAAGTGCTAATGTTACTATTATTGCTATTTACTATTATTTAAATTAATACTCAAAACCACCGTTGGAGTAGATATTATAATCCCATTTTACAGAAGAGGACGTTGAGATTTGGAGGCTAAGAAATGTGCTCAAAATTCCTCAGCAAACAAGCATCACAGCCTGAATCTGAACCCACTGCTACAGCCTTGGGAGCTCAAGCTGCACATTATGCTCCACTGCCCCCTCCATCTGGTAACTTTTCAACCTTGCCTGAGGCAAGAATGGTCTTACCCCGTTTGCCTCAGTTTCCTCATCTATAAAATGGGGACGATGATAGTACCTGCTTCCCAAGCTTGACAGAGTAAGCACTCCACAAATGCTATTCTGATGTTTTGCCTAGTGATGAAACTTCAAGCTACTTTTGAGACTTTCTAGGCAAGTCAAGTGAAAAAAACAAAAATACATGACTGGCTACACAGTAAAGTGATGACCAATTTTAACCTCATCTTTCACCCAGTGACACATTCATCATACTAAAGGTCCTTTTAATCTGCTTAACATTTTATTTCTAAATGTCTCTTTGAACCTCTCTGGGAAGAACCCCTAACATATTTGTGTAAGAATAACAGTCTCAAACCACCTGAAATAACAGAAGTGGGGATTTTAAAAAGGGGAGCTGCTTGTTCTGGAATACCATGAGAGAAGTCAGCTAATTCAGCAGATTACTAGCTTCAAAGCAGTTCGACTTGACCAACTTGGAAGCCAAAATGGTCCTCACGGTCAGTATACAAATGTGAATTTAACAACTGGCCTGACAAGTGCATTATAAAACTCATAGCTAAAAGAATAAAGTGGGGGGCCAGGGAGAAAGAGTGACTGTTTGTTCTGATGGGAGTCCAGCTTGTGATTGTTACCTTGTTATTTCAACAGCCACAGTTAATACTTTATGTTGTCCAGTCCGGCATAAATTGTTACTCCCAGTTGGACTTTTTTTTTTTCCTCAGATATGACTTTATCTTCCTTCTCTTAAATAGCCAAGTATTTCATATGAAATTCTGTAACTCAGAGGACTGAACAGGATATTCTTCAAAAACAGGCATGTTGGAGCTAAAATCTGTAAAAACGCAAACTAAACTCCTACAAGGAACTGAGCATCAGATCTTTCATCACAGGGTTGCTTATCATGTGTGTTATCATCAGCTCTTGATCATGCAACATTAGCAAAGGGGACCGGCGACCCTGCTAATGCAGAAGTCATTTATTTGATTTGGAAATATGTTATTTACATTTGATCCTGTGTCTCTCTGGAGTTCTTGGGATTGGAAATGGAAGCAAAATAATGAGCTCAACGCTCTTTGACTCAAGAGGGTCAGGAAAAGCAGCCCCAGGTTCTCAACCTTGAACTCGTCTCCAGCTCTGCTTTCAGTTCTGAGTTAAGACTTCATTTGCCGGACCACCGACCTAAGTAAACCTTTCCCTTTTTCAGCCTGCAATATCTGTGGTCTATTATCTTCCATTAAGTGGGAGAGAAGATTAGGTTTGGGAGTGGAAAAACCTGTCTTTTAGTGCCAATAAAGCCACACAGTATATGAAATAATAAAAAAAAAATCAGACAATCTTAAGTCGGTTACTATGCTCTGCACCCTCATATTTCTTTCCTCACACGCTATTCTAGGGGGGGCCAAAGGCGACAGTGTGACCAAGCACTCAGACCAGCCCTTGGTACGTATTTAGTTCTGTATAAATGACACTTCCATTTGATCAGTTTGAGGTTGAAGGAAGCTCTGCTTCTGCCAAATCACATGGTGAATTATCAATCTGTAGAGAAGAATTAAATGTAATCCCATAGGAAAATATATTGTCAGAGTCCTTGCAGAATAAGTGAATGAATCTTTGCTCCACTACCAAATCAGGCCCTACACCAAGGGGTATGTTTAAGTGCAAAATGTCAAAAGGTCAAGGGGGAAGGAAACATCGTTATGCAGATGAAAAACACAGCCAAAACACTGATTTAAGAAAAAGCCCTTGCTCAGTTGCTTACAATTATTTCCTTATATTATCTAAATTTGACAGACTTGTTTAAACATTTCAGTTACTTGCTACCAGCCATCAAGCAATGTACTGCGTTACTTTTATTTGGTGATCTTTCATTATACTGCTGGGTTACTTATTGATGGTTTGTTTATTTAACTCCTAGGACACAGATAATTCTGCATTATCTGAATGCAATATCTTGAAAAGCCTCTGCCCAACACATTCCAGAGCTGCTTCACAATAGCAATAAATGATGTAGGATTTTTAAAAATATCAGTAAACACTACTTGGGGGGATGTCATGCAGCAGTTGTTTTCAACCACATTTTCAGCTTTTGGGAGAGAGAGTAGCATTTCGTTATCTATTCAGGTCCTGGGAGTAACGAGTGTTAATCACACACAGTGGTGTTTTTCAATGACTCTATTGTTTCCTCTCAGTAATTCTCAGGTTAGTTGGGATCTGTTAAATTTCTAGGATTTTAATTCAGTGCCTTTAAAACTATACCAGTAACATTCTTGTGTAGACTCATGTCAAAAAAAAATTGACTTCCCAAATATCACGTCGAAATTATCATTTGATAAATATACATTTCACTGTTTATTGTCCCCATATATACCAACTTAAGTTGAACTTCTAGTCTACCTGAGTTATTAAAAATGGAAGTATTAACTTCTCAATCCCAGTGGTTCTCAAAATTTAGAGTACAAAGACTCAGGGAGAGCTTTGTATTCTCAACCATCAGACTGTATTAGTGTATAAATTCAGAGGGTGAGGTTCAAAGATCTCCATTTTTAACCAGTTCTGATGCAGGTGGTTTGCAACACACATTTTTAGAATCACCTACTTATACTAATACTTTGATTAGACTGACAAGGAATTTAGTTGCCATACCTTAAGTATTACTAAAAAGTGAATTCGAACACTTTTAAACTTGCTCAACTGAATAATCCTGAAAAGTTAAGTATACTTATAGGGCTTTTTTTTTTGGTTTGGTGAGTCACAAGTTTAAATATTTATTGCACGCCTATTACATATGCTCTGCACTGAAGCATATAAAAAAATAAACACAACTAGATTTTATTCAGCAGGGCATTATAATCTAGTTAGGGAGGCAATTTACAACCATAAAGACATTAAGTCAAATTACTTAGAATGAATGATTAAATGGCAAATAAGGGGAAATCAGAGGGGGCACTGATAGGGACTTAAGTGAAAACAAAGTCCTTCCCAGGAGTGCTGGGGCAGGAAGAAGGAGGTAGGACAACCTGAGGCCAGGTTAAAGAAAGCCGGGGAAGTGACTGTAACTTCTAGTGTTTATACCCTTGGATTGCCAGAAACACATGACATCTCAGCAATGCATGTTTTGGGTCTGAGTCCAGAGATGCCAACTATAATTAAACCCAGATGAAAATATGAAATCACTGCTTACTGTAAAAGGGGTAGAGCCCCAATTTTACGTCTTCTCAAACTGTTCACATTTTAATGCCAAAAACAACCCTCATCCATAATCAGTAGTTACCGGAGAATGACCAAAACTGAGGGAGGAAAGACCAAGAAATCTAGCATAGAGATAATATATATATATTTTTTTTTTAAATGAAGAAAACTTCTCCTTAATGATTTCAAGTTTTGTGCTGGAAGAAAGTGCAGGAGTGGTGGGGAAATGGATATGCCCAACCCCATTACATAGATTGGAAAACGTAAACATAAAAGCTAAGGAGGGTAGGATGAGAAAGTGAGTGACTAACATAGGCCAGGATGGGCGGGCCCATGTAATACCTGCGGTTGAAGCAACCATGATGTCCTGAGAAAATATAAAAACTATGATATTCATTTAAACAAAACCTTGTACTCTAATGTCTCTAGCAGCACTATTCATGATCATCCAAAGGTAGAAACAACCAAATGCCCACAGCCTATGAATGGATAAACAAAATATGGCATATCTGTACAAGGGGATATTATTCAGCCAAAACAAGGGAAGAAGAACTGATAAATGCTACATTAATCAACCTGGAAAACATTATGCTAAGAAGCCAGACACAAAAGGTCATGTATTGTATGGTCCTATTTATATCAAACTTCCAAAATAGGTGAAATCAATGAGACAGAAAGCAAATCAATGGATGCCAGGAGTTGGGGAAAAGGGAGAATGGGGAGTGACTGCCTAATTGGAACAGAGTCTTAACTTGGGGTGACGGAAAGTTTTAGAAATAGACAGACGTGTTGGTTGTATAACACTGTGAATGTCTTATGTGCCACTGAACTGTTCACTTTGAAATGGTTAATTTTATATGAATTTCACCTTAATTTTTAAAAATCAGGATACAACAACAGAGGAACTGTGGCAAGCTGGAAAGGGGACACTTATAATTGGCATCCACCTCTGTCCTTGCTAAATGCTGCCTTGTCAGACCTTATTGCCTGAGAGAGAATAAGAACTCAGGTTTTTAAGTAAAAACTCTCTATTTTAAATATTGGCAACTACTCAAAAATTTTTAAATTGTGCCGGCCAATGAAAACATATCTCAGGTTAAAGGCAGCCCATGGACAGCCAATATGTAAATTCTGGCATAGCCCATTCTAACTTAAATCAGAATATGTCGATAGTCCATAAACTCACCGTATTGCTTCATGATTTCAAATTCTTCAAGATAGTTTAAGTAAAAAAATGTGTTATACCCAAACGTGTACTAACCATATTTTATATATAAAATTATATGTGGAGTTTTAATAGAAGACACTATGACATAAAATATAGGCCGTTTTTCCCCCAATGGCAGTTCTGTCCCATGACATTATAGTTCTCTTTCATGTATCTAATCTGCAATTGTACCTTTTTCTCTATGATACTCTGTTGGGAATATTCCAAACACGAGTCCTTCTCTGCTCCGGAAAAGCATTCTGTTGACTGAAATGTGGTCATCCAGGTACATGCATAACCTAAGTTAGCCTTGATCGTGATTCAATTTGTCTTTAGTTCTGTTTAAGACCTACAAATAAAGTGGAGTAAAGCCCTTACTTTAAATAAATTCCAAGTATTTATAATTATGTTTAAATGCTCTCCTGCCAACTGATAAGCTATGTTAAAATAAGACAATAACAAAATATCTGATATTTAAAAGAACAAACAAAACAAAGCCTCTGAATTAGAAAGCATTTCAGGAGTAGCGTATTTAACTTTTTACGTAAAATAATTTTGACTTACGAAAGAGTTGGAAACATAGTACTGAGAATTTCCATATACCCTTCATCCAATTTTCCCTTAGATATAACCATGGAATAGTTATATAACCATTTATAAACATTTATAAAACTGTGGAACATTTCTCAAACTAAGAAATTAACATAGGTATAATATGTTAACTAAACTATTGATTTTGTTCAGATTTCCATTCTAGGATCCAGCCCGGGGTACTACATTGCACATAGTTGTCTCTGAGGCTTAGAGAGGGGCAGAAGTGTCTAGTTCCCACAGCGTAGGAAGCAGAGCACATACTCAGGCTCAGCTGTGTCTCCACTGCTCCCCTGAGCCAGGCTGCCTCCTGGCAGAAACTGGGCATAGCCCACAGGAAGGCTTCCTGAAGTCGGTCGTCTTTATGTCACATGTTTAGAGGGAAATGGCGCTGCCTTCACCATCCTTACAAGGGATCAGTAGTGACCTAAGCCCACATTCTAAAAACACAAAAGTGAACCACTCAAAATAATGCAAACTTAGAGCACAAAGCGGCCTTTGAGATCATCTAGCATGATGTCCTCGTTGGACAGCTAAAGAAATTGGTGAGAATTTCCTCTATTTTGGGGGGAGAGACGCCTTTTAAGATTTACCTTTTAGAGTCACCTGTGGGGCACTTCGCATCTCAGCCTGCACGGAGAGGAAAGCCCTTGGCTGAGGGAGTGGGAGTTGTAGACAGGTAGGTGATGGATGGTTGTTTTGGTAAATTTATTCAAACTAAGAAAACATTCCGCTCCCACACCACCAAAGAGAAACAAAGATCATTCCATCTGCCTCTGGCCCTCAGGTGGTTCCCAGGACCCTGACGCTGGTGGGAAAGTAGAGGCTCCTCCTTTTTTTCCAAGCTCCTATGCTGGCGCTATCAGCTGAGAGCGTATGAATAAGAAAGAGAAAGAAGGCACTGTGGTTTCTGGGAAAGAAAAGGGCAGTGTTCCTTCCCAACTGTTTGCTGCTGCCCCTAAGGTGCAGCAGCTCCCTCCCTACTGACAGATAATTGGACATTTTCCCTTCTCAAGTGTCCAACCCACTTCCGATTTTTAGGGGTAATTCAAGAGACCACTGCCTTTCCTGAAACATGTTCTCCTCCCTCAGGCAGTTTGCCATTATCAACAGCAGTAGGTAAACAGTCACTGTAAAGTAACGTTGTGTGTTTTATTTTGTCTCAAGTCAACACATGATTTTAATTTAGAAAACTAATGGGCATGGTAAACACTTGGCTATTATTTTCTATATTTTCTTTTTTGAATAGAGAAAATTCGTTTTTAGTTTTAAGTCATGAAGTATAATTTGTTAGTGCAGCATAAGATGCTCTATACTCTGTTACTCACCTGGGCCATGGCTATCACAACAAGCCAGCCTGTGAAAGTCCAGCCTTTTGAGTTGTTAATGAGATCACCAGCAATTTATTTATTAAATAAATAGCCCCATCTCTATTACTTCAAGGTTTGCTTTCCTATAGAATTCTAGAGATTCTCTTTAGAAATGACTAAGACTTTAGAAATTTCCCTTGTAACTTTGTACGCAAGCTGTCTGAAAATGCCTTTGACCTTTAAAAGAAAAGTTACAGGTGGAATCATCATTGTTCTAAGACCATTCGTTACTCTACAGGCTCTAAAATGATCAAATACAGGGTCCAGCACAAATAACACCCCTTCTTATTACATAAAAATCTTTTATTATAAAATCATAAGCATGTAATTCTGTAACATAACAATATCACACTCAAGCACATCATGACATTTTAGGTGAAGTGTTCAAATTGCAGTCCATCTCGTGCGAGACATTCACATACCCTACCAACCACACTCAAGCAAGCCTTACTTCTGCCAGACTCTGTACTAAATTTTGTTTTTTTTAGGTGGCTGAAAACTAGTCTCAGTTTAATCACTTCCTCCTGGAAGCTTTTCCTGACTGCAGCAAAGCTTAGTTTCCTCCTACTATGCCCTGAGAGCTTGTGATGTAAGCTAAGTACTGGTTTAACTGTCATCTCCACTAGAATGTAAACTCAGTCAGGTTCAAGATTAGGTCAGTCTTGTTGAACACTATATCCCCAGAATCCAGCACAGTGCTAGAAATTCATTAAATACCAGTGGAATAATCAAAGAGAAGGCTTCATTCACTCATTCCGTCTGAACGCTTATGTAGTGTTTGATATTACAAAAAAACAGTCTACTCTCCCTTCCTTAAAACTTCCCTCTCACAGTGAGAGCATTTTTACCCTCTTCCCACCTTTCTCATTGCTCTTCCAGTGGCTTCTTTCCCTCTGCCTTGTCTTTATGATCTTTCCCTAATTCCAGCCTAGTCCTCTTCTCTCAGTAGGCGCTCAATATACAGGCGTTGAACCAAAGACTGTCATGCCTCAGACTCTCCTAGCAAAATGTTACCCAGCTCCATAGCGTCAATAATTATGTTAACCTGAATGTCTACATATCTATACTCAGGCTTCAAGTTTAATATCTATCCCTAACCTAAAAGTCTCACCTGGGCAACAAACCTGTATCTCCACAAGCACCCTTATGTCAATTATGTTAACTAAACCTAGACTTTCCAATTAAACATAAAGGATTAATCATACATGATGATCTCCTTTTCCTCCCCAATCTCTGCTAAATAATAGTAAAGGAATGTAAGGGAAAAAAAGGTACAAATCCACAAGGGCAAAAGGAACAGAGGAGAATACAACAGCTAACTAAAGATTTCCACGCATTTTTGGAAGGTGGAATGTGGACAGTGGTGAACTAGCTGAGTTAGGAGAGTATGGAGGTTAGGACAGTAGGTAGTAATTTCTCCTCGTGGCTAAGGATACAAGTTGCAATTTTTTCTCCTTTTTTCATTGGCTGTTTCCTCATGTGCCTTTTTCCCCTTTTCTCTTTTACCATTCAAAAGTTTCTAAATGCTGAATTAGATACTGGAAAAGAAAAAAAAAGAACTGATTCAGCCTCAGCCTACAGAACCCTGGAAGGGCCGGCACATGGAGAAGCAGGTGCCAAGGTGAACAGAGCTTATGCCCAGGTGGACTGAAACACAGGTGAGGAGGAAGTTTACATAATAAGCTGTGACACACGGAGCCACCTTCCCAGGCTCAGGAAAACCGGCAGCTGGCTTATATTCCCAAGAAGATTAGACTGATTTCTGTGGAGGTTCCCTCAACAACAAGATCTACATACCATCGGCAAGACCTACTTGTACCCACCTAGCTTCCAACCAGCTTTTTAATGCTCTATTCTTAAATATGAACAGTCGAGAATTTGTATTATAAACAAATACCAGACTGAGATAAGCAAACATTTGAGTAGCCAAAAAAGAGAAAATGAGAGGGAAAAAAGCCACCTGAGGAAACAGAGCCAATTAAGAAAGAAGAAAAAGATGTAATTAATGTCCTTAGAGATAAGATACTACATCCATAAAATAAGTATAGGATGACATGAAAAAGGAATAAATAGATAAAAAGAGAACTTGAAACTTAAAATAAAGTAGCCATAAAAAATTATTCAAGAATTAGAAAATAACAATTGGAGAGATTTTTCAGGGAGTAAGAAAAAAGTCAAATTGGAAGAAAAAACCCATTAAAAAAATAATTAGAGAACTGGTTCAAGACTAACAATTGCCTAAATGAATTCCAGAAAAAGAGAACAGAGAATAATTGTGAGAGGAAATTACCAAAGAAATAATACAAGTAAATACCCTGGGAGCAGGACTGTGAAGTGGCAAGCAGTGAGGCAAAAGTTTTCCATCAAAAAACTTTCAGCACTATTTGTTTTTTAAACTATATGCGTATACTATTTTATAAGCAATTTAAATGGGGGGAAAAATCCTGTTTCTTACAGCCAAATCCTCTCCATTTTTCTGGATCCCTTTCCCCAGGAATATTACCATCACCAGTTGGCTCGAAAACAACCCTTTACAAGTTCTGCTTCAGATGGCATGTTCTCTCCTATCTGTCCCTATTGTCACCTCTCCCTACTGCCGCTGGTGGTACCACTGGTGGCTCTGCCCTTGATCTCTGCACAAGCAGGCCATCCTGCTATTGCCATGCTTTTAAAAGCCCTGTATGCCTGCAGTGGCCTCCTGATGATGCTCTCCCTTTGACGCCCCCAACCCCGGGGTCTACACCTCAAGGCTGGGGGTCATAGGTAGGTGTTTTCCCTACCTACCTGACATCTAATGTTAGCAATCCTGTTTGCTCTACCTGCAAAATATAATCCAAATCCACCTCTATTTTTTTTTTTTTACCAGATCACTGCTGCCATCAATCTAAACTATCAGTTTCTTTCCTGGAGACTGCAAAATACTCCCAGTCTCCCTGTGCTTTGCTTCTCTGTCTCCAACAGGCCAATTTCCTCACAGCAGCCGGAGTATCTCAAACAATAAACCAGATCATATCAGTTCCCTGCTTAACATCTTCCAGTGGCTTCCCAATACAATTGGAATAAAATCTGAACTAATGAACTCAGGATTATATATGATCTGGGCCGCTGACTTTCCAACCTTAACTCCTACTGTTTCGCCATCACTCTCCCCACTTGGGGCAAGACGGCCTTTTTCAAACACACCAAATTCATTTACTAGCCGTCCCCTCTGACTGGATCTCTCTTTCCCCAGAGTTTAGCTAGGCTGCATCAGTATGTGGTGCCACCTCAGAGAAACCCACCTGCCTAATGCGGACCCTTCTCCTCCACCCAGTTTATCTCAGTGATTTTCAACCTTCTTCATCTCATGGCACACACATCTATCAATTACTAAAATTCTGTGGCACACCAAAAAATGTATTTTATGCAAATCTAACAAAAAAATAGGTATAATTTAGATTCATTCACATCACATGACTGTTGTGTTGGCTGTTGTCATTTTTTTATTTGACAATCTAAGGGGAAAAGAGTAGTGCCCCTAACTAGTCATGTATTAACATGTTTTAAAAATTCTCGTGGCACACTGGTTGAAAATCACTTGTTTATCCCAACACCATTTTATTTCCTTTACAACACATACAGCCAAATAAATTATCTGTTTACATGTTTAATATCACTGTCACAGAAGATCCCATATGGGCAGCAGAGATCCTCTCTCATTCACGGCATCTAGAATACTAACTAGCACATAGCAGGTATTTAATAAATTATTTATTGAATCAATCTGAAGAAAATGAAAATGCTAGTATTTACTTTTTACTTTTAGCATGGGGGTAAATGAAAGTCTACCCTAAGCACTGACAAGTTAAACTTACTTTTGGTATATCATCAGTCAAGATTAGTATGTTACCCAAAGTCAATTATGTAAATCAATTATCACTAAAGAAAAAAGAATATTGGTATATCTTATCAGAATTATCATTATATAAAAAAGAAATACATTTGTCTTTTTAGGTACTTTCCTCATGATAAATTTCTAAATTAGATAAGGTATCGAACACTGAAAGCAGTGAGACACCTTCCAGGTATGTAGACATGAAGCCAGGACTCAAACACAGACTTGGGTCTACAATACATGTGTCCTTTCTACCGGGTCATAAATTTGTTGACATTATAGGTTACCAAGATATTTCAGAGCACTTCTAATCAAAGTAGTAGTAGAAGTCAAAGAGATTAAAAACCACAACAGAAATTTCTAATGTTGTAGGGTAATGCCTAAAATATCAAGTATTGTATACTGGCTTGATGAAAAATTGATTCAGGTTAAAAACACTAATCTCTTGGTAATCTGGTATGTTGATTGGTTTGAAGAAAAACGAGATTTTAATATTAAATGAGTCTGGTAGTCAAAATCTTTTTTAAACATATCATTAAAGGAGCAAAGCAGGACCTCCCACGCCCACAGAACCAAGTCCAAATCTTCAGCTTACAGAGCCTTCCTTCCCAGCTACCTTTCACCTCGTGTCGATGAGTGTGGTCAGCTTCATAACCACCTAGAAAATTCCTGCTTAACTTTCACCAGCTCAAATGTAACCTCCTTTGTAGCCTTTCCTAATCGTTTCACAGGCTGTTTGTAGATGAATGCTGAACATTATCTTAAGCATGGTATACTATGGCATTTATTCTGTTATATTTTCCTGGCTAGGTTGTGAATGTTTGCTGAACTAAAACGCAAAACATCTGTCACAGAGTAAATGTTCAATTACCATTGGTCAAACTCATTAATTACTGACTGAATGAAAAGTCTTATTAGGATTGTGTTTATAGCTAAACAGTACCTAAATGACTTAATCTACTGCATGAAATTGAAGGTTTCTTAGAAGTGACAACGCTAACTAAAATCCCAAGAATTCAGGCCTATACACACTTACGTTTTTCACATACAAGTTTATTCTTACTCTGGAAGACTTTTCAATCTCTCAATATAGGTAAATTTACTCAAGTAGAATCTGTAAACTTCATTGTATCTAAGAGGTTCTGAGAAATGGTCAGGTCTCTCACTCTCACCAACATTCTGGTCCAACAAAACCTACTGACTCCTCCCAAACTGTTCTCTGCTTAGCATTTTCCTAGATTTCTGACGACAGGAATACCCATCAGAGATCCGACCGTTGTTTCCTTGCACTGATCAGCCCCACTGCTGGTTAATCACAAGAAACTTGGCAAATGACTAAAATAGCAGAAACATGGAATGTATTCTAAATAGAAGTCACTAAAATGAACTTACTGACTTTATATTGCCACAACAAATTTTCATTTCTTGATGGTCCCCTAAAAAAAGACACAAACTTTTAAAATTTCATAAAAAGTGCTGAGTGCTATTTAGTAATCCTTTGAACTATTATCCTTAACATTTATTAATAAGATCTGTGATCTCGACTTTGGTAAAATATCACTTAACATTTAACATTAGAATACATTGTATTGATAATCCTAATTTCAAAATTAACAACCTAAATAATAATAAATATTTGCCTACAGTATAGCATAATTTTATTAGTGTCTCAAGATTACTAAATCCAAGATCCAGAGCAAAAAAGGTTTTTAAATTTTCTTTCAAAACCCCAACCCTCATTTCTTTGTTTTAAGGCATGTCTTCAGTTAGTTATTTAAAAATATTTACATACAGAAAAGCCATCCAACAAAACTAGTTTTGACTACTATAAGATTCTAACTCATTTAGATTCTTCTAAGAGTTACCTTAAGCATGCTTGTTTAAGTGCTTGTTTGAGTGATTTAATCTTAATATTTTATGTTTATAAGCATAAATACAAACAACATAGAATAAAAAGAACACAAAAAAATTGTTGGTTTTATTGGTATCACAGTGGTTTTAATACAAGCTAAATACAACTGTTAGATATTCAATCACTTATCCTTTAAAACAATATGCCAAGATCAACCTCGAAGCATGTATTAAAAATGAAAATGTATGAAATATCTTCCTTAATTAACTCTAAGAACTCCATATATAAACACAAAAATTTGAATTTGTCAATAATCACATCAAATGTTGAGCTGCTAACTGAGCAGTAAAAAACCAACTTCTGATTTTAAAATTAAATAGCTACAGGTAAAAGTGTGCAGTTTCCCATGTCTGCTATCTTTGCATTCTGCACAGAGTTCCAAGGCAAAGATTGTTTCCGGCTTTATGAATTACCAGAGATGATGACCTGTGTGGCTGACTTATCACGGGCCTTTTAGTCTTCTTTCCTGACAGGGCCTTAGCTTCTTTGGGAGGAGGCATATGAATTGGTTTCCAGGGAATTGGGTTATAAAAGGCTGGTTCTGGATAAGAATTTCCACTGTAAAAACCTAAAGTTATTAAAAAATCAGAAAAAAATAAGATTAAAAAATAAGATTAAAATAAGATTAAAAGTCTCAGAGTCCAAAATAATGTTAAAATCTACATAAAAACTCATAAAAATTTTACTAAGGATTTAAGTTTAGAACCCTTAAACCGAACAAAATCTTCGTTTTCTTAACTAAATGTGGGAAATTACTAACTATATATTAGTTTCCCCCAGTAAGACGCTAAAGTTTACAGAAAAAAAATTTACATTGCAAATATTGCTAAAGTGAGTCAAGATTCTTATTTAGAATCACTGAAATTCTAAATTACTGTCGCTCAAATTACTAAGATTTCATAATATCACTATAATTTTGATTACTGATTATGGAATGCTCTCCTGGTAGAACGTCTATGAAGTTCTTAATGAGTTGTGGTGTCCGATATCTAATGATTCTGAAGGAGAAACACTTGTAAATCCTATTCAAACCCTCCGTCACTGTACACGTGTAAATTCCTTTATTTCATAATTTGTGAAAATGATACGGGTGTAAGAATAGAGACTTAAGAGCATTTGTAGACAAATGATGCTTATGAGACTAAAAGTCATTAAAGGCAAAAAATAATAAAATAATAAAATAATAAAATAATCTATTATTTTAGAAATTAACATGGATATTCCCTCCTAGAGTTTTCTCTTAACTACCCAATCATTTGGTTAAAAGCACTGTTTATTTCAACTTTTTCAAAGGAGAAAGAATAAAAAGTAGAGCAGACCATGCTCGGTAGCCGTAACGGATGACCTCTGTGACACGCAGGAGAGGCCTGAACCCTGACAGCAGGAATGTGTCATTCAGACACTGGCAACCCACTCTGCCTGCATAGATATGTCAACACACACTTCACCAAGACGGTCAAAACAAAGTCTGGAATATGTTCTATTGTGTGAACAAAATGGAATGGGAGTATTTTTAATAATAAATCACTTAAACAAGTGAAGGCAGCTGTCAGCAAGGTATGAGCTTCCAACACGAAGCACAAAGAGAAACATGCGCTACCATCTATCACGAGACCAAGCCCAATGGCCAGCCGGTTTTGTGTCTGGTTCACGTGTTGTCTAGTATTCCACCTGCAAAAAGAACGTGCCAAAGACATGGGAAGCTCCGTCTCAGTGGGTTACAAGAAGGAAAGGGAAAATCACCCCTTACATACATCCTGTTTGAGGCTTTAAAGTTCAAAACAAAAAAGTCAGAAAATATAACTTGTTTCTTAACATCAGAAATCATTACTTCGCAGCTCTGCAACTAATGCCTTTAAAATATATCTGATTTATAGAGAATGACAATAAATCTGTATCTCCACATGATCATAGTATATTATTATATAATCTTGCAGAAAATAGTAATTTGAAAGGAAAAATGGCTTTTACACATTTCTGTCAAGAGAAAACATAATGGATAATATTTACTCCTGCAAGCCATATTTATGTAAGTCACATATCATAAAAACCAACCTGTAAGTTTTCCATTGGCATAACCATAGCTCTTTGCAGCGGGACGAGGCTTATTTTTTGCATTTTCCAGCCATTCCTTAAACTTTTTTTCTGCTATTTCTTTTTTTTCCTGTAATTCAGCTTGACGTTGTTTTTCTTTTTCCTTAAAATGACAAGACCAAAGAATCTCCAGGGATATTCTGTAACTAAAGTTCTACTGACCTTCCCCCAGCAGTTCCCACCCCAGTAGCTTACTGATGATAAATAATAATCATATTTCTGTAATTGAGAGCAAAATTTAACACAATTAGGGATGTGATATGAAAGTGGCTGCCTCTCTACAAGACTTCAAACCCAGGGAGAAAAAAGCAATTCACTATTTTAAAATGGAATAGCAATTTACAACAATATAATAAAAGTACCACTACAACTATTTAAAAAGCATTAACAATGATAAAGAGTTTGAACCTAACTGAAAAAATATCAACAGGCTTATTAACATTTCTCAACCTAAGAAAGCCACACATGCATAATCATTACTGAAGCTTAAACATAGAATAATAAGCAGGGATAGCTTCATGTATTTGTTTTATGCTAAGACAGTGCCAATTTTCTATTAGCAACTTTTTATGCAATGCAGTTGGGTATACATGAAACCAAAGCCATGTATTCTAACCAGTCACTTTAAATACCTTTTCTTTTTTCTTCTTCTCACATTCTTCAGCATTTTTTTTCTTTAACCATTCTTGAAATTTTTCTTTTGCTTTTTCTTGTAAATGTTCTTTCTCCAGTTCCTTTGCTGCTTTTTCCTCAATTTCTTTATTAATTTTTTGTTCCCTTTCTTTTCTTTTCTTAAATAAAAATAAAGGAATTTTAATTGGAATATCTATAATTATCCTTATACAAAGAAGGAGTGTTATATACAATAATCTCCTAAACTTCAGTTATTTCTTAATACAGGTGGCAAAAGTGGTTGACACAAATTGGCTTGTGAAAATATATAACAAAACTGCAGTTACCTGGACCATTTTAGTCTACCAACTCACTACAAGATTCATTATGGCACTAATAAAGTTGTTTTTCTCCAAAGTACACTCAGAGGCTGAGAAAGTACTGAGTAAACAGTAGGTGCTCAATGAAGATGTGAATAAATTGGGAGACAGAAATTACAACCTGTTTGATTGTCCTGAATTTGTTTGTTTAATGGATGTCTACCCTCTAAAATGTATGTCACACAGATGTACGCATTTCTCGGACAGTTTACCAATATGAATACTTGGATAAATCTTCACCATCAGCGAGTTACAGAAGACAAATAACATTCTGGCCCATTAAATATTGCTATAAGGGCACATGCAGACAAATCTTTGGCTATGCAACTCTTATAAGTCTTACATAGACCACGGGTTGGCAAACTAAGGCCCTCAGGCCAAATTTTGGTCCACCTGCCCCCTTTTTTTAAAAATAAAGTTTTATTGAAAATGGTGAGCCCCATTTATTTACATATTTATTGTCTATGGTGGCTTTTGCACCAAAACAGCAAAGCTGAAGAGTTGCAGCACAGATTGTATGGCCAGAAAACCCCAAAATATCATCTGGTCCTTCACAGAAAAAGTATGACACAGGTTATCACTCAATTTTTTTTTCCTTTCTTACGTAAAAGATTATCTAACAACACGGCTTAATTCTAAACAACCAATGACATGGGTAGCTCTCTGTAGCAAAGGGTTAGAAGAAAATCTACAAGGCAAAGTGTATGCAATGCAAATGCCACATACATTGCCCTTCATGGAGCAAAGAAATATGAGCCAAGAAAAGAAATTCTTCCATTGAAAGCATCTTCTAGAGTATTTTAATATAAGCAATTCAATTAACACCCAAGTTACAAACATCAGTTATATACAATATATGTTCAGTGTGATGCAGGAAAGGCCGGTCTTAAAAATCAAAGCTCAAGTCATTCCCCAAGTTGCTATATTTCCTTCTTGTTGGGCAGCCAATAGCTGCAAAAAGGAATCCATTCTTGCTAAGAACTCAATATCCGTTGATGTTATCCACTGAACATTGGATTTTGGGGGGTTTTTTAAGCTTTTTTTTTTTAAGTACAGTTGTCTCCATTTTCCCACCACCACTTTCCCCACCCCACCCACCTTCACCTGCCACTCTCAATCCCACCCCTTTTGACTTCTGTCGGAAAACCTACAGGGTTAAGAAGGATGTTGGAGTATATCTCGCTGAATCTCTGTCTGACTCATGAGACTCCCATGATTTCATTAACAAGGAGTCATCTAGTCCCTACATTGTTTTCAATTATAACAGCTAACATTGGTCCCATGAGCACCTACTGTTCACTCAGAGTGCTAACTCTGTCTGTTACTATTCTATACATTTCATATGCATGTAGTCAATTAATTTTTATAACCACAATATGAGGTAGATACTATCATGATCTCATCTTACAAATGAGGAAACTAAGGCACAAAGAGGTTAAGTAATTCACCTAAGGTCACAGAGATGGTAAGAGGCATGTTACTACTGATCATACAGACACTGGTGAGATAATGTTAAAAACACTTTTATGCCACTAATTTCAATTTAAATAAAATGTCAAAGTTGCTTAAAATATACCACTGTACAAAACCAATTCAAGAAGAAATTAATATCTGAATAACCCTCTACTTATAAAAATAATTCCAAATTTAAAACTTTCCCACAAGGAAAACTCTAGATAGATTCACTGGTGGATTCTACCACACATATAAGGAAGAAATAATACAATTACTACAAAAAATATTTTATAAAATAGAAAAAAAAAAGAAACATATCCAAGGTCATTTTAAGAGCCCAGTATTACTGATATCAAAGCCAGACATAGAAATTATAAGACAACATCAGAAATAAGGCAAGATAGCTACTCTCATCTTTCAAAAACATGAAATTACTGAGAGAAATTAAAGATGGGCTATATAAATAAAAAGAAAAATCATGTTTACTGATTTAACATTTGATGTTATTAAGATGGCAATTTTAATTATCTACAAATTTAATGCAATCCCAATAGTGTCAGGCACTTTGAATGCAAGCATGACTAGGAAAATTGATAAGATGATTCAAAATTGTATATGGAAAGATGAAGAGTAACTAAAACACTTTTGAAAAAAAAAAGAAAAAGAATTACCCCTCCTAGAAGTATTAAGCTATAATAACAGGATACTGTGATACTGGCATAGAATATAATGGAACAGAAGACAGTCCAGAAATAAACTCATATGTACATGATCGATTGATTTCAAACAAAAATGTCAAGGTAACTAAATAAGGAAAATATTATCTTTTCAACAGTGTTGAAAAAATGAGATATCCATATGCACACACACAAAAAATGAACCTTGACCCTTAACTCTAACCATACATTAAAATTAATTCAAAATACACACATAGGTAAAAGCTAAAGTTATAAAACTTCTAAAAGAAAACAAAGAAGAATATTTTTACACCTTTGGTAATTTTAAAATAGGACACAAAACCTACAAACTATAAAAGAAAAATTTTAAATATGGAACAATCAAAATTTAAAACTTCTGCTCTTTAAAAATTACTATTAAAATTAATGGGAGGAAATATTTGCAATACACATATGTGACAGGACTTAAAGGAATATATAAAGAACTCTTAAAATTCATTGATAAAATACACCTTCCACAAAATGGGTAAAAGTTTAAGCACAAAACAAGATGTAGAAATGGTCAACAATGTTATGGACTGAAGTGTGTGGTCCCATCCCCAATTCACATGTTGAAGCCCTACCTCAGTGTGATTGTATTTGAAGAAAAGACCTTTAAAGAAGTAATTAGTTCATTAGGGTCATAAGGTCACAGAACTGGTGTCCTTACATGAGGAACAAAGGACATCAGGATGCCCGTGCCCAGAGGAAAGGCCAAGTGCTGGTATGGAGCGAGTGAGTACATGTGCAAAGCCAAGGAGAGAGGCCTCAGAAGAAACCAAACCTTACCGACACTTTCCCTTTGGACTTCTAGCCTCCAAAACTCTACGGAAATACAGGTCTGTTGTTTAATACCCAGTCCGTGGTATTTGTTATGGCAGCCCTAGTAGGCTAATACAATAAATAAGTGTATGAAAAGATGCTAAATATCATTAGATCACAGGGAAATGAAAATTAAACGACAACGATGTACCGCTACTTGCTTACTGAAAGGACTTAAAATGAAACAAACTGACAATGTAAAGTTTGGCAAGGATGTAATGCAACTGGAATTTTCATACAATAGTGGTGGGAATGTAAAATGATACAGGCACTTTAAAAAGCAGTTTGGCAATTTCTTATAAAGTTAAACACATCCTTACCATACAACCCAGCAATTCAGTTCCTAGGCATTTACCCAAGAGAAATGAAAACAAATGTCCACAAAAAAGACTTGTACGTAAGTTGTCACAGACTTTTATTCATAATACCCAAACCGGAAACAACCCAACTGTACAACATTAGTGAATGGATAAACAGTTTGTGGTACTCCATAGAATAGAATACTACTCAGCAATAAAAAGGAACAATCTTAATACATGAGATAGGGAATTTAAAACATGAAAGAACACATATTCTAGAATTTCATTTAAATAAAATTCTAGAAAATGAAAAGTCTAATGTGAAGGGACAGAAAGCAGATGAATGGCTTCCTTGGAGCGGGGGCCGGTGGCCGGTGGGGAGCAGGGGCTGAATGCAAAGCGGGACAAGAGAACGGAGTGATGGAAATGTTCTGGGTCTTAACTGTGCTGTTGGTTACACAGGAACATAAGTTTGTCAAACCTCATCAAACTTTAAATAGGTGTATTTTGTTGCATATAAATTATAGCTCAAAGAAGTTGATTTGAAAACATCAGACAGGCTCTCCGTCGGATTTAAGCTAGAGAAGAGAGAACGGAATGCCTTCAGTTAGCCAAAGGAGAGCAGAGCCGGCGCTCAGAGAGAGGAGCTGAGAGCAGCCAGCCACTAAGTAGCTTTAGATTTTCGGTGTTCTGTGCACAACAGTGAATCTTCCCTTTGCAAAGACAGTGCCCTGAGAGGACCTTTGCTTCTTGAAACTAAAGGAAACTAACAAAGCAACTGGCTAAGGTTTCTGAATTTCTACTCTGGTTCCTTCAATAGTACCTGGCACATAGTAAAAGTATGTAGAATGCCTGAAGGATACACTGATAACAGTGTTACCAATCTTACCCATTGTTGACCCAAATTAATTTTTTACATTAAAAAAATCAGTTCCATGTTTTGAGAATTAAAAACAATTTTATTTTTAAATAACTTTTTTACTGTTGGATATATTTTAAAATAACTTTTGAAAACAATGAAGGTAAGGTAAAGACCCTTTTACTAAATATGTGATAACACTGCAAAAAACAAATCTAAAAAAATAAATTAGTTGGCAACACAAACGTAAGAGTACCAGATGAGGTAAGCCATTTATTTAAAACAGATTTAACAATTTACAGTCATAGTATAAGAAACTAGCTTTGCTAATGGACACATAAATTCTTTTTGTCTGATTTTTTGATAGAACACAGTGCAATGACTTAGAGAAAATAAGGCCAGAGATACAGCTAAAATGTGAATGATGCTGGGGGCCGCAGAGGACCACACACCATGCAATGTAAACAGAGGAGAAAAAAGCTAGATGCCAGACAGAAAGAAAAGAACCAGGAGAGCAGTCTTTGCAAATAGAGGTAAATGTAACTGCGACCGAAATAAGAAATCTGATAGGTTTTACAGAAAAAAAAAATTGAGTAATCAATTATTTCTTAAAATGCACAAAACTTCTGCAGAATAAGTAAACTTAACTTCTCAGGGTTTTTTTAACTATTCTCAACCTTGTGGAATCCTGCTTTCAATAGTTAGTGATTGATGTCAGGGCATGCCATTTCCCTCTCCAAAGAAAGAAATTTTTCTCAAATAATTGGATTAGATCTACTGTCACTAATTAAAACAGAGAATATATCATCTCTCAGCAGTATCTTAAATTCTTAGACAAACAACAACTATGTCTGATTGGCATGGTAAAATGAGCTTAATGGAGTTAGAAGATAAGAGAAGCTTTTAGAGGAGAAAGCATGCTATTATTGTGTACATGTCAAACTATTTTATTTTTCAGTTATAAACTTCAAAAAAGTATCACCCAAAGATTGGTAAAGGTCACAGAGACTTATTTTGATTTAGACATTTATAAAAGAACTCTTTTTTGTTGTACTATGGGATACTGCTAAATTAATAATAATAATATACTTCTGAAATAAAGGACAAATACATTTATGGTTATAACATACAATGTCTGGCCCATTTCCTTCTTACAATCCTTGAAGGAAGAAAGCTGTAACATCTTCAATTCACTGAAAGGATTTACTAGGTACTCTTACCTATCACTGGGCATTAGGTAGAATGATAGTTAGGCAAACATATTTAGATTTAAAAATTTAAGGCTTTATCTTACAATTTAAATATTTGACTCAATTCATAAAACTGGATTATAATAAAAAAGTAGTATCATTCTAAACTCACAATAGATAACAAACTGGCAAGTATTTAAGAATTTTTTAGTTTGTGATCCAATACAAGAATGTATTAAAATGGAAGAAAGATAATACTATTCGTTCATTCATTCATTCCAACAACAAATGCTTACTATATTGTAAAGCATTGTATTAGATCTTGTAATGAATTAAAAATATAAAAATTAATTCCTATCCTCAAGTCTTAAAATTACAAGGAAAGTGAAGATACATACATAATACAAAATAGCAACAAAATATATAGATAATACAAAACAATATATGACAAAGTGATAAATGTGAACAAGGATTCAGGAAGGAGGGAGTTTCTGGCATGTGAGCAGCGAATACTTCACATAGGAGGAAATACTGTGAGTTGGATAATAAAAGGGAAACGTAAGGTGAAAGATATAATGAGATTCCATGCTGATAAAATATCATATAAAAAAATAAAAAGTAACACACAGAAGAAAAATGTTCCTAAAATTTCTCATAAACACATATCCCTAAGGGCTGGAGAGTACAGTCCAAAGCTCAAAATTTCTCTGAAATCTACTATATATCTTAAAAATCATATAAAATTTTTATTCTGCTTCATTAAATACCTATGCTGCTTTATCATAAAAATAACAGCTTTCCTCTCAAAATTTTCCAGTAAAACTGATACTCCAAGAAGATGGGCCATGATTATCCTGTGTATACTCCCAAAGGAATGCCCCTAAGAGTCGACAGCACAGAATAAATGAACCACAGGTAGAAGATGACATGGCCCCAAGAGCAGAGAGTAGAAGGTCTCTAACCAGCCAGGCTAGAATTGTTAAAACATTATTCAGAAGACAGTGAGAAATCAGGAAAAATATTTTTTTAACTGGGAAATGACATCCGACTGTTTCAGCAATTTAGTCTGGCAAGAACACAGAGGATGGATTCATTCATTCAACAAATATCTTGGGGCATCTATTAACTGTTAGATGCTGATCTACCTGCTAGAGAACTTAACGAAAAAAAGTCAAAAATTGATGCCCTTATGGAGCAGAGCTTACATTACAGTATGGGAAAATAAGCAAGCAAGCACGCAAGCAAGCAAGCAAAGTTGAAAGATGTAATGAGACCAGACAGGAAGAGATCACAACAGGAGAGTGATGATTTCAAGGAAAGGAGGGGATGACTACAAACAGCAGAAGAATTCTAATTACGCCTAAGTGACTGAGATGACGGTAGTACTAAAAACAGTAATCAAGAGTTAGGAGAACGGTTCTCTCAAAGGAGAATGGGCAAAACGTGCTGTTTTAGATTTGCAGGCTCAGAGGTGGCAGCCAACCTCACAGATAGAAACCCAAGACTCCAGGAGGTCAGGTTTAGAGGTACAGACGTCATGATTACCTGCAGCCAGACACAACAGGAAGCCACATGAGGGAAAAGGGAGATAAGCAGAGAGCAAAAAGCAGAAGGCAGGTACTTCATAAATGTCTGTGAGGGCAGAAAATAGAAAGAATCTAAGAGAAAATAAGAAAAACCTAGGTAAGGAGGAGTACTAGGGAGAACACTTCACAAAAGAGATGTCAGTGTGTGTGTGCACATTTTTTCCCCCTTACCTGTTCGTTCTTTTTCTGAACCCATTCCTTGTGCTTTTCTTCAGCAATTATCTTTCTTTTCTCACGTTCTTCCTTTTCTTTTCTTTTTTCTAGCTGTTGATTTAATTCCTGTGAATATTATTCAAATAAAGGGCAACATTTAATAGAAGTACTCAAATCACTTATTTTTGAAAAGACTGGCGTTAACCAAATTAAACTACAACGGTTTCCTTTATAGAAAATATACCATTAGTGACAATAACTTACTTAAGTAACTAGTCTATGATGAAAAGAAAGCATTGGTAAAAAGTATGTCATTTTTTAGAAATGCAAATAATTGCTTGGCAGCAAAACACTAGTTTCTTAGACTAAACTTCAGCTAAATTACCCTCATTGAAATCAACTTTCCCACACATAAATTTTGGCATCACTGTATGCTCTTGGCAGAAGCTCAAGGGAACTGCAACCTTTTTTTACAGTTATAAAAAGCTTTTAGATTCTAGAAGAAGATAAAGGATAGGAATTAAATAATCCCTAAATTTAAAAATTTAATTCAGAGTCATACCAAAGAAGAGATGTACAGAAGCCATTCAATTTTCTTTAGGAAAAAAAAATCCATCTTTTTCTTCACTCATTTTATAGCTGCTGGAGTGTAAAACAAAACCACACTCATATCCCATATGCCTTGCTGTCACTGGAATCTACACGTTGGGGCATTTCCTAAGGAGAAAGAATGTGGAAGGTATGGCCAAATAAAACTACAAGCTGAATGCCACCACTCTGTCACTCATCAGTTAAATTACTGCATTAGTTGAGAACGCTGTTCAAACTAGACTCCTGGGACTCTACTACCATAATTACTGGTTATTTTTCTTCTCTCTCCTTAGATACTAATAATCAGATACTTTTATATATCTTCCATTGGACCTCATTTATCCTTCCCTCTCCCCCCTTTCCCAAAGACCTACCTTCCTGAGCAGGGTGGTGGTGGGAAGGACAATTTTTCAATTGTCAGACAATTTCAAGGCGTTAAATGAAGTGAAGATAAATCTTGACACCAAGAAACTATCTTTTGCACCTTCAGAACACCTGAGGCACAGGATACCTGTCTTCCATGCCCTCTTAGCCTAAAATTCTACTGCACAGAAAATAACTACCCCCATTCACTCAGGAAATCTTTCAGCTTTCCCCCAGCTGACACGAGACTCCCCCCAGCTTCCAATATAAAACAGCCATCTTGATTTTAAAAAGATTCTTCATTACCTCTGTATCTGCTATTCCTTAATTATTCACTTAATACTATTTTAATACAGTGCATTCTACAAAGGTAGCATGAACTGAGATACAGGGATGAAATTCCAGAAGTATCTAATCTCCTTCTATGTACACAAAAGAATTAAGTGCTACATTGTGAGGTATTATGTATAATACAAGTCCATAAAAGGGAAAAGACGGGAAGATGAGAGGAGAAACAGTGTAGACCAGGGGGGTCAAAAATGAGCACCATAAGAGGAACACTGAGGAACTGGCTTTACTAGAAGAGAGAGATTGGGGGTGTTGGGTGGGGTGGTAACTAGGTAGAAAAAGGTATTTTGAGACAAGCAGAGTGAATTGAGCACTATGATGCAGTAATAGATAGCAAAGGGAGGATTTAGAACTCAATGATGAAAGTTTAAGACTGCATTAAAGGGGGTCAGACTATTCTGAGGGAGACTGACTAGGAGGTTGCTACAGTATATGAGTTGCAAGGGGAAGAAGGTTGAGACTTGTGTCAAGAAACAAAAAAGGGGAATTCATATATGTGTGTATGTATGTATGTATATATGTATATATTATTGTACATATGTACGTATGACAGGTTAGAGACAGATCTAACAATCATATACCCAAAATTTCCCTATGCAGTCCTCAATTTTGTTTTCAAGAAAAGTAATCATTTAAATACACAGTTAAAGATATGATTGATTATATTCATGTGCCCTCTTAAGATTCTCGATGTAATTAAACTCAAAAATCAGGAAAAGAAATCAGACCTTGTGTTCCCATTTAATGGCTCACAAATTTTGGTTAATGTTGACATAAGAGCTAAAGATAAAGGAAGGGTCAAAAGCATGTAGACATTACTGCCGCTGACCCAGACGGTGCTCCAATCTCAGGACGTCTGTTCCAGCAGTTCGCCACCCCAGAATACACCTCACGTTCTGGGGCCTGACCCTCCCTTCCGAGGCCAGCCGTCTCAGAAGTCCTCACCCTCGATGCTGCATCTGCTCGCCACCAGGGCAAGCCTCTCCTGGACGCAGCTGGGGCCTTCTCTCACGAGGCCCCTGCGTCTCTCCTGGACACCACTGAAGTTCAACGGGATTATGGCTATTTTCCCACAAAGTAAACACTTGATTATAGACAATGAAGTCCAAAGAGGATGCTAAACAGCATTTTTATTTTAATAGCTTTTGTCAACTTTCAAAGAACGGCGCTTATCACCGAAGGTAACAATCACAAAAACTGACAGTTTTGAGTTTTACCAACCCTATATCCTGCGTTATTTCTTCTGTAAGGGCTCATAAATGAAATGGCCAAAGGAAAGATGGTGAGGGGGAAAAAGCATCCTGATTATACACAAACTAGGTAACTTTTATAATTTAGAACAGATAGTACTAAAATGTTTAAGCAAAAGTTAAAAATCAGCATTACCAAGAGCCATAGAGAATTCAGGGCAGCCCGTTAAGGAGTTTTTTTAAATAATGAAAAGTTTTTAAAAATTGGTATGACCTACAAAGCCAATGTTAGTTTTTCATAGTACTAATATTCAACATTTATCATATTTATCATCTGAACAGAGTTAAAAAATGTTTTAAAACTTTGTAAGCAAGCAATTTGATGCATTAAAATAATTTCTTAACTCAGTCTTACAGAGCTATCTAAAACAGATCTAAACGTCTGTTGCTGAAATCAAATTTATGGGAAGAGATGATCTTTTTAATGACCAACAATCCTTTAAATTTTCTTTTAAGTTTTTAAGAAAGAAAATAAGAAAGCCACAGTTAAGTTCAAAATTAAATACTAACTCTGACCCGTTTATTTCTAAAATACGTCTTGGTATTGTGGATAAAACACTTATTAAATTGGAAGTCAAAAGAACTAGGACCCAATCCCAGCTTAGCCACTAACGGAAAACCTTGGCAAAGTTACTCTCTGGCCCTCATGCTTAATAGGGATCTGAGAGGAACTGTTCTTTACGGTTAAAATTCTGTACTTGTAATGCCATGTCTATAAACAAATTAGAGAATGCAAGAAATAAGGACAAAAAATAAAGAAAGCATAACTTACAGAATAAAGAGAAAGGCATTTAAGGAATGTGAATACCACAATATCTGAATCTAAGCTTACGAGAAAGTGAGGAGTTGGCCTACAAGTTATGCTATTCCTGGCATGGCCGATACAATAAGATTCCTGTTAAAATATTTTAATTGCTTCAGAGTTAAGTAATGATATTAAGAAATGTCACACTATTAAACACATGAAAGGGTTTCAATATTTTGACCAATTATATTCTGCTAAATGCTTAATCACTGGGGTAGGGACTTTATATTCATTATTTTAGTCTCCTCTCAAAACAAATCTTCAGTAGTTTATTATCTCCTTTAACATATAAAACAAATTTCACTGAGTGCTTCCTATATAGTAGGTCATTTCCTGATGTTCACTTAGTCCTCATAATATAGTGAAGTAAATACTATTTTTCCCTTTTCACTGGTAAAGAAATCCAGGTGGAAAAAGTCTGAATCCAAGGAGTACAGCTCAAGAACTTAACATTTTTTACCATACTATTGCCTAATATTTGGCTTACAGATGAGGAGACTGAGGCTCAGAGAAGTTAAGTAACTTTCCCAGGGCCACAGAGTTAGAATGGCAAGGCTAAAATTTCAGTCTCATTCTATGTGACTTCAAAGCCCTGGCTCTCTTATGAATTTAATTAACTTCTCTTACCGTCTACCGGCTCTAAAAATGACCTGAAGTGACCCTCACTTCAAGTGACTTCCAGTGAGGCTACAGAGATAAAGATAAATACCATAAACTGAACTCCATGTACCATTGACTCGCTAGATCACTGTTTTCCAAACAGTGACTCTAAAGCCAATTTAAGGGGATGTGACTGGCCTTTTTAAAAAAAGAAAAATAATAGAATAGAATACCAGGTTTTGCAAAAATTAAGATATTATTTCGTGTGTGTGTGTGTGTGTGTGTGTGTGTGTGTGTGACATGAAGCAAAGTAGATTTCTCACCATGAACAAGTATTTTGAAAGCTACTGAACTAAGTAATGGAGAGTATGGGGTCTCAATAATACAAACTAATTCTGAAAATAAGTGAGGCTGCGAGGCTGTGAACAGCAGTGATGTGAATAAAAATAAAACAACACCAGCCATCTTTTGCACTTTGTCTCATTTAATCCTCACAAAAATCTTGTGACACATATATTATTTTATCCTATTGTACAGATGAGGAAATTGAATGAAGCGTAAAGTTCAAACAGGCCTGCCTGGCATCCAACCACAGCGCCTTTCTCAGACTCTGTGCCCTTCCAAGAGGAAATAAACATTACTGTGCACTTTCCCAGGAATAAATCTGTATTTTAGAATACAAAGTATCATGCAATAGGGAAACAGCAGAAGGTATTGTGCTGTTTCTACAATTATTTAAATCTTGCCAAGCCTCCTGAATATGGACTACCTGTAGAAACCCAACATAGCAATAACAGCTAATTTCAAAACTGACACGGAAAATTTATTCCAAAGAAGATCATAGAAGGCAACTTTTTAGTTCCAAGAATTTTTATGATAACATGATTACTAATAGATTAGAATAAACTTAAATATCCAACAGTGAAACCATTAACTAATATCCTCACATATATTTAACATTGTACATATTTTAATAATCATAGCCAGCCATTTAAAAATTACATTGTAAAAATATTTAATGATATAGAAATATACTAATAAGTGTAACCAGTACAAAAAGCAGGTTACAAAACAGTTTGCTCCTGTTTTAAACAGTTTCATTAAAAACAAGAAGTATCCCTCACCACTCAAATCTACATGTTTTCTGTGTTTGGATGGGGGGGTCAGGTTTTCTGTCTACATATGGAGGATGCCAAACTACCCAAATCTATTTGGCTGTTAGGTTCTAAAGAGCAAATAGTAAGAGTTCAGAGAATGAGGGATTCGTATGAAAATGTATCTCCAGCAGCAACTGTTTGAACTTGGAGAGTGAGAGTTGAGAGAGAAAATCACAAACCCAGAAATAAAAACAGGCAAAGCAGGGAAGCACAGACCAACTGGAAAACCCTGAAAGCCCAGCAGATTACGGTCTCCCTGCACAAACTCACTCTAGGGCACAAACAAGCTCTGAGTAACCTGTGGGTAGATTACTACCTCTACTTCAATTTCTGTATCTCTCCTTTCTTAAAAATTTTACCAAGTATATGCAGTTGAACTTACTTCAGTTAAATGTATATATGGTGAAGCTCCAGTGTATGTGTCTGTATATATACATTTGCACGTATTTATTTTTTAAATTTATATGAAAGAAAATCTGGAAGGCTATATACCTTAATGTTAACAGTGGTAGTGAGATTAGAGATTTTAATTTTCTTAATTAAGCTTGGCTGTATTTTCCAAAGGTTCTTACAATGAACATGTACTATTTCTACAGTAAGAATTACTGACACAAAGGCAAAAACTTTGTTTTGAGGGATAATATTAACATTTTAATTGCGACAGCAGCTCTACTTTGTGAGCCCATGGATTAAACAAAAAGAATACTGTCTAGTTTTACCTCTAGAGCTTTCTGTTGCAGACGGTCACGTTCTTCTTTTTCTTTGCCAACAAACCACACTTCCCATGGTGTCAGGCTGCTTTCTGGTAAGCGCACCTGTTTCTGTTCTTCTTGGTTATCTTTGGATTCAACAACACTATTGAAAAAGAGAGGACACTGTAGCACTTGTACTCTTTCGCTTAACAGTCAAAATCACTTAGTTGTTAAAGCAGAATTTAATAATATATATAACAATTCTGTGATTTTCTATGAGTAAATACATATGAATTACATATAAATATACATTTGAAAAATCACAAAAAGGAACTCCAATATTTGAATTAGTTTATCCATCAAGCTGCCTTTGAAGGCCTGTTTCTTCTAAGATCACATTTTAAAAACCTATTGGGACGATACACACCTAGTCCATTTGCCTCAATGACAACAATATTTTATTCTTAAAAATCTTGTATCTGGACAACTAATTACAATGCATAATCCTAATCAGATCCTAGAGTAGACTTTTCCCTTCTCCTCCCTTAGTTTAGGAAAAAGAATATGTATATATACAAAAAAATGTATATATAAAGCAAATGTGTTAACAATTAGGGATTCTGGATGAAGGGTGAACAGAAATTTTTTAAATGCTCAATTTTTTTCTAAGTTTAAAATTGTTTTGAAATTATGGCCGTTGAATTCTTTAACGTTTTGGTTGACTCCCTTTAGCCAATTTTCAGAAAGAGTGTGTATGACTCTTCACAGTTTGATTACCTCCTCACCAGCTCTGCAATGTTCTTCTCTCTGTCTTTTCTGGGTATTGGGAAAAGTAACTGCTCACTCAAGATAAAGAGAAGAGGGCAGGGGAAACATACATAAGTAAATGAGGAACACACGGGTCTGGCCAAATATACAAGCTTCTTAAAACAGGAAAAGCTGATCTGCACCCTTAGAAAGAAAGGCTGTTCAGAACCCAAGGCCAAAAGTTTGTTTGGTTTTTTCCGTAAGATGGCTCTAGTAGCGCTTAGTTGTCTTTAACTTCATTTGAAACAATTTTGTTAGATTGTATGGTGGACAGCTGTCATATCAGCTGTGCATTTAAAAAAACAACTTATCAAAACTGGTGAATTCTTGTGTAGACATTTTAATACTGAAGACGGAAGAAAATATGCAACCTTTTCAGCATATCATGCTTTATTGTTTCTAGACACGTAAAAATGCAACTGGAACACAAAAAAGGATTTGTGCAGTATATGAAAAAGGTGTGGTGACTAGTTCAACATGTCAGAAGTGGTTTGCAAAGTTTTATGCTGGAGATTTCTCACTGGATGATGCTCCATGGTCTGGTAGACCAATTGAAGTTGACAGCGATCAAACTGAGACATTAACTGAGAAAAATCAGCGTTATACCACACGGGAGATAGCCAACATACTCGAAATACCCAAATCAATAAAGTTATTGGTGAAACTGAAAAATTTGTCTTTATTTTAAGGAACAAATCATATGGACTTTTTGGTCAACCCAATAGATTATATAAACTTAGTTCCTTTTCATTCTTACTTCAGGCAACCAATTGCCTAACCCACTGCAATATACAATGTTTTCTACTTCATAGCTTCAGCTTACTTGTTTTGTTCTGATGCTATTTCTCAACTCATCTGTGGCCTGCTGGCATTATTAGTCTAGTGAGGAAGAGATACTAGATGTGTTGTTTACTTCTCATATGTATCTTTCCTTCTCAGTCTTACAGAACACCCTCATCTGCTCCCGTAGTTTCAACTGTTGCTATGTGCTGATGACCTGCAGATCAGTCATTCCAGACCAGATCTTTCTCCTAAGCTTCAGGCCTTTATATCTAACCAACTCAAATATTAAAATCCATCAGTCCAAAACAAGTCTAAACATCTTCCACCATGCACCCACTACCCTCCCTCCCCATCAAGAAAATGTTTACTCCTCTTCTTATAATCCTACTTCAGTGAAGGGTGGCACTACCTATCCAGGTAGCCAAGCCAGGAACCCAGATCTGACTCTTCCTGCTCCCTTCAACATCTAATTCCCCCATCTCCCACACCCATATAATTACCAGTCATGTCTATTCCACTTCTTACAGTTTTCTCAGGTCTTCAGTGGCTCCTCTGCCCACAAGATGAAATCCAAACTCCTGCCACCTATGAACTGGCCCCTGCCTATCTCCCAGCCTCTTCTTCCTCCAATGGCTGGTCCAGACTACATTTCAGTCTTATTTGAACTTAGGCAGACTGATGAACGTGCCATGCCTTTGTGCTCTGCAGCTTTGCCAAACGCCCTGAAATTCCTTTCCTCCACCTCCACACATGGACAAAGAGCTTAGATATGGGAGTGAAACATTTAGGGTGGACCTCTACCTGCTTCTTCCTAGTGGACATTTTTAAACCTATTTAAGCCTCCATTTCTCATCTGTAAGATGGAGATGACAACAGCAGCTACCTCAGTTACTACTCGGTGAGACAGTCCAGGCTAAAGCGCTGAGTACAGTTCTGAGCACTCGGTAAACACTCGGTGCATGTCATTTAGCAGCAGCGGGAGGAGCAGGAGTATGATAATTCCTACTCTCCCTTCAAGACTCAGCTCAGGCATTACCGTTATTGCCTCAAGGTGAAACTCTGCAAAAAATCTCGACTAAGCACCTTAGGCTTTCTGTCACTTATCCTGGGCCAGGAATTCCTAACATGTCTTCACTTGTTCTTTATTTCAAGAGTCTACCTTAAGGCCTAGCATATAGTAGCCTCCTTAGAAAAGTTTGTTGAGAGAAGAAATGAATGAGATCAGTGTTTTACAAAATGACACTTTAAATATTAGATTTCTTCCCTTAAGATTTTTAGCAAATGTGTTCAGAATGTTTGGCATATATACTAAAGCTCTCCCCATAATCCAGAGAGGCTTGATAAGCAGCTGTTTATGACCAAAACACCTATTAAGACATGAGTTTCCTAATGGATAGAATAATATAAAAACCATCATAAGGCTCAATAAACAACAGGCCCAGAGCATATTATAAGACTCCAGGAAAATACTTCCCATTATCTGGTCTGAAATCAATTGTGAGCTTCACCTCAGTCCACTGTAAGGTCAATATATCCTCTGAGCATGGTCCTATTTACACCTAAAATACCTCAAGTTCATATCCATCATGCGCAGTTGATGCCTGAGTCTAGCTCAAAAAAGGGTTACCCTGTAAGTTTTGCCACAGTCAGATCGCCGCGGTACATGAAGGATGCAAAAAGGGCATGAAGTCCCAGATAGCAATACATTTACTCTCTGGTCCACAAAGAAGATGCTCATTGCCCAGAACCATGGTTGGACTATGACTCATACCACCTGCTTTCCTCATCCCATCACCCCCAAACTGTCCAGGGCACCGACTTAAGGTTAGAAGTAGGGAGAAGAAAGGAGAAAATTATTTTGACACTTATCTTCCCTGAAAAGAAGTGCTAGATGGTCTGAAGTGTTTGAAAACAATCATTGCATCTATGCGTTCCCTGGGAATTGCGAAACAAGCATTCGGTCAGCGCACATTCATCAAGCACCCAATAAGCATCTCATGTGTGCCACACATACGGTCTGACAACTCCTGCATTCTTTCCAGACTATATCCCATCTATGCCTTTCAATCATAGGGAATAAACTGTGATAAGGAAAGCAACCTTAGCCCTAGGATGCCACCAGCTCATTCAAGCTTTGGCTAAGGGGGGTCATAAATCTGCCCAGCTCCTCTGGTAAGCCCCATCTGGTCAGGGCTTCAGCTCTTGGAAGCTAATGAAAGGTCTCAGTAGCTGAGCTGTGGTTTTGAAGGCCAGCGCTCCTTGGGCTGCTCAACTGTGTCTACATTGTCTTGTTGATTAGACTCAGAAAGTATTTTCCAAAACCTTAAAATTTATTTTAAATATCTTTGGAGCTGCCCTGACTGGTATGGCTCGGTTGGCTGGAATGTCTTCCCGTAAACCGAATGGTGGTGGGTTCGATACCCAGTCAACGCACACGCAGACTGCAGGTTCAATCCCAGGTTGGGGCACCTACGAGAAGGCAACCAACAGGTGTTTCCTCTCACATCAGTGTTTCTTTCTCTTTCTTTCTCTCCCTTCCTCTCTAAAGGGAAACAAACAAACAAAAAAAGTCCTAGAGTATGGATTTAAAAAAATTTTTTTTAAGTCTTTGGAGCCAACTCAGTCCAGGAGCATCCCCACAAAGGCCTGTATGAAAATGGACTCCTGAAAAGTCTAATTCTACCATTAGTTCTATTATCAAGTTGATCAAAGGCCTTTTTCTTATTGCTACAACCGGTCTTGACAAGCAGCTTAATGATTACTCTTACTGACCTCCATTCCCACCAATGTATTTACTTTTACTTCTCATTCTTAAGAGTCTCACTGTTGTAACTGTATATGAGTCACTTCGTATAGTTCCATATTCCATTTACTCACTCAGTTTTGAATGCCTTATATGAAGGGGGGTAACTTGCTGCTTACACATAAAGCAGGGGTCCTCTGGTCTGTATTTCCTAGATCTCTCATACCATGCCTCACACAGATGGACAGCCAGAAACGTGTAAATGTTTTCTGAAGACGACGAAATGGGCCTACCACAAAGTGGAGCTGCATTACTATGCCTGTCTCAAAAAATATATATTCCTGCAGGGATGGGCCATTTGCTCCTGTTTGTATATATCCACTAATAGGCATTTAGTACAGGGAAGAGAGAATGCAATAGGTATAGCTTGGTACTGCCCAGCTCTGCTAATAACTGGGTATATGCCTTTGAATCATATTTTTTATTTGTATTCTAAGCCAAAGTTTTATTATCTGTACAATGAGAGACTTGGTGTAGGCTTTAATTCTATGAGTAGAGAATATGTTTATAGTCCCCAGTATGTAGACTAATATGTGATACAAACTAAATGTCTGCCTAATAAATAATTGTAGAAATAAACAAATTATGATGGTTTTAATCATCTCTTTGGTTCTAACATTCTTTGATTCAAAGACTTCTATTCCACTGTTAAATGCCCAGATCAGACCTAGTGCTGCCTACGGACGCTGAGGTTGACATTGTTAAACTCTGCTTCATTTCCTTATTTGTGACATAAAAAGTATAGTGCTTATGATAATCTACTTCACTGGCAATCATATTTTTTTCAAAACAACTACAGGTACTACTGAGGTGCAGCAGACCACATTTTGGTGTTAAGGGTTGGGACAAGAGTTCTGGTGTCAACACTAAGACTTTGGGGTATTCATAAAACTCCTGAAATGACAGCAACGTTTTGTGTGTTTGAGACTATGTACGTTTTCCTGGGGAGTGAGACTATAGCAATCATCATATTCTCAGTTTGAAAAGGGATTAAGAATCTTAAAAAAAAATGTCAGGTCATTTATAAGAATTGGCCCAGGGCTCTGTGTGTGTGAAGAGGAGCACCCCCTCAAGATGCAGGTGCTTGCTCAGCCCTTGGGGCGGGAGGCAGGGGGGTGGTGTCTGGTAGGAGGTACAAGAAGGGTCTAAGGAAACCTGAGAGCTGCTGTATGGGCCCAGCGGCTTCGTGTTTACCTGGTGCAACCCTGTAACTTCATTCCTCCCAGGGTCGCCCCCTCGGCCTCTGAGTCGTGAGCACCTTCGTCCACTTCATCCTCCCCGTCCCCATCGTCGTCGTCAAACGGGAAGTTCTGGTGGCGGAGAGGAGACAACAGCGACGTGGTGGAATTGCTGCAGCTCAGCGGCGGAGATGGCGAGCTCACCGCCACTGTCTCCAGCCCCTGCCCGCGGGCGTTCGCCATGAAGGTGGAGAAGGAGCCGGGGGAAGGCCGAGACCTGGCCCTGCAGCCAGGCAGGAATCGGGTGTCAAAAAGGGGCGAAGCAGCCCCCCACCGCCCGGCCGCCCACATCGGGCCCGCCAAGTTCAAACCGGCGGAGCTGCGGCACGGGCGTGCACTCCCAGCAAGCCCCGCGCACGCTGAGCCTGGCCAATCAGGGCGGGGACAGGCCCAGCGTTGCCTTGGCGACGTGCTGACTCCACGGAGGCTTTGTCCGGGCCTGCTGAGCGTGGCTTCCTGCGCTGGGGCCTCTCTAGGCTACAACCCTCACGCCACCTGGCCAGCCTCCCAGGTTAACTCTGCGCTTCCGCTAGCTCGCTGGCCAGGTCCCGCTCCTCGTTGACAACGTTAAGGGCCTGTCCCTTGTTTGCTGTTGGTGTTGCAGTTCATTTGTTACATGAAATATGCTGTCACTGAAGAAGGCAGGCAGTTTTAAAGGGAATGAGGCAAATGCCAATACTACTCCATATCATTACAAGGTCAAGAGTACAAGCATCAGTGGTGATTTCTTTCAATACACGGTCATATTTTATGATGGGAGGGAGACGAAACTTATCTCAGTATACAAGTGCGTTGAAGAATACGCTTTTAGGGTAATTTTTCACTTTTTGGTTAGCACCTCCTTTGCCTGTCTATGCATGTGAATTTTGGGGACTGGATATAGTTAAGATAAAAACCCTGCACTTCCAAGTTCCTCATTCTCTTGTGGTGAAAATTCATACCACTTAAGCATTCTGTGATATGCATTTTAAAAGGAGAGAAAAAAATGTGTGGCCTCAGAAGGAGCACTCTCTGAGGGACTGGGGACTGGGGACTGGGAATGGGGATGACATGACGGTAGCAGAGGAGAGGTGATAGGCAGTAAAACTGGATGCTTATTTCATGCTGACAAAACTGTGTAAACTTGTAAATAAATATGGCTTTTGTCCAGTTCATAATACATAATTGCTCTAGAAATATCACAAAGTGAAAATTGACAGTGGCTAAAACAGTACACAAAATTTGTTACTAACCAAAGAATGATACAAAATCTTCGATGAACTTTAGATCTGCAACATTTGACAAAGAATTAAATATGGTAGAAATAATAGCAACCAAGGGCAATTCAGAAGGCAGAAACTATAATTAATAAAATGACATGATTAAATTATTTAAATGAATGCTAAATTTTGCTTTTCAGTAAAAACAATGAAAATGGAAGAAATAGGAGCAACTGAAATGACTGATAAAACTGCTCAAGGAATTAAACTTCCTTAATGGAGTTTTCATTCTACGCCAATTATTCACTATCAGCATATTTGTTTAAAGCCATTTTTGAGAACATCTCTGGAATCAATAATAACAGCATTAAAAGGCCCTGGACCACTTAGGGCTTCAGAAGGAGGTAAACTCCAAAAGCTGTTCCCAACATACATAATAGGATGAAATTGAAGCATAGTAGGAAAAAGACACAAGTTTTAGTGTGAAAGGGACCTGGGTTTGAGATTTCCTCTTACTGGCTTTCCTTAAGCTGTTTGGCCTTTCCAAGTCCTTACTCCTCTGTAAAACAGGGAGGTAATCTACCTCCCAGTTACATTATCTTATCAATCCTCAAAGCTACTAGTATACGAACTGACAGAGAAAATGGTAGATAACGGTTAAGTATGACACTTAAACTCCAAGATTTTTCCACTTTAACCTCTTGGTATGGAGATCTAAAATGCCATATACTTCTTTGACTCCTTAAAATGTTTTACTCAACAAATTACGCGCTTTCCTTGATGCCTCAGAGTCATCATAATGACCAACTATGGCAACGCTGGAGCGATGAGACAAAGAACTGCGTGGCGCTGGTGCTTGAACATAATCGAGCCCTGTGGTCTCCTCTTACAGTGCCTTCTCATTACCAGGACTGAGAAGCCATAATCAAGTTTGGTAGAATTATATATAAATGTATAAATAAGCTGAAAACCGGGCCTCTCCCTTTATGTGTTAGGGTATTGGCTTAGTATCTTCACTTCTTACTACTTGTTTATTTTCAATTTCATGGTATAGTTCATTTATGTATGTTATATGTAAAGAAATATATATACTTACATATATATTTTTTGTGTGTGTGTGTGTGTATTCTGTTGTTCTTGCTGGCTTTGTAGCCTATAAGTACAGTGACTTTTGCTTAAAAATCTCTATCTTTGCTATAAATATAACATTACCATTTAGCATGCCCCATGGCAATATATTAAGCAACTTAAAAAAATTTATCCTGACATATTGAAATATTTACAGGTGAAACAATATGATGTCTTAGATTTGTTTCAAAATAATCTAAGGGCAAAGGGATTGGAAAGGGTTAGTAAATGGGATGAAAATGAAACAAAATTCACCATGTGTTGATAACTACCAACACAGGTTGGGTGACAGGCACTGGAGGAGTGAAGGCTGAGGGGCTGGGAAGGAGGTAATTATACTATTCTACTTTTTGTTATGGGAATTCCAAACCTACACTCAAGTTTAAAACAAACAAAAACACTATGTCTCATATTAAGAGGAGCTGGGTACTGGTTTGGCTTCTAATTTACTGTGTGACTCAGGTATTCACTTAAATTTCATTAAGTCCTCTATTTTCTCATTTGTTACACAAGGGCTTGATGATTGTAAACATTATTTCTAAGAATTTGGGCAATTAGTATTATGCAAGTGTTTAATAATTTGCTCTTAAATAAAGATCTAATTGATGGTATGCTCTTAAATTTCACTTTGTTTTCTCTTAAATTTCAATTTGTTTTCCATGAGTATGATTCAGGCTTAGAATAAAAATCTAAATTTCAGCAAAGTGTTCTTTTAACATTTCTGCTAACACTTCATTTAAGAATTAACTGTTTCGCTTAATTTAACACTAAGCAAATTCAGTATACCTGCTTATATGTTAAGGCAAAGAAGATTGCTTTCTGGAAACATTTAATAATTCAGAACACTGCACTTAATATTGTACTTCTGACCATATGTATAGCACAATTTACTACGTATTTAACATAGCTGCTATTCAATTTTTTAAATGAATGTAACGAAAGTGTTCAGTAACTTGAATTTTGAAGAAAAAACTTTTAGCTCGAATATTTTTACCAAGTTATGATTTAATATTTCTCAATGTGTAAATATACAAACACGAGAGCAATTTTAAAAACTTGTGAATAGTTGGGCTTACAAAATTACAACACGCTGTAAATATTTCCCTCCCACGTTTTATACAAATTACATGATTTTGATATACAAAGATTCTGTTTTTATTACACTGACAATGTACAACCAAGACTATTTACAATGCAAAAAAGTATAGAGACCACAATTTAACACTCTGCTACTGGCAGCCACTATAGTTTAGGAGGTAGCTTTAATTAAACAAAATGAACAGAAGCCACATTTCCCAACTTGTGTTCTAAAAATAATTTACATAAGATAAAAATTTATTATATGCACAGTATATACAGTTTAATTATTAAACTGCAATCTAGCTTAATGTTTTTAGTATATCCTGAATAACTAATATGGCAGTGGGCTTGCTATTGATTTAGCATATGGTTCAAAGACATATTGAACATTTATAACTTTAAGACCCCCCACACAGTGACATGTTAAAAGTCCATAGATCAGAATCAAGTAAAATTTTTCATTTCTAAAGACAAAGGCCTAAGTTTTATTCCTTTTTTTTTTTTTTATGACACCTTTGTCTTATGTCACAAAAGCACAGTATCTGACCTGTTGTTCGACAGGCTTTTTTGAAAATTATAGTATGGGGGAAATGTATGGAAACTTCCATGAAACAGCATTAAGTTCAGGAGAATCTAGCTCACTAAGAAATAAATGTAAGTGCTTTGTGTCATAATTACTCCCAATTTCTTCCAATTAAGTAAAATTACCACAGTTTACTTTCTGTATAATTTAAACTATAATGTAGGTAACATACCAATAGAACTGGAAAATATCAGTAAAGCCAATGATATTAGGAAGTGTTTATTAATGGGATCATTACACAGAGCCATCAAATCCCTCAGACACTATTAAATTCTGGTATTAGTTAGTAGTTTAGCCAAATCTACTAAACCCACACAGCTCTTAGCCCTTTACTTTTTCTAGTAGCGTGATTACAAAATACTGAGGGAAAAAATGACTGACCACACCAAAGCAATGTAAAATGACTAAAAACAAATGTTCAGCTGTCCTTTTAAAATCTAACAGTTGTTAATATTGTTTTAAAAACATCTTCAGGTTTTAAGATTTACAAATCACTTCAAGAAAATTTATGATTCTATTATGTGAAGATGGAAACAGAAAATGCAGTGACCTAATGCCTCCATTTCCTCTCACAGTCCTACCTGGGGGATGATGCCTTTTTTGGCCCTGAAGTTAAGTCGTCCTGAGATTAATGATCAAACATTAGGTAAAATTAGCAAGACTTTTTCTTAAGTTGTGTGAAGTCACATTTTACAATATTCTTAAAAAAATATTAACAGCTGTTCTTTACACCTTGTGCTTAATTCAGAAACAGGTAAAATTTTGCTTCTTATGAATCAGAATAACCTAATGTTAAAACGTTAGGATATATGTAAAACCTGGTCAAGTTACAGATTTGTTCCAAATAGACCACACATTGCTTGGACACGGTATTTTTCACCGATTGATAGTTTAGGCACTTGTTCTCTGAAAATATCTGGTTTAAGAAATAAACTGCCACCTTCCTGTCACCTTCTCCTTCTTCTAAGTGACACCAGGCAGTGATCACAGAAGTGCTTCCCAGATGAAAGACCAAACTAGGGTTTATTCTATAAACACTGTGGTTTTGGTTGATGGGGGATATTGTCACACACACATTAATTCAGTCTTTAACCCTTGGCAGATTGTAAGCATAGCGCACCAAAGGGAATCCTCGGCTCTGATAGAAGCAGGCTCGTCCGCAGGCCTGCACCTGGTCGGAACTGTCCGAGACAAAGGAATCTTCTTCATCTGCATAATCAGAGTGGGCTGACTGCGTGCCACAGTCGGACCAATAGCCGTCTGGCCTTTGGCAAGAGCCCACTGCCAATGCAGGACAGCTGTGTGATTTTATCAAATGTTTGCATGACACTGGCTTTGTCAAGAGATATGATTCGCAGCAGTCACACACAGTCAGGTTACCCTGCAAATGTGCGTACATGCCACAGTCATAGTAGAAATCCTGTTCCACACAACCAGTTTGGCTGCTGATGGAAACTGAAACCAATCCACTTTTCTTAGTAATATGTCGCTTCAGTAACTTCCAGTCTTCCTTAAACTTTGGGTTGAAGAAAACATATAGGACTGGGTTCAGGCAGGCAGGTAAAGGGAAAAATATCAGAGTAACAGACTTCATTATTTCAGGGCTGATTGAGATGGCGGTGATCAATGGCGCAAATGAGAAAAATGCAACAGGGCAGAAAAAGATGCAATTGGTGAAGATTAGCCAAGCAACATGCTTAATCATACCAGAATGTGAGTTCTCTGAAAGGTCCTCTTTTTCCAGATTGCAGTAAAGTTTGGTGTAGATAATGGCCATTAATAAAAATGCTAGTGAGTTTAACAACACTAAGGTTACCGTAAATCCTAACAACGGTGTTTCTCCGGTGGGGAAGGGCAAGCACAGGGGGGATGCTGAGGACTCCCCTCCACGGAAAAGGGGGAAGCAGCCTGCCGCTGCAGCCCCTATGAAAGCAAAAAGGGCAGCTGCCCGGAACTGTCTGAGATGACCACTTTTCCCACTTTTCATTATCTCTTTTGCAGATAAGCTTCTTTCGACAGCAGCTAACATTAATAAAAATATGGCACTTTCTGAGGAGAAAATGGCAAGAAACCCCGCTATTTTGCAGCCACTGCCAATCTCCCACCAAATGCCAAATTCAGCAAATCTGCCCCAGGACACAGCATCCAGAAAAGTTAAGATGCCAGTATAGGCTCCCATGAGTAAGTTGGACACAGAAATCAGGCCTACGAACAATTTGGTGGAAGGCAGTGATGTACAAGGAGCAAATGTTGTTAAAATGACAAGCAGATTGAAAAATAATGCAACCAAGAAAATAAACCACACAGTAAGACGGATCATCCAACTTCCCAGTAAATATTCGCAGGGCTTAAAAGCACCTAAAATGAAAAAGAGAGAGAGAGAGAGAAAACAAGGCAATTTAGAAAACTATATCATACCAATTCCATATGATACGGTTTAAGACACTACAGACAGTTAATCTGGAATAATTAAATCTGCTACCAAACTGAACTGAACCAAATTGAAAAAGATCACTATTTCTTAAGTCATTGCACTATGCTATTTTTAAAATAACTTTTTTATTAAGTGTTTGCTAAATCCATACAGTGATATTTAAAAGTAAAATCTCATTTTCTCTTATACCTCAGTTCATAGGTGCAGCACAGTGTCTAGTACATGCAAGGTACTTGATATACTAAGAGATTGGAATTGGGTAAACTGGGGTGTGAACTTAGGGTTCATAACTTGCTGTTCTTTTTCTTGAGAAAGCAAATTAAACCTCTCTAAATTTTATTTTCTAGCTTGTGAATAACAGTGCTCATTTCATAGAGCTGTGTAACTTAAGTAAAATTACATACATAAGGTACCTAACCAGGCAGATGGGTATGTAGTTGGACTTCAATAAATATTAGATCCTTTTCTTCTTCCTTCCTAGTCCTAGTATACCCAACAACAATCATATATACATGTATGTATACATATATTTTTACACATTTCTTATGGTTTCAAAGGCAATCTGATGAAGCAGATTAAGATTGGTGTAATTATCCCATTTTCATCTAGAGAAACTGAGATTTCAGAGTGTTTGATTGACCTGACGAAGGTTATTCAGTAACATAGTTCAGGGAGGAGTTAACCACACTGATGTTTACTAGTCATACAAAACTATATCTAATAAAACCCCGTGTAACTTAAAGTAGGATTGCAAGAACTAATTTAGTAGCTGAATTGTACGTTCCAGTAACTGACTTTGACATGCTGGTTATGCCACAAATGACAACTGTTTCATTTAAAAATCAGTAAAAAATAAATAAAATTTTGTCTACAAAACATAAGAAAACGATGTACTGCAACTGCCTGAACGACATGTTCTGACTTATCTTCCTGAACGGTCATGAAGTTTAATGCACCCTGCAAAGCACTTTAATCATTTAGGTATTCACAAATCTAACAAACCAGGACTGCACCATTTACATCTGACTTCCAATAACACAAGAAACTTTTAAAGCTTGTTTTTAGTTAATCCATTTTTGAAACTCCCCCTTCAGGGAAGTGTTAGGAGGAAGTTTTTGCTTTATAGTTTATCTCTGTGTCCCTTTCTCCCGGAGGAGCAGTTCAGCTGGCCTAGGAGAGCAGGACTTGCTGTGGGAAGTGTTTGACTACTGGGTGGGGTTCCATTCCCTCAAAAGCCTGGGAAGGAGCCACCACCCAGTCTCTGTCTTTAGAAACCTGCGGCCTCCTCCACTTCTGGCTTGTGACTGAGCACCCGGGTTTCTGTGCGTGTTGCTAAAGCTGAGCGGGGCAGACAGGCCTGCAGTTCATCCCTACCACAGCCGGGCGGGATGAGCTCAGGCCTGCTTTCCTCCTGGCTGAGCCCAACATTTAAATTCAGCGTGGAGGAAATGGAACCTCAGCACGGTCAGGTCTAGTCTCCCCTTTAATAAAGCTGGTCCCTTCTCATGGAGTTGTCGCTTCCTTACGTGCATTCTCCAACACAAGAACCTGAGTGAGGCAAGTGGGTGAGCTGCACCCCTTAAGGTCCAACAATACAGAAACTAGATAAATTGCATAAACATAAATGACTCTTGCCAATCTCATTCACTCACTTGGTCACCTTAAGCTTATTCTCTACACAAGGTGCTGTGCTAAGTATTAAAAGAAACGTGCACAGCCCCTTAAGAAGCTCACGGTTCAGCAGTACTTAGAGAATCATATGATTCTGAGTTATAAAATTAAATGTGCAGATCAACCTGTGTCAATGTACTAAAAAAAGGAATCTACTTCACAGCATTCAATTTAGCCAATTATTTAATTATTTCTTTTACAGTAAAATTCTAAATCCACCTACTCTGATAGATTAGGAAGAATATGATATTACAGTCACAGTGGTCACTTTAGTAACTTTCTCAGTCTACTAAGTTCAATAAAGTAATATACAACAAAAAGGAAAGGATGCATTAAAAAAAAAAAAAACCCTAAAAATCCTTACAGACCAGTAACTTATAGAACTAGTCCTAGCGTTAAAAGAGCATTAAGAAAGTGCCTCTCAATCTGTGATGCCCATACCCCTCATTTAGGGAGCTTGCTAACACAAACACTCTGATTCAGTGGGTCTGGACTGGAGAGGCTGCAAGAGATGCCTAAGCTTCTTGTACGCAGACCACACACTGAGTCAGCAGGCTTGATGAGATCATCTACTCCCGCCCCTATTATAGAAACCACATCTATCCCCAGAAGTTTTAGATTTATTTGCCTAATGCCCATTTAAAGCAAGAAACTGAAGCAAAATACGCTGGGCATACCTGTTGAGGGTGTACAGTGGATAATTACTTGACTGTGTTCTTCATTTTCAGTACTGCTAGTAACCCCTGCTGCATCAGCAGGACCTGGATATAAATCACAAATTGTGTTCTGAATTCAAGCTTTATGCAATTCAAAAGAACCAGAGTTGCCTACAATCTTCTCTCTTGTACATGATATAAGTTCAGATTGTTATGAGGTTTGATAACATATTAAAGATGCCAGTAACACAGTAAATGTCATTTTTCTCACAGGTTTCCTACTGATCCTTCACAAACAGATTATATTCACAGAAACATTAATTCATGCCATAAAGAGTGGTCTATTTTACATGCACTTGCCTTTATCCTTTGCCACACTGTGTTCTTGGAGGCTCTTATCTTCTGTGTTTGAATGTGTGTAAGAGTCACAGCCCCAAAATGCACAGCACTGATAAGCATATGGTACAGATAAAGACCTGGAAAATAGTTGTGAAATCTACATTGAGCAGAGACTTCACAGACGTCCTTTAGTTTTATACAAAGTAATTTAATCACTGAAAGCCCCAGCCTAGGAGTCAGAAAGATCTGACTGTCACATGCTTTAAGTTGGTCAGTATCCTCCATGGGCCTCAGTTTCCTCACTTGTGAAAAGAGCTCAGATGTCTGATGACGCCATGAGCTTCTCCATTTATATAATATATGCTCTTAAAAACTGGATTTGTATCAAACTATCTAAAATTTAACAGCAATACCATTAAAAGTAAAAAAATTATCAGGCTCCTTTTATAAATAAATTAACCACACCCAACTTATCATATGAAACTAGTAGTTTCATTTACACTGATAAGAACAGACACTACTCTTGATCCTAGCCAAAAGGCTGAGAAGCGATGAAACTGGTAGTTTCATTCAAAAAGAATGTCTCAAGTCATTTGTGACTTTATACCATTAAATAAATTTACTTTGTTTATATAAGTATAATGAAAATACTTATTCTCCTCTCCCACAATAATTTTCCCAAGCCCTCTCTCTATTATATCTAATGAGGTCCCTACTCTTTCATGTCTCCATGAAGTATTATATCATTATATCAATTTTCTATGGGTTCACACTTACGTCGTTTCTGCCATCTTGTTGCTAATGGCAAAGCCACTATATAAAAAGCCACTCGAATGAATAGCTATATTATTTCTTTGACAGCAAGAAGGGCTCCAATTCTTGTTCTTAAAAACTAAGGAATAATGTTCATACTCTATGCTTTACCAAATCTGTGAGGATTGAGGTAGAAAACACTCTTAAATTATAGCCTCCCAGAAAATCTGGGAAGCACAGGGAGAAAACAAAAAAAGCTAGCACACTCTATAATTTGGGAGCCTACCACAGCTTCAACAAAAAAGAAAAGTAAGCAAATACACACCTGAGATTAACAAAGTCTTTTGCTGCTAAAGCTTCTTTCAGTTGAAAGTTGCCCACAAGTTTCAGTTGATTTAGTCCATTCAGGCCTTCAGTAGGAAATGAAGTTAATTCATTGAAACTTACATCTCTAAAATGTGAATGAGACATCAAATTAACCCCCAAGATGCAAATCTTATAGAAACATCTGTATACGTGTTAACACCATAAACATTAGAGCTCCAAGAGGAAGTTTACTTGTGTTCAATGACAGATCTAATATTCATCTGACCATATTAGATGCTGTTACTGTATCAATGCAGCTCAGCATTTATTTAAGGAAACAACCAAGGAGAAAAATATCGTGATAGGTCAATGCTAAAACACAAGTTTCTGTAGACTATTCAGTACTTTCCAAATATTACTGTATAAAGTCATCAACTTACAGGTTAGTTATTGACCCAAGGTTGGCAAAAGCTCTGTCATGAATTTCGTGGATCAGGTTTCTACTCAGATCTCTACAATTACAAGAATAACGCGTTAATCTTTTCAAATAAACTGAAATTGCAGTTACTTTGACTACACTTTAGAGTCTGAGGGAGTCACAATATCCCTGATAACAAAGACCTTTAATCTTGTCCAACAACATTTTTATTTGTATATTGAATCTCTCCCGCTCCTTCTCAAAAAAACTCTTTCTTGGAATGAGTTCCATGTGGCAATAATTCTACTTGGTATCTGCTGCAACACAGTTGTGGATTTTCTGCACCTTATCAATCTGGTGCCAGTTCAAAAATATAAATGATATGATATAACCTTTGGTACTGTTAACTAGGTGAGGAAAAGCTCGGTTCCTGACAAAGCTGAAAATAAAAGCAGGTTTCATATTATTTGCGCTCTCAAAGGTTAGTGATAAGGCTCTGAGAGAAGACAAATAATCAATATGCAAACAACAGCGTTCCAGAAGGGCCTCAGATAATCATTTTTTCCCCCAAGCAGGAAATAAAAATCATAGAAACAGCAGAGCCATACTACAGTGAGCAACATACCCTGCGAAATTCTGATATTACAGAAATAATAAAACGGGGAGATAATCTCCAACCACACTTAAACTGAGCTTTAATGGAAATTTAGAGATTGGATAAATTCATTCCGTGACACATCTCCTAGATAACAGGAAAACTCAACAAAGTTAGTTTCATATCATGAAAAGGCCAGTCTTTCATTGTTGTTGCTTATCGGTGCTCCAGAAGTGATGGCAGCTGGGAGCCAGTCCCCTTCCTCCCGGTGCCCATACCCACAACCAGCCTGTCGGGGACAGGGAAAGATCCAGTGACCTAACCACCCAGAAAATATTTTCTAGCAGAATGCATTTTTCATTTCTTAATGGGGATTTTCTGAAAACCAAGACTCAATATATGTAAGTTCACTTTACTGTCAACTTGTCAAATTTATTCTGCATTTAAAACAATGCTCACTAATTTAGTGATTTGTGTTTTCTGCACGAAAGTTCCAGGAAGGCAATGACCAGGTTTGTCTTAGTCACTTCTGTATTCCCAACTGCTTAAAAACCGGCTGGCACAAATGTACACTCAAATACACGTAACTGTTAAAATGAATGCTTCTGCTGCATATGGGCTGTATTGGTCATGATAGATACACCAGAGCAGGGGTCAAAGAACTTTTCCTGTAGAAGGCCAGAGAGTAAATACTTCCCATCTCTGGGGGGGGGGAGGGGTCACATGGTCTCTCGTGCAACTATTCTACTCTGCAACAGTATGGTGGAAATCAGCTTCAGACAGTAAACAAAAGGGGTATGTAGGACTGCGTGCCAACAAAACTTAATTTACAAAAACAGGAGGCAGGCTGGATCTGGCCCACAATTACAGTTTGCCAGCCCCAGCCTAATGGATTGGCAAACCTCATTATTATGAGTTGAAAACAAACAAACCGCATCTCGCAGGTTATACACATTACTCTTTTTCATTCACCAAGGTACAATATCAGAAATGCACTAAGGTAAAAAAAAATACTAAAAATAAATTATTTGTAAAGTACCACGTGGTAAAGTTTGAACAACAATATTTCCACATAATGAATCTTTAAGTGTATCTCTTAAAATAAGAATTATACTGATATATTTAATTTATAGCTTGACAAACATTTTACTCGTCTCCAATAATTAGAGAGAAACTTACAGTATCCTTAGGGATATGAGGCCTTGAAAAGTACCTTCCTTTATTTGGCGGATCTGATTACGTTGCAAAGAGCTAGAAGAAGGAGAGGAAGAAGATGGGGAAGAAGGAGAGGAGGAGGGCGGAGGAGGGAAGAAGGAGGGGAGAAGAAGAAAAGGAGGAGAGGGAGAAAGAAGAGGAAGAGAGAAGAAAAAAAGAAAAAATTATTTTCCATTCTGAAAAATAACATCTCTTAATTAAACTTTTTCTAAGTTTAAATACTCAATCCTAAGTAACTTTGACTGATCTTGTTGAAAGTCAAGGAAACTACTGTTTCCTTATCTATATATTGAAATGATTAGACTAATTGGTATTCCATCCCAAATTATACTGGGAGTGTACTGCTTTATCTAAATTCCTTTATCAACCCTGCTCAAGAGTGAGAGAAGGAAGACAACAGGGTGAGAAAAGATCTGACAACACAACCACACCAAGTACCATAAAGAAAAGTTAGAGGAAGGAGGGAATCAAAAATGGGAGAATTAATGCCTATCTCTCCTCACCTCCCCATCAACTTCCATCAGAAATGCCCTATGTAGGTACACAGTAAATACCATGTCTGGTTTCCCTCAACAGCCACGACAAGGTTGCTTTTGTTTCTTTGTTTTTATTTATTTTTTAATAAACCACCCTCCCTCCATAGTGTCTCACAGAATTCCTGATAGGTAGATGTCTAGTAACTACCGCTTGCATGAACATACTTGGTACAACTGGACATTTATTCATAGGAACATCTTAATACATGAATCTCTAATTTATTAATATTAAAGTCATTTACTTAAACTAGGAAACGCTCGATAAATTAACAATACACCACAGCAAAAAGAGTATGTCAAAGAACAACTTACATTTCTTCCAGAGCATGGCAACCATTAAAGCTTGGGAGCTCTTTTATATTGTTGTAAGACAAGTCCCTTAAAACAATGGAAATTAATAAATTAATGTTATATCATCAGGAAACTATATTAAAAGAGCTGTACTCAGGAGCACTGAAAGCAGTGCTAAGTAATAAGGAGATACGGCCGAACAAGAAAGGCAACTATTTTTTTCCAAGACTTGTAAAGCACCTAAGCGATACGAAAGGCTAAAGATTTGCAAACTTCAAGTACATAATATTGAGTACAGACAATATAAAATATATTTTAAAACATTAGGTATATAAAAAAAATTAAAAATAAACATGATATGGAATATATATTAAGTGGTAGAGTTACAGGTTTTTTCATTTATATTTTACAATATTGTTATTTCATTAAAAAGCTATGAGTGCATATTTTAAAAACAGTTATATTAAATCAAATATTGGGACGAGTTAACTCTTAGTTAATGCCACTGCAATTTTTTCTCAGTTGTAATTGTCATGTTTGATACTCCATGACACCATTACTTGCTTAATCAGTGAGTCACTTACTTTGTTACTATCTTTCTCCACTAAATACTTATTAACAACTTACTAACTTAGTGATTTGTTCCTGTGACATTTTTATATCCTGTATTCACTTTTATTTTCTAGGTCAGTTTGAAGTTTTTGGAAAGCTCCATGCTTAGCTGGTTCCTGATCTAGGAAAGATTCGGGTTCTGCTTAGAAGGATGCCATGGAGGACAGAGCAGGATGTGGGGAGCTGACTCTCCTGAGGAAACCAGAATAAAAACAAGGAGTTGGGATAAGAAAAAAAAAAAAAAAATCAAGGACGAACCTAGTTTGGTTTTAGTTTGTTCAAAGCCAAGTCACAATATGTGTGATATATACTGATATAATCCTAAAACTAAATTCAAATGTACATCACCTACTTATGGGCTATCAATATAATCACTCATTTCCATGAAGGGAGTAAGAAATATTCAATAATTATACCTTAAAAAAACCTAATGCAAATAGTTCATTAAAAATAAAACAATATGTGTGAAGCACATGAAAGAAAGGTATGAGAAGGGAAGAAGAATCCAACTTACAAGGTCCTAAGCATCTTTTGTTCTTGGCACAAATTACTGGATATACTGCTTATCTTCGTACCTGTCAAGGTCCTGTGGAAAAACATGGCTCATTTAAGAAATGACTCAAGTTGAGGTGGTAAACAAAATCCTGTTCTCATATAGAAAAACAAATGCTCACGTATTTGTATATGGACTAGAGTCTAGGTATCATACCACCTACCTAACTACTCCCTAAAGTTAGGCATGTGGGAAAATGAATTAACCCTCCATGTTGGTATCATTTTCATAGTAATTCAGAAAAGCTCGTGACACTAGATTTTAATATTGCCCAGACAACAAGCTTGATTTCTCACACTCACACGGACCAACAGAAAAACACTGGCCCACAGCCATAGCCTGACCACCACAGCCACGGAGAAGTTCCGTCACGCCCTCCACACCCTCAAAACATCTGAAACCAACTTGGCCTCCTGCCCAAGAGAAATATTGTTTCTGTCTTTTTCTTTCAATCAACCTGACTCAACAGTCTCAAATTTTCTCTTACTCCCTCCCTTTCTCTGTTCCCATTTGCAGTCAATTGCCGATTCCTGTTCTTTCTTCCTCGGTAGTGTCTCCAGCTCCTGACCCTCCATCTCCATTTTTACTGCTACAATGCAAATCACAGGTGAGAAGGTGCAGAAAGGGGTGAAGGAATCTCAGGCCACAGGGAAGAGCTCCAGCGATGGGTTGTAGCCAGGACTCTCATGGTTCAATGTTCATGTAGTCTAGTGGATCATTCCCATGGCCTCCTCACCATTCTACCTATCTCTAATCTCTCTCATCCTCCTCACACCACCTGCTCCATCATTCTCAACACCTCCCAATTACCTTAAAGTCAAGTTTAAACTCCTTAGCTCAGTGCTTCCCAACTTCTTTTTTCTTACATATTGGCACACATGGAAATCAAAACATTTATTTGAAACAATATGGCAAGAGACCCTAGCCACCTCAGGCCCCCACTGGCTGCCTCAAGGGCTGCGGTCATCAGGCTCTCGGAAGCATGTGCAGCCACTTACAGACCATCCATTGGGAAGCTCTGCCAAAACCAAAGGTTCAACGTTCAAGGTTTGCCATTTCAAAGCTGTGACCCAAACAATCTCCCAAATTTCTCTGTATCGATGCCCACTCAATTCTAGCTCTATAGGATCATCTTATACACCATCCTTTTACTAAATCCTGACTTTCTGAATGAAAGACCCAGCTCTGGGAAACCTTCCGATATTTCCTTTTGAGACCTTTCGCCTCCTCCTTGAAGCGTTCTCTGACAGTCTACATTGACTGCACCACTTCTGAATTCCTGGAGCACTGCTTCTAATTTGGCACTTGATGACTGCCTTATATTTTCAGTGGCTTTTTCAAATCTTGTCTCCACATACTAGGCGATACTCTCTGTCTGAGCTGACTGATCCCAAGCCCAATAACCATCTCTACACATGACATTCACAACAGGAGACTGGGGGAGTCAAAGTCTTCTTCATCACCATAAGCACGAGCATGCTGCCGGCAGGCCAGTGTTATCGCGACACAATCCCTCTTCAGAGGGCCACACTTACAGACTCTCCAGATGGACAGTCCCGGCCAGATCAGGGAACTGCTGCACCATGCTTGCGCCACGAATGACTCTAAGCAATTGGGAGAGAAAAGGTAATTTAAAATAAAATAAAAGTTTCACTGATAATATTTGCATTTTATTTTTTAAAGTTTAAAATCATAGTACTCTATGACCTCAAAAATAAAATTGCTTTCATCTGTTGAATGTACCTGAAAGTGTGATAACTTGGCCAAATGTTCACATAAATAAAAACTCTGATAAATTGTCAGGATTATCCTTTGGACTTGTGCTCAAGGAAAAGAAACTAAAAGATTTTGTTTTCTGGAGTTATAATAATAAATTCTCACTTCCCACCAAAGCAACTGTATAAATATTCAGGTTTGTTTTAAAAATAATATAATACTTACAAGGAATGCAGATCAGATAAATTGTGAAATGCCGAGTTCCCCACAAAAGAGAGAGGGTTATCATACAAATGTCTGTAAAACAGCAAAGGAAAAAAACCCCAAAGTTTTAATATGTTCACAAGCACTCCAAAGCTAACTCTACATTCATAAAGTGTGTGTGTGTGTGTGTGTGTGTGTGTGTGTGTGTGTATCTGAATTTTCATTCTTCACTTGGATGTTAGGTTGGCATCATACAGACATAGCTGTCTATGACTATATATTAGAAGAAACTTTAAAAACTACTTACATAGTTCTTAAGAGTGGATTACCATCAAATGCTCCGTCAGGGATAACAGAAATAGAATTGCTATGAAATAACCTAAAAAGATAGGAGGAAAATATTTTGAAATACATATGTCCTTGTAAAGTAAGTTAAAACCCAAGTATCTACTCCTACTTGGTATTATACAGTATACAACTGATAACAACTACATGAAAACTTCAAAAATGTAAGGAAACTGAATTTTTAATTCTATCTCATCTTCTTCATGATAATTCTTTTTAAATCCACTGCTTAGCCTACTATCAATCAGGTCCCTCATATACACTTAGCTGTACCTTTATCATCAAAGAACTTTAGACCACAAGAATCATGACATGTTCTGACCCCAAAGTCTCTCCACCTCCTGCATTTAGTCTTTAAGCAATTCATCTGAGAGTTTAACTGCCGGCTCATGACACACCATCTCTGTTATGCCACATACATTCCTATCTCTGCCCTTGACAAATCCAACCTCTAAAATGCTCCCCTATCCCTTTCATTTAGTTAAGTTTTTCCATTCTTCCAAGTTCAGTCCAATTTCTTCTCTTTAGTGATGCCCCTTCCAGTGACCTCAAGCCTCAATGAAGTCTTCTTTCTAGAATGATTTCTTTAGCCTGTTTATTCAGTGATTATTTCTACCTGGAAACTGCTATCTGGTGGCCTTCCATGGTCAGACTCCCCAGTGAGACTAAAACAAGCAGCTCCTACAAGGCAGAGACCATGTGTCACAGCTTTTGCTTCACCAGAATCTAGCTCTCTTTGGTCATCTCTGCTCAGAATTGTCTGTGTCAGCCAACACATTCCAATCCGCACGATCGCGTGTGTCTGTGTGTACACCTTTCAACAGTGTATGTAATGGAACAAAGATGTTTTTAAAATTTCACTGGTGGAACATTAATTTGTGAGTTCTACAGATATTAAGGCATGAAGAAAGCAAAGCAATACTCACAGCTCTTTTAGGCTAGGAAGGGCTTTAATAGCCTCAGGAAATTCCCCCAAGTTATTATAATTCAAGTCCCTAGGGGGGAAAAATGGGCAAAATATGTAAGAATATTAAAGAGTGATCACTATTTATAAGACATTTCTGTATAAACGTGTTTTTTAAATATCACATTCTCTGGATGATGCTCTTTCTTTACCAACCATATTGCCATTCAAAACCCTACAGGAATTTAATTGAATTTACACCTTAGAGTACTGAACAGGAAAAAAGAAAAAGAATCCTAATTCTTCTATGATGCTTTTAAGTCAATTTTAAAAGTTCAAAGAATTCTCAGAATCACATATTACTGGTGCATTAAATAAATGATCCAAATGTCATTTCTCAAGAAATTCACCATAAAATAGAATTTATTAAGTTATCCATTTATAAGTGACAATAGCCTGCAACTAAGGTTTCCATTTGGAGTTTAGAGTGGCTCCCTGAAACTCTGGCAGGAGGGCAGCTGACCTCAGCCCAACCACCATCATCAATCATCAGCAAGACGGCCCACCGTACATGTGAAGAAGGAGAAGAACCAGGATGAGTTCACTTAATTTTGTCTTGTAGTAAATTACAAATTGTTGAAAATGTAACATTAATTAGGGGAGAGAAATGCCACAGAGAAATGTACTAAAAAGTCTCAGTTCTGAATACATTTAAATTTTAATTCTTTTAACCTAAAGAGCATGTTGGAATATGATCACTATGGTGATTTCTGAATGAGAGTAAAACTAAACCAAATGCCTGGATCCTTAGAGACCTACTGCATCTTCCTTTTCTACACAGAAAGAAAAGTGGCAAATAAAAATTTAACCAGGAAGAAGAGGTTCAATTTTAGTATAACTGGAATGGTATACATGGTCTAAGATCAGAAGACCTATTCAGTCTCCTGTTACACTTGCTATTTACATAGAAAAGGGGAACTGAGCTTGTAACTATCTTCAAGAGCTTCAACTTGCAAATGTCCCTTGATGCACACTACCCTTTAGTTGTTTAGACAGGAGAGTGGGTTAACAGAGTACTAAAAGTCTTCTCATTAAGTGAGAAGTAACCAGAAAATTCAGTTAAACGAAATATTACAAACCCGAAGCATTTCAATCGGATGTTAATCCCCCATCTAATTGGGACAGGCTCTGAATCATTTCGTGCACCATAATGGCAAATGCCATAAATCTCCAACTAAAAGCAACTAATACAAACTAAAACAACAAAAGTCAAGATCCTACTCTCAATTACACCACTGTGCAATGTCTTTTGCTCACAGTGTTACAATATACAGGTGGTAACATCCGGAGCTCCCAAAAACTTCAACTAGTAGAAACAACAAAAGTATCCTAAGCAAAATGGAAAACTTTATCATATTTAGCACATGAAAACACAGATAATACTCAATCTCAGTGTCAACAATTAACCAGGCAACTGAGTTCAAGGAAAAAAAGAACAACTTTTTCCAGAATTCATTTGATGAGGCTCAAATTTCCATAACTATCTACCATACATTTTAACAAAAACAAAATTTCAGAAAGGTAATACAGTTTAGCAGACCTGTTTTTAACATGTACTTTTGTAAGAAACATCAAGTTCAAACTTGTGTGCCATTTTTAACCATAAACTCAGATTAGTATTCATCACTCTTATTTGATGTCAAGAATTTAGTCATATATTAAAGCAAATTAGTAATAAGATGAACTCAAGACCTTTATTTTTTTCCTTTTCCTGCAATGAAATGCAAAATTGCACCTTTGACATCACAATGTGCTCACCCAAAATATGAATACACTTACAAGGTCTCCAGGTTATCTAGTCCATCAAAACAGTGTCGACCCAGGCTTTTAATTTTATTGTTATGAAGATGCCTGTGGAAAAAAAGCATTAAAATGCCTTTTACATCATCCAATAGTAACTCTTACAATGTTTTATATGCTAAGTTTGTATGGCTTAGAGCAATGGTATAGCACAAACTGACAGCTGTTGGGGGAGGGCGGGGGATTAAGTGAAAAAGGTGATGGGAATAAGTCAAAAGAAAAAAATTCATACACTGGACAACAGTATGGGATTACCAGAGGGAAAGGGTGGGGGGTTGGCAAAAGAGGGAACAGGGGATAAATGGTGATGGAAGGAGACTTGACTTTGGGTGGTGAACACACAAGAAAATACAGGTGATGCATTATAGAACTGTATACCTGAAACCTATGTAAGTTTATTAAGTAATGTCACCCCAATAAATGAAATAATAATTTTTTAGTAAAGATATAATATAGCTACACATTTCAACACTTATGAAAAACAAATAGCACTAAGTAGTCATCTCGATATACACTCACAGACTCGGAGTCACTGGACAGAATACCCATGTGGGGAAAATATCTCTGGGGGCAAAAGGGTGCACACCTTAAAGATCCATTAATATTCACCCCTATCAAAAAAACTTTTGAGGAGCTTTTAATTATATGAAGTGAAACTTAGATGATTTCTCCTTCGGGGAAGTGAGGAAAATGATATGGAAGAAAGCAAGTCAGCTTGCATCAAGAACTGGTAACAGGTTTTTTTTTAAAAAAATGCCATTTTATTATGTCCAAGTTTTCAAAGCTTAAAATCACACACACGCACAAACATGCACTGTTTGAATAGACAAGTTGATAAAAACATAAAATAACACTGGAACTCTTCTAGGAGCATCTCAAAACAATTCTGCTTCTGTAACACTGAATACATTGCTGAGACACAAGTAGAAGCTGTACAAGTGTTTGCTGAGTGACCCAATTTCTTCTCAGATTACAAACGGCCACATATTTTAGAGAGATTCAACAGTTATCATCAAACGCTAATTTTAAAAATCATCATATTTCGTATTTTTAAAAGTCATCATGTTTGATACTGAAAAAGGGCACCTCCCCCAAACCCTTGCTCTTTAGGAACATAATCCGTACGATACTTTCATAATAGTTTGTCACAAGAAACCTGTTTTTGCTCCCAAATTAACATAAATATATAACATATAGTATATAGGGTAGATACTTACAGAACCACCAGGCTTGACAGGTTGGCAAATGCAAAGTCGGGGATGCTTGAGATTCTGTTGAGGGCCAAGGTCAGCGCCTGCAGAGCCGGCAGATTGCTGAGGGGATGCACAGGCACCTCCGTCAGACTGTTGTCATCCAGCCACAGGTGTCGTAGCTGAGCAAGCCCCTCGAAACTGTCCTCTGGGACTGAGGTAATGTGGTTGGCATCTAAACGCCTGACAGCAACAGAAACAGCCACATTCAGTAATGAATCCTAGTGGAATGATTCAGTCCAAGTCACAACTGTCAGAGTTTTCAGAACAAATAAAATGGCCAGGGCTGTGACATCCTGACTTCTTTAATTCCACCAGAAGTTCTCATAAAATCTAGTCACTTTTCAAAAATCAGTATATGGAAGTCAGTTCTTTCCCTTTCTTCATAACAAAGAAATGACTCTAAATCTGAATCCTTTTGAGAATCTCTGGCTAAAAGTAACTTAAGAGCAGAAAGATTTTTAAAAACCCTCACAAAGCTTAAATCAAGTTGGAATGCTATGTTTCAGAATATATCAAAAAATACAAAAACAAGAAACTAAGATGAGCAAATAATGCTACTTTACTTACAATTTCACATCATAACTAATATTTGATGTTAAATTTAATTGCTATTCTGACTTGGTACCAAAGAGGAAAAAATAAGAAAATGTTTCAAATATCTTTCTCTCTTTTTTTTTTTTACAGCAAGGAACCATTTCAATAGATTCTTAGCAATCTTTATTGCCACCAACCAAGTTAAAAAATAGGTGTCATGTACTATCAAAACAACCTTGTCCTTTTCTCTTAGCACTAAGTACTTTTTTAAAAATTAGTTTGTCAAAATAAATGGTTATTAAAGGCAAAGAGTTTCACAGATCAATGTTACTGTGGCTTTAAAGCTTCTTTCATTTTTCCAATTTGTTTTGAATTAAGGAACACCTTACTAATAGGATTACTAATACATAAAATTAAGTCACCACCTGAAAATCTGGAAAATTAAGTCCTAAGTGCTATTTTTGGTAGAACTGGGCATAACTGTTGGAATAATTGCTTTTCAACAGAAACAACCTGGTATTACTATCATAAGGGACAGTATGTGTTCAGCAAATCACAACTTTCTTCACAAGCCCTTGTTGATATATCTTCACTACTTAAAGTCATACCTGATAGGCTCGGACCTCTTGGTGAAAATTAGGGAAAAACTACAACAACAAACTGGTGAAAAGTCAAAATGACAGCACATTTTAAAAGAAAGGGAGTGTGACAGCCCCCGGAAGGGTGGCTCAACTGGTTGCGGCATCGTCCCATACACCAAAAGGTTTCAGGTTGGATCCCAATAGGAGGTCACGTTGACAAACTGGGGGGGGTGTGTATGTGTGTGTGTGTGTGTGTGTGTGTGTGTGTGTCTTTCTCTCTCATTCCCTCTCTTCTTCTCTCTCTCTAATATCAATAAACATATACTCAGGTGAGGATTTTTAAAAAAAAGAAACTGAGCGTGACAGTTTTCTGGTTCAGGAAACTCTGACTTTTAGAGTGGTTTGTGTGCCTCCTCTTTCCTTATGCTGCTCTGGCTTCAAATCCTGCCATAACTGTCCCTTTCCCCTCTCAGTGAGCAGTGAGCGTTGCTCCCAGGCCCCAGATACAGCCTCCCTCCCTGAGGCAGACAGACGGGCAGAGGTTAGAGACCCCTGGTCCCGGTGAGGATCAGGTGGAAGCTTTCTTTTTGATAAAGTCGAGATAACTGAAAGGGCAGTGAAAATGGGAGAACTCATAAACTGAGCAGCTGCCTGGACGATCCACTTAGAAACAAACATTTTTAGACTTGTGCATTCCTTGAGCTTTCAGAACCAGCCCCGGAGAGGAGACAGGCATCCTTCATATAACAGACTGGCAAAGTCCTGGCTAAGGAACTGCTTAGGAGATTTGCTTTAATGAGGAGATAGGAGTATGTTTAATCAGAGACACACACATACACATACACACACACTCATGACCTCAAGGAACTTCCAATTAAGGAGAGACACTAAACATATAATCATACATTTAACCATATAATGTAACTAAATAGTGCAATTAAATTCTACTTGTAGCTAATTTAATTGTCTGCTATTCATTCAACACATTTATATGCACCATTTTGTTAGGCACAAAAGGTGAATGGGGACGCCTGTGCTCAGGAGACTGACGTTCTGGAGGGGTGACACACAATATGACAAATTACAAAGTGATTCTAGAGTGCTTAACAAGTGCTATGAAGTAAATAAACAGGAAACAGATAAAGATTAACAAGCATTCAGAAGGAAGGGTTCAGAGAAAGAGCAAGAGGGTGTAAAAGCAAGTGGCGAAGGAGTCGGGCAGGGAGTATTAGAAGCAAAGGAATTATCGAGGGCAGGGTCGGTAGCAGAAATGAGCTGGGTAGGTGTGGTCCTGGCATCTCCCAGAAGGTCCGAGGGATCAGGACAGGAGAGGAGGGGAGTGGAGGGGCACCCACAGAGACACACATGGGAATACAAACAGGGGCCAGATTATGCGGACCCCGTGGGCCAGGTAAGGGGTTTGGATTGTATTTTAAGTAGAAATGAAAGTCCCGCCCTAGTGTCTCAGTGTTAGAGACGTTTAAGTTAGAAGTGCTTACATTATCAAAATGATAACATGCATTCATATTCAACAAATAAACTGTTCCCCCCCACATATACACAGAAATCCTCATTTAAATATTTTGTTGAAATGTGGTAAAATACCCTGATAAAGAAAGGTGACCCTACTTTTTTAACTTAAGACCAATAGTATATATACCATTCTTGCTCCTGCAGAATTCTACGCCCTACACTGGCCAAGGAAGGGATGGCCCTTACCTACAGCAAGGTAACCAGGTGAGCTCTGAGCCAAGACAGTAATGCAACTCTATTCTAGGTAAACTAATAATACTGCATTAAACACAGAGACACAATTTCCTCTGTGCTAGAAACTTCCCAGAATTGTAAGAGTCACACATAAGTTGAGATCAAAGGGAAGAACTTTGGAAAATTAAGCCCTTAAATAAGAAGTTAAATGAGAAAAAGGATTTGTGGTGACTCAAATGGTTAATCCTTATACCTCAATTCACAAGTGGGTGTTGGAGGCACACCCACAAATATAAAAAATTGCACTTACACTGAGATTGATGTTTCACAGAGAAGAGAACTCGTCTTAGAGCTAGGGCTTTGTACCGATGACTTACATTATTAAAATTTATCCTAATTGACAAAATACTATAATCCATTCATTTAGAAGATGCAGAAAATGGCATCACATAGCTCCCAAAGTGGGGGATGACATGAGCTTGGTTAAAGTATTCTACCTTTTAAACCCCATACAACTATTACTTTAGTTGAGTGTACTTTAGCTGTTAAAAGGTTTGCAATGTATTAACTGAAGCCCTTTACTATTTGTCTTTAAAATATACATTTATTCCTACTCTCAAAAACCTTTTTACATCTCACTGAGACTCACTTTTTTTATGTTGCCTTAAATGAAATTACAAAACCAAATAATTTGGTATGTGATGAAGGTACATTTCAGTAATACCTATTCTTTGTAATCAAAAGCTCTTCCTTTTTCTCTCTACTTATAACTTACCAATAATGTAAATATTATAGTATTACATTTTGTTACTAGTTTCTAGTTTAAAATAGTTAAGATAGTCTTCTATTGTGGAAAACGTAGAAAGACTCAGCCTTTGAAAATTCTTTCATATTCAATGTAAATGTGATGTAATGTAAAGGAAAAAAATCTAGCAGGGCAAATTCTGACATATCATTTAAATATCCTGCTCAGGCAATGCCTTAGCCATTGTCATGACTTTCTGGAAGGCTGTTAACGCTCCTTTCTCATTAATATCAGCAACTTGCTTAAAGATTTATAGTCATCCTCACATACTTGCATCAAACCACTTCTGTTCAATTTCAACCCCTAATGAACTTTGCTCCTTTTAAAGCACACTTCAAAACCACAAGGAAATCTTTAGTGTAATTCAGGTCTGAAGATCAGATTTTCAAACTGACTCAAGTGCTGATAAGACTGTTTTACACCACCACAGAATTTCGATTGTAGCTAACTTAACCACTACACCCACTATGCTAACAAACCCACGAACATTTCCTTCTCAAATAAAACTCGCCTGACACATAGCTCCTTGTGTTTCTGATACATGTAAAAATATCCCGATGCCTTAAAAAAAAAATTGCCTCCTCACTCCCACCCTCCATCCCAATTTGGGACATAATTTAAATTACGCAACTCACTCAATGAGTGATACTTGTTTAAAACATTATTTTGTAGGGAAACAAGTGATTTCTATGAAAACCACTTTAAATCATCTAAATTGTCAATAAATGTTATGTACTTAATATACTTATTGACCACAAATTTAAAAGATTTTAATTTATTTGTCTGTTTTCTTGGTGATTTTTCTGTTCTAAAGTTCAATGATACTAGTTTTCTCTCCTTTAGCCTTCAAAGTAGACAAAAATGACTGAATATCTGAATTATTAAGTCTTGTAAAATAAAAACCCAAATTATGCATGAAGGTCTTAAAGTAAAATGGATTCTGAAGAAGCAAAAGAAAATGAGGAACTATTTAGACTGTCTAATGAATTCAGGTCTGAGGCAGGAAAGGTGGCTCTCCCTGTGCACATCCATCCCACGCAGCAAAGGGAACAGAGGCGGCAAAGTCACATTTCTGTAAAGGAATTCATTCCAATCAACTCACTGAAAGTCTACTCAGAAGCGACTCAATTAGCTATGGTGAATAACAAATCCTTATTTTCCCAAACCTGGCATTTTGGTGAAATGAGCTACTTAATATACATTTCTACCTTAAACTACTATTTAAACTAGACATTAAATGGCCAATACCCCAGACACTCCTTTTTTTTTTTTATGACATTAGATACACTGTAAAGATTAACTGTTACAGCATTAGATACATTATAAAGTTTAACAGTTACTCACATTCACTTTCCATGAACTACTAGAACATCTAATCTAAAATCAAAAAGTAATCTATAATTTACCATTCCCAGTAATGTTTTTTGGATGCAGTAAAAAAAAAAAAAAAAAAAAAAAAAAAAAAAAAAAAAAAAAAAAAAAAAAAAAAAAGAACCCACAACCAGATGGGACAAATAGCTCAACTGTTTTCACCTAAGTCTTCTATAACTCACATTTCCTACAAAAGCTTCCATTTATAGTTATTTTAAAGGTCAATCAATGGAAAAAACCTAAGGAACAGATTAGTATATAAATACATGATGTGGTTAAAACCTAATTTTATAACACATAACATATAATGTGATAACTATTACAGTTTTTTATTCGGAGTGAATCTCAAAACTTCCGTGAACATAAGAATTACCTGGACAAATTTTTTGAAATACAGCTTCCTGAATCCTACCATTAAAGAGAAAATATTGTTACTTCTAGGATATGGCCTAGGGATCTATAATTTAGAGACATTTCTCCCTAGTAATTCTGTTGCAGGTGGTCAAAGAGCCATACTTTGAGAAACTGTGCCCTAGTCCCATTGTATTTAGCATTAAGACAAGAACTAAAAAGTGTAAATTTGTATTCATGATTCTAGTAGAATAACAAACTAACAAAGTTCCTTTGAACTTTGAACTGTTTTGAAGAACACTTTTTCATTATTTCAAAAGATGTTCCCTTCATGTAGGTATGCAAATTGGGCAAACTAGTAATGAGAGGAAAAAAACTAATAAAATATATCATTATTAGTATTAAGTGATTTCTCAGTGTTCATTGAGCACTTACTACCTGTAAGATATTGTCGAGTCCTCTTCATGCATTAAAGTGTGTAGTAAGTAATGAGCATACTACTGTATGGAGAATTTTAAATAACTTGCCCAATATCACACAGCTGGTAAACAGCAAAGCAGGGATCCAAAGCCAAACAGAATTCTAATAAATGTGAACTTACCTGAATTTCTTTTTGAAAGCAATGGAAACATTCTGACAGATAAATACACAAAAGGTTTTTCTTAATCTTGGCAAAAGGAAAATTGTAATAAACAAATGCTTCAGTTGAGTGCTTCTCACCCCTTTCCTTTCGAGTGCCCTAAAGACAGAGGACCTTGATTTGCTCTCCCAGGGATAAAGAGACCTATAGGTGTAGCTCTAACACTAGTCCATAATGTGCACTCTAGGCATTAACAAATATCTGGTTATTTGATATAAAAACAGTTGTTTCTTCAAAACCCTCTGTGGATCTGCAGGCTCCCTGCGATGCCACACCGCTTACCTGTCTACCCACTACAGGCGGAAGAGAGATACACATCCCCAAACCACAGCAGCCATGATCCCCCCAGGTTCATGAACAAGCCCACATACACACACACAGGAAGGAATGCAAAAAAAAGAACCTGGTGAAGTGCTATATGAAAAAGCTTTGGAAATTAGTGGTTGAACATGGTAAAAACCAAGAGCTGAATTCTTGAACACTCCACCTAAAACCAACCTTTCCTCCAAAAGAAACACCTGGGAAGAAAGCAGCACAAGCCATTAAGTAAACTACCACTCCCAACACGTGTTCAGTGTCCACAGATAAGGAACTCTACCCAGTGTGTTCTGACTGTCGTTACCACCTGAAGCAGAAACCTCTTTCTGGCTCTTTCTTCACTCTTATGGCACAAGGAACAGAACTTCTACACATGCATAACTGGTTCCAAAGAAATGATGGCCACCTACCGTGTACAAGCTTGGGACTTACACCCAGCAGTGTATACCTGCAGCACTCTCCCACCCCTTAGAAACAGGATAGGTACACGGAACCACGTCCTTCTCCCTCACCAAGGGACATTTCCCTAACAGCAACTGGCCATCCTCATTTTTATCCCAGATGAGAAGATAAACCTCCCTCTTTCCCTGGAATTCCAGCTCTTTATACGTGTAGCAGCCAGATGGTCTAATGATTCAAGAATGCAGAAAACCAAAAAGTTACTTACAAAGACTGCAAAGCACTCAGTCCTCGAATGGCTTCACTGGGTACTGTTTTCAACTGATTGTTTTGGAGGGTTCTAGAAGGAAATTTTTGGTTAGTGAATATGCAATTGTTACCATTTTTTCTTAGAAGAATCCAGAGTCATATCTTTCAAAAAAAAATATTTCCAATGGCAGGAAAGGGAAGAGATCAAGGTGGAAGGCATCCAAGACAAGTGAATTGTAAAAAAGCAAGAAACATTTGTTAAAAAGCCAGAAATGAAATCCAAGTCATCTCCTAACACAGACCTGCTGGGTAATCTACATTTCCAGGGGCTGCTTCACTCTCAGGAATTAAGGCACCCTAATTAACCTTCATTACCCTAGTTAATGTTAACTGAGAGGTATAACAAGTTAACTGGGAGGAATAACAGCAAACCCACTGGAATCCCTAAGGCCTTTTCAAATTGGAATAAAGCAGAGCCCAGAAACATGGACATTAGCTAAAGTCAATTTTGCCAAGTGGATGGGAGACCCTGAGCTCTGTGGGGCAGCAGGCGTGTCCTCGGTGAATGCAGGGCCAGGGCAGAAACAGGGCTTTAATCATTTAAGAGTTAGACCCTGGAGCTTGAAGACATAGATCAGTAGCAAAAATGAAGTCCCTACAGTTTTTGCCTAAAGCCATCTCTAGTCACATTAATAAAATAACTGCCAGACATGAGTCATAACCACAGAATGGGATGGTAAAGGGCCCATCTAGCTCACTGAACCAGAGAGGTGTAGTGCCGTGCAGACGGTCACCCAGCAAGGTAGTGTCAGGAGTGGGGTTGGCAGTCAGGTCACCTGCTGCCCAATCTGCCACACTCCAAACTCCTGACCACTGTCAGGGATTTATGTACTGATCCCTCACAAGCTATGTTAGTCACAAGTATCTCAATGCCTTTAGCTCTAAAATGACTTTAACATTTGGAACTCTGTAAGCCTTTTTCCCTTTAGCATCAGCTAATTTGATGTCCTTATAGCTATAAAATGTGTAGAAACTAAACCCAAAATGTAAAGCTTAAATACAATTTTGACTCCGTGCATTAGCCACACAAAAAGTCTAACATTCAACTATAATGCACCAGAGGTCAGAATAACCTGTTATTTAGATTTCAACTTTTGTTATTTAGAACTAAATTTGCCTAAACCAACCTCTAGCCTCCCATACTACTCACTGGCCACTCCTTAAATCTTTTAATCCTGAGGTAAAAGAATCTGTGCTTAACCTAGCTCCAAGCATGTTGACTACGCAGAAAGAAAATACACAGCCGGCTGTGAGACTCTAAAATTGCATTACTTACAGAACTTTGAGTTCTTTCAACCCAGACAAGGCCTTTGGGTGGATAAAAGAAAGGTCGTTGCCAGCCAATCGCCTAGAAAAAAAAAGTAGCAAGAGGGGGAAAAAAAGCTGTAATTCAGACTCTTAAAATTCAGAACTCAAAATAACCTAATTTGTGATTAAAGCTCTACGTTAAACATTTCTCAAGTCTATCTGACATTAAACATTGTCAAATAGACAATGTTTATCCCACGATTCTTCCAATGAGGTAAATGTCTCTAGAATTTTTTTAAACTCCCAATACAATAATTTAGGCAGGCACATTTTTATTCTGGTGAGGTCAAGCAAGCCAAAACACATTAAACCAAATTAAGTTTGCTATTCATGGTCACTCTCTGCAGCTTGCGGTATTTTCCAAGTGCCTCATAAACACAGACTACTGGCTGGTAGGCAGGAGTGTTTATTCAGATCAGAGCAAACCAGTCTGTCAAGGAAGAATGCCTTCAGGGGGCAAGTCAGCCTGTTATCTCCCCATAACCCAGAGCAGCCCAATTCAGTGCGAGAGAGAGGCAGAAAGTCAAAGTCATCGCAAGCATAACTTCCCCACAAAAAAAAAAAATGGCCTATATATTTTCTTAAAAAAATAAGCATTGTCCTAAAGAATTTTGAAGTGACAAATGTAAGTGCAAGGAAGAGTAGAATAAAAAAGAACAGGATTATTGGGTCATTTTGTAAAAAATCTGAACACACCATTCATGCCGAGCTGTACTTTCCCATTTTCCCAGGCACGCAGAAATGGGAAGGAAAGTTGGAGCGGGAACTTTAAGGAGATGAAGCAGGAAATGGGACAGCAACTCATACAAGTAATTTGTAAAGAGATGAACTAAAGGAAGTTTTCAAGTATTGACATAAAACGGCAGTTGTGTGCCCACAGGATTAAACACAGGAATCTCCCAGTTCCCTGGTTCTGTCAGGGGTATTCTTCCAAGCAACAAGATTTTGTATCTCTAATTAAAAAAAAAAAAAATGTGCTCTCCCCTTTATGCCTTGAGATCACATAATCACCAAGTCATAGTAATTCCTCCTTTAAAGGGTCTATTTCTATTGTTTTATCTTTTTTCTGCAAGCACCCTGAACCTCTGAACCTTATTCATCTATTAATTCACTCACTAAAATATTTCACTCATTAAGAAATACAAGAGTAAGTGCCCACTAAGTGCCAGGTGTACAGCATCCTGTCAGGTGTCAGGTGTCCCCCTGCTTCCAATCTGTTCCTCCTACACACCTTGGTTTTAGGGAGGCCCCTAAAATTTGAAGTCACTGAGGCCTGAAAACTCTACTTTTTAGATGCATTTATTTTTTTCTTGAAGTTTTTGTACCAGTTAAAGTTCAGAGACTTGGAAAGGATAATGCTTGATCCTCACCTAGCATTAACATAGAAATGTGTACTGAAGATGTGTGCATGTGTGTGTGTGTGTGCGCATGCACGTGTGTGTGTGTGTGTGTGTGTTGGGTGGTGGTGTGGGTGGAAAGGTGAACAGTAAAACCACCAGAGGACTCAGAAACCAAGAGCAAGCGTGTCATTTATTCAAGAGCAAGGATGACAATGCTGGATTTTCAGGCAACACCGCAGTTATAAGACAGAATTTAACACATGGTGGCCAAGACATAGAAATAACTGAAGTGTCCCTTGAGAGATGACTGGATAAAAAAGAAGTGATACATTATGTACAATGGAATACTACTCAGCCATGAGAAAAGATGAAATATCGCCATTTGCGATAACACGGATGGACCTTGAGAAGGTTATGCTATGTGAAATAAGTCAGAAAAGGCTAAGAACCGTATGATTTCCCTCATATGTGGGTATAAAACTAAAACTCATAGACACAAACAACAGTATGGTGGTTACCAGGTTTCAGGGGGTGTGAGGGTACCAAATGAATGGTGACGGAAGACTGTTTGGCTTTGGGTGGCGGGCACACACTGCAATATACAGATCATGTGTCACAGAAATGTACACTTGAAACCTATAAAATTTCATTAACCAATGTCACCCCAATAAATTAATTTTTAAAAGGACAGGATTTAACAGAGTTTTAACACATGCCCCTAAACTACATTCTTTCTAAATAGCCCTCTCGCCATCCACTTTTTTTCGCACTAGGTAGCCTAGCACCTCTGCTCTGTATTGCCTGCCCTTTGAGGCTCCCTACAATCCAGGCTCAACCTATGTAAAATAAGAGATTACAGAGGGTTTGAAGACCATTTCAGTGCTTCCATTTTAAAATACTTCTCCTCAGCAAATCCTCTTGATTCTATACTAGCCAGTTTCACCACTACATCTTTTTTTTTTTTTTAAGATTTTATTAATTTTATTTTTAGACAGAGGGGAAGGGAGGGAGAAAGAGAGGGAGAGAAACATCAGTGTGTGGTTTCTTCTCACACTCCCCCTACTGGAGACCTGGACAGCAACCCAGGCATGTGCCCTGAATGGGGAATCAAACCAGCGACCCTTCAGTTCACAGGCCGATGCTCAATCCACTGAGCTATACCAGCCGGGGCCACCACTACATCTTTAAACGCTTTACCTCTCAACCTCACCTTCACCCCTTGAACACCCAACTTCAGTGTTACTTCCCATGACAACTTCTGTTCTTATGAACATGTCTGATGTGTGAATTCTTAAAACTCAACTGAACTTGGTCACAGGTTACCTTCTACTTGTTGTTCCTTGCACAGTAGGCTTGTAGGCCAAGTACAAACACTTCCAAGTAAAGGGCATGCATCTCACCCTTCTGTTAGCAACCACCAACATGCCAACTCATTATTCAAAAACTGCTTTCTATCCTGGCCAGTTAGCTCAGTTGGTTACAGCATTGTCCCCATATGCCAAGGCTGTGGGTTTGATGCCTGGCCAGGGCAAATACAAGAATCGACCCATGAATGCATCAATAAGTGAAACAACAAATTGATGCCCCCCCCCCCCAATCAATAATAATTTTTTTTTTTAACTGCTTTCTCAGAATTTCTTTCTGGACAATGCTTGCCATTCCAATGCCATAGCATCCCACAGTCTACACGTCAGTGCAGGCTTAGTGTAAGCCCTCTCAAGCTTCCCACCACCCTACATCCCTGCTCACTAATTAAATTCCACTGATAATGCTCAGAGCTATAATGCAGTGTTTAAAAGATCACACCTTTAAAAGATAAAATTGGAGGTTTTCTTTCATTATTTTTTCAAATAGGTTTCCAATTTCTTGCCCATTCTCCTCTCCTGGCACCCCATGATGCGAATGTTGGAACACTTGAAGTCCCAGAGGCTGTTTAAACTGTCCTTGTTGTTTTTTTTATTCTTTTTTCTTTCTTCTTGTTATTCTGATTGGTTGTGTTTTGGTTCCATAGTCCCAAATCATTGATTTGATTGTCAGCTTTATCTACTCTATTGTTGTTTCGCTGTAAATTGTTCTTTATTTCAATTACTGTATCCTTTGTTTCTGAATGGATCCTTTTTAGGCTGTTGAGGTCCTCACTAAGTTCCTTGAGCATCCTTATCACCACTGTTTTGAACTCCTCCATCTGATAGACTGTTTATCTCCATTTTATTTAGTTCTTTTTCTGGAGTTTTGATCTATTCTTTCATTTGGGCCATGTTTCTTTGTCTCCTCATTTTGGTAGCCTCCCTAAGGAAACAGACACACAAATCCAGGAAGCACAGAGGGTCCCAAACAAGATGGACACAAACAGGCCCACTCCAAGACACATCATAATGAAAATGCCAAAGGTTAAAGATAAAGAGAGAATCTTAAAATCAGCAAGAGAAAAGCAGTTAGTTACCTACAGGGGAGTTCCCATAAGACTGTCAGCTGATTTCTCAAAAGAAACTGCAGGTTAGAAGGGATTGGCAAAAAATATTCAAAGTCATGAAAAGCAAGGATCTACAGCCAAGACTGCACTACCCCTCAAAGCTATCATTTAGAATTGAAGGGTAGATAAAGAGGTTCCCAGACAACAAAAACCTAAAGAAGTTCATCATCACCAAACTATTAATATATGAAAGGTTAAAGTGACTTATTTAAGAAAAAGAAGATCAAAACTATGAACAATAAAATGGCAATAAATACATATCTATCAACAACTGAATCTAAAAAATCAAACTAAGCAAACAAGAAAAACAGACAGAATCATGGATACGGACGGCGTTTTGATGACTGTCTAATGGGAGGGAGTGTGGGGGAATGGATGAAGAGATGAGGGGATTAAGAACTACAAATTGGTCGATATGTAATAGCCATGGGGATGTAAACTACAGTACAGGAAATAGAGTAGCCAAAGAACTTATATGCATGACCCATGGCCACGAACAACAGTGTGGACGCTGACTGGGTGGAGGAGGACAAAGGAGGTAAAATTTGGACAACTGTAATGGCATAATCAATAAAATATATATTTTTTAAAAATCAACAAAAATAAAAAAATAAAATAAAATTGGACCATAGGGACCACAAGAGGCAGTAGCCTTCTTTCCCCCAAGGCTACAAGTAGTCACATGACTAGGACTGTTTCTCCAAATTATTGGAAAGACCAGTCTTCAATTGTCAAGTCTGCCAAAAAAAAAAACCAAAAAAAAAAAAAAACCACCACTATAAACAGACTGAGGCTGTTAGAGGATTCTTATTCTTTTGCCTCTAATATTAGCTTTTAATGTCCCCGTATCTATGGACTTTCCTTGAGTTCAGTCTATTGTACTATAGCTCATGAAAAGTATTTTATAATTTAATAGAGGATGTGGCAAAACACTGAGAACCTGATTACCTTCACTTGTCAACAGAAAAGAGTGTTTAACCACATGAGCCAAAATATTTGCTTCCTTTCCCCAAATCTTTGCTCCTTTATGAGCCATGGGAAAACTAAAGTAAGCTAACTTCAAAAAGCACTCTCTCTTTCTCCACCATTTATCATTAATGGAAATGGCCAAATGAGCTCTCTGTGTGTGGCTTATCCTGAAAGGCAAGCTCACTATCTGGAGAAATCAACACTACTAGGATGTGGTGGATGGCGATAATGCTGAGATGGGGGCCCTCTACCTCGCTCTACCTTTGATTACTTCGTTTCTTCCTGGAGTAAACATATCGTGTGGAGCCCTCTGGAATGCATCTACCCACGTTTCACCAAGCTGCTGCTAATGAATAATAAACACAGCAGCTTGGCGACGGCTCTGCAGTTTCAGCAGCTGCCCCCTCCGAAGCCTCTTTGCTTATTTTATGGGCCAGTATTTCTCAGAGCAGACCCAAGTGATGCTTCATTTTTCAAAATCTCAGATCCAGAAAGGGCAAAGTCAGTAAATAACAGGGTTAGGGACAAAGCCCCAAAATCTCTGGATAAAAAAACACCTACTCTGTAATGAGCCCATAGTAGTTACAGGCATTGTGATACTGGTTTACAGATATTCTTTTTCATTTTAATCATCTCATGACCATAGCTACGCTTCTCTGAGTCCCTAAGAGGTTAGCTGACTTGGCCTAAGTCACACAGCCGGTAACTGGGAGGAGCCGGCATTCCTGGCTGGCTCCAATGCTTATCTACTTTCTCTGCACAGTGATGGCTCTGGTGTGTCACCAAGAGATTGGGAAACAACTCCCAGGGTGGTGGAACACAATGGACTTGAGCAGTAGCTTTGTTTGAGCTGTGACAGTTCTCACCTAGCAGACCTGAGCTCACAAGCTATGGCATTAAGAGCTCAGAATCACAATTTTTTAGAGGAGTTTCCAACAGACTAACAGTACCAACCGTCCCTTAGCCAAAGATGATCAGTGGGAAGGGGGGAAGATGGTATCCTGGGTGCCCAAAGGTGCAGGATGTGCCCTATACTCACTGGGACCCTTTTAGGATATAGAACATTCTCTGTTGTGCTTTTTCAGCAACTCCCAAGGAAAAACAGGTGGATGATCTTAAGGAAGAATTTGTCACCAATGGTCCTCTCCTAGCAAAGACCAGCTCCTTCCCATTCTAATGCCTTGTGTTGTCTCTGCTAGACCCAACAGTGTTCTCAGCTTTTCTCTGCATGGACCTATTGGTTGGCTACAGAAAACCTTTTAAAGTTGGTAAATGATAATATTTACAGTTTTTACTTATTCTCCCAATGGCTGTGAAGCCCTAAAGAAAAAAAAATCATTAGGGTGAGAACAGAAGGTTGAAGGTGGTGGGCTTTTCTGTGTGCTAAGGGTATATGCTCCCAGGCATCACTTACTTCTTTTCCCCTGGGTATGCTGAACCTTCTCAGTCTCCAAAGACCAGAGAAAGCTGGGCTGCAGGGCTGTCAATCCATCCACTCTTTTACTCTTCCTGCTGTCACCTAAGTCTAGGCCATCATTTTTTTCCTATTATATTTATTGCCATGAATTTCCATGAGACTCCTGCTCAAGCCACTTAAGTATGATACTGTAATTAAAATTAAGTTGCACAACTCTGAACATTTTCTCTGCTGAATTAGCCAGACCTTCAGTATGGTCCTCTTTCTTTCCCCAGTGTTTCTTGTATCTGCAATTTCGCACACTATGCTTTTCCACCTCTGACTCTTTCCTCGTGACCCTTCCTTTGCCTGAAACATGCCCGCACTGGCCTCTACCCAACAAAACCTTATTCATCATCACCATCCAAGTTGGATACTCCCAAGAATGTAAAACCATTATGATATCACCTTCCTTTGATTCCCCAGTATTTGTATAGACAAAGTTCTCTCAATGGATGCATCTCATTTTGCCTCTAGTTACTACGAACTTATCAAAGCTCCTTCGATTGCAATATAAGTCCCTTAGGAACAGGGACCAGTTTCTCTTTATTTTGTACCCTTTTGCATGGAACCTGACATGTAGCGGGCATTTGGTATTTGCTTTGATGCTCCAACTAAGCCCCGACATAAGACCCGGGATTCAAAAGGGTAACACTGCTACTTCCAGAGTGGGGAAAGCTAGCTGATTATCTTCACTTTTCTGCATGTTTTATCTTCTTGTTTCATTTCTACTCCCCGCCTTTGCTCTTCTAACAGGAGAACTAGTTGGCTAGATTTTAAAGTGCTATGGCAACAATTTTCTTTCTTAGCATATTCTGGGAGGATATTTTCTTAAGGGGGACTTTTAAAGTTCACCCATGTTTAAGGTGAACTTTAAACATGGGAACACGAGTCCACTGGTCAACAGTATTATCTCAAGACACTCTGGGCTGTGCACATGATCACAAAGATTTAACAGAGACATAGCAGGACTTCAGAAGGGGGCCCAGGCCACCTCAAGGCAACCCCTGTTTATTCTGCTCGCTGCGACAGTTCCAGAAGCAGAAAGAGCAATGACAGGGAGGGGAGAGACCAAGGGAGGGTGGAGCAGTCCACTGGACTTCCACTCGCCCATTGGATTTGGAACCCTTCCAGGAAACAGGACACAAGTGGCCCAGTGTGCAATGTCTTTATGAATCAGTTTTGTGTGTATTTATTATTCATAAGGTCCATGGATTCACACTAAGGGCTCCTTTCAAGGGAAGCTAGAGTTTTCAATTATATCCTCTATCCTTAATGCACATGCTACATGATATTTTCTCTCTGGCATCCCTCCCGGAGAGGGAAACAGGATCAGTGCTGGTTCCACGGACACTGGTCAGTGGTGGATGTGAGCGTGTAAGCCACTTTCAGAAGGTAAGCGGTGTGCTCAGTTAGACTGGGATTTCTTCACTTGGGAGGCCATTTAAAGAAACAAGAGAGGCAAGTGTGTAACAGAGAGGAAGCCAACTGGTGTTTATTTCCCTGAGAAATGCCTGGATTTAGGTTTCTTCCAGTCTGTTATAGAAATTTCATTGTAGCCGTTTGGCTGGAATTCTAGCCAAGAACAGTAGAGTAAGGAGTACAATGTACACTGGCTAGACATATGTACGAGCTGGGGGGAGGGTAAATGGTTCAGTAGCTTCCAGCAGCTGTTGTGAGGAGCCTAGGGTGGAGCAGGCGGAGGGAGGCAAGGCAACTGTAGCATTGAGGCCCAAGTACACTTTGCATACAAACCAGAGAGAGCGTTACTTGGCAATTTCTCTATCACATTATGGAGAGATCGGGGAGTAGGCAACAAAACCAGGAAACAGCGGCCACAACCTACCACCCATTCATGCAGCTACCTTCATTCCACAGCAGTGGTTACCAGATGGCCCAGCACTGTGCTACTATCAAGTCCTGACAGACAGAAGAGTACTTTGAGTTCCACCCTTCCCTACGGAGCCACATTGATCTAGCCCTCAGCCCTGCCTCCTCTCCTCCCTCACCATTTCTTCCTACACCTACGTTTCCCCACCCAGCAGATCTTAATGTGACGCCACAAATACAAACTATCACAGATTATACCCAAACACGCCCAAGCTGCCTCTCCTTTAATGCCAATGAATTTTCTCAAGTAGGTGGATCAGCACAGCCTCCTGACGCATGCAAAGTGCTACAGACAAAGCACCAGCCTGTGACACTGCTTTCAGAGAAGGTATTTCCAGGTCAGACTTAAACTGGGCAGATATGGCCACAGGAAAGTGTGGGTGACACTCTCTTATTAAATATAATTTGAAACCAGCAGGATCCAAAATTTGAACCATTTAAAGCAAAAGTAAAAACCATTATAATACATACTTCTAATGTAAGTCCTTAATCATATACTTACTTACATGTTACAGCCCTACTATGTGCTCAGAACTCTGCTGCCTTCCGTGAAAAATAAAGACCTCAAGAGGAGTACTTGTTTCACATTTAGGGATGTTTGGTATCAGTACACATTAACAAAAGAACTAACATTTGTGCAGCACTTTTTATTTTCATAATCCTACTATACTGCTCCTTAAAACAGCCCTGGATAGTGGGCCAGGCAGGCTTATTATCATCATGTCCCTTCCTGTTTTGTTTTGTTTTTTGTTTGTTTTTTAAACAGAAGAGGCAAGCGAGCCTGGGTTTCCTCCATGCCTTGTCTGAGTTCCTACAGCACAGCTAAAAATGTAAAACCTACAAATAAAGCCAGGTAAATAAAATAAAATAATGTGAATTCCAGAAATAGAACAATATTTTCTTATGTTACTTTTTATAAATGGTTTTAAGAGAACCAAAGGATGCAGTTATTTTCTTAGTGAACACAGGGGGCTAACAATTAAATAGCGCCCTTTACACTTTCCCTGGGACAGTCTCCCCATCGGCATTACATAAACGTCATCTGACACAGCGTATCTGAGAGTCCTTAGTCAATCCACAATGTTTTACTTACCCTATTTCTTCACATACCAGGGAGAGTTTTACATCTTCGTGTAACTTTTATGTAAATATATATGCGAACTGTATATGTTTTATGAACATGCATGTACTAAGAACTCCTATACGGAAATTCTCAAGTTTTTAAAAGTAGTCTTTCTTCAGAGGACAATTATTTAATACATATGCACACTCCCACCCACCTATACACACACATATATAATGATACATATTCTGTTTATATGCACAAAAAACTAAAGTAGTAATGCATATCAGAAAGTAAGCCTGTTCCTGTTAGCACTCCGTCTACAGGCCACCTAGAACTTTCTGCATACTAAAAGAGCTTTACTCAATTCAAAGAAACTGAAGTTCCACCTGCACCAAATGGCCTTTGTATCTTCCACTTCCTCTTACAGTAAATTGCAGAAGACTTATGGGTAAATCAATAAAAACCCTGGCAATAGTTACATTTCCTGAACAAAGTCATCCTGACAAACTAGTCATTTATCCTCTTGCAATAAACACATGCAATGTCCACCCTTATGAGGAAATATGTTATAGCTTTAAAAAATTTTTATAAGCAACATCAACCAATAAATTTGACTTTTCACTACAGGCAAAGCACCAAAGGTATAAGTAGGTACTGAGCTTCCCTAAGACATTTCTCATTTTATTTCTTATAAATGAGGATGATTCATTATACATAAGCCTTCAATGGAATTTAGCTTTGATGTAGTCTGATAAGGTTTCTACATCAATTCAAAATAAGAAATCCTTTGTCTTAACCCCACCCTCAATTTCAAGTTAAAAAATGTGGTTATTATCACCAAAGTTCATACAGGAAAGTATGACAAACTCTGGCCTTAGAAAAAAAAGTCAGTAGAGATGAAGAAACAAGTAAATACTGACACGCCTAGAGCACAAAATATCGAGGACCTTAATCTAGGACTAAGAGGTGAGGAGCAAACAAAGTGTGAGAGGGGGCAGGGAAGGCTTCCTGTGGCAGAACGGGCTCAGATGGACTGCGGAGAACGGGCAGGAAGAGTAGTACAGAGAGGCACCGTGGCAGGCACTGTTGGCTGCCTACCAAATATCCATTCACATCTTCCCAGTAGAGCTTAGATCTGTTCAAATATCTCCTCCTTCACAAAAATTGGCTTCCTGATTAAATTCTGACTGGTCTTAGCCAATCATGCTGCTTTCATCCCAGTGGCTTGTTTAGGGATGAACCTGTGACCCCCGGTCTGGTCACAGGAAGCCTGCTGGGGGGTTCTGGGAAAAGTAGCTTTCTTCCTAAAAAGACATACACTGGAAAAATGACCCTCTTCTCTTTCTGGATGTCATTATGTCTGAATATTGTATGTGAAGAGACTGCAGCCCTGACGCTGGCCTCACTGGGGAGAGCACCAGGAAGATGGGCAGAACCTAGGTGCCTCAGACCTAACAACTCCATTAAACAATCCTGGAAGAGTTTTACCACCTCGTTATGTTGTAGTTTTTTCCTTCTTATGCAAGATAATACATTTCCTCACTGTTTAAGCTATTTTGAATTGAGTTTTATTACTTGCAGCCAAAAGGATCTTAACTACTTGCCAAGCCAATACCCATTCTTCCCTTCTTACCTAGTAATAGAGCCCTGATTTTAGTCCAGATAGCAATACGCCCAGCTCGAAGGTTGTATTTCCCAGCGTGGCACTGTTAACTGTGCCATGTGACTATGTTCTAGCCAATGAGATGGAAGCAAAGTGTTCAATGTGTTCAAGATGGTTTGTAGTATCCCCCTCTATCTTTTCTTCATCATTCTCTCTGCTGCTGAGAACTGCGTCACGATGGCTGCAGCTCCAGCAGACAGGTTTGTTTGTTTTCTTTAAATCTTGACATGGTAGCTATACACCAAAGCAGCAGGTCCTACTTTCCTGCTTACTTTGTGATGCACCATAGTACCATTCGTGTGCTTCTGTGTGTATGTGTAACCTTATGTGTTTAAGCCACTGTTAATTTTGAATGTTCTGTTATATATATTCAAATCTAATCGAGATACAAGGCTTTAGGAAAACTGCCCATCAGATTTCGGTAAAAGTAGCATAAAGATAGTGCATTAAATACACAAGGACAGGTAGAATAAGTATGTTTCTAAAACCGCTGTTTATAATGACACAGAGTAAATAAATGCTTGCTCAGGATGAGGTAGGTTACATAAAACGTGAAGAATCCAAATGATGAAATACTATACATTTAATAAATGATGGCAAAAACTAGATCTATCAATATGGAAACATTATAATACATGAAACAATAAATAATCCACAGAGTGGAATCCTATTTTAAAAAGAAATTACACATGTATTCTCAGCAAATTCTGGAAGGACATAAAACAAAATATTAACCATGGGTATGTCTCAGTAGTGAGACAATTGGTAGTTATTCTTCCTTTCTTCTCCGTATCTGAGTCCAGATTTTAAAAATTGAATATCCACTAAGTTTATTATTATTTTCTTAATAAGCCAAGTATGTCTTTGATACAAATATTTTTAGCATCACCAATACAACATTGATATACATATATATCCAAGAATATTGTATATATATAAAACGAACTAATGCGTAGTGAACAGGGGGAAATAATGAACAAATTCTGAGCTAGAGATTCTACTGAAGCGCACAATACTCTGCCGAATAAGCAGGGCTTGGCTTCGAGTGAACAATACAGGAAAGAAATGACTTAGCCTATTTCCTTGCTCGAAAATTCAAACATGCTAGTAGAAAGTCAAATATGTTTTCATTTACTTGTAGTCACTACCACTTTCAGTCAAAGAACAAATCATTACCTTTGATTAAAATAAATAAATATATGAGCCAGCAAACTGTGGTTTCATTTGCCTCTCTACACTTTCTGAATCCCGTGTCAAACACTTTAACAATGAATTGCTTGATTCTCCTGCTTGACTTCTTCTAGTCCCTTATGAAATCCTGGTTTTTCTAACTCAAATTCTGAGTACATCACATCTTTCATCACCTCTACTTCTAGGCTACTAATCACACTATAGGACGAAGTTACAGAGCCCGTTGGTCCTCCTCTAAATTTAAATTACCTAGGCTTTAACTGGGACCTTTCTATATTTTAGCCATCCTTTATTCATTTTAAATTGACCCAGTTAAGCAAATATTTTCCACAGTGTGCCTAGCCACTAAATTATAATGGGCTGTCATAACTATGATTTCTTTCTCCCGGGCATTTCTTTTTTCCCCCTTCTGCTTCCTTTGGGAGGAACTTCTTCATCCAAGTAATCCTAGTGGGGATGAGTCTGTGGCCCAGGTTGGGCCATACCATCCTGAACACAGCAGAGTGACTGGTTCAAGGACAGGCTCATGAGGCAAGTCTGGCCAAGCACAGTCCTCCTAGGAGTTTTCTGCTGAAGGAAAGGAAGACATTAGGTATTCCTTTTGGATTTCAAGATGCAAAGATGTGCTTGGGGGCTACCAAAGCTTGTATTTCCCACTATATGGAGACAGGCTATTTGCAACAGGAAAGAATGAAGCCAAAATACAAAAGCTGAGACAACTGAAGCTGAGAAATGGAGGGCATGAGAAAATTCTCATAGCTTTTAAACCCTGAGATCCAGTACCATCTGAAGCCAACCCCACCTCTGGACTTTCTAGTTCTACATGGAACAATAAATCCTCTATGACATCTCAATTGGGCTTCTGTCTCTTAAAAACTCTGTGGACTTCTGTCAAATGCAATACGTATTCCAAGCTTTATCTTCTCTTGAAAAGCTAGAAACCACTTACGAGCTGTCCCCAAAAGCCTGTTTCTTGACGAACTTTTTTACCTCAAAGTCACCCTCACAAGCCTACTGAAATGACTATTTAAAAATTCTAGGTCTTTGCTCAATATCTGGCCATGGGCCCCTTTCTCCAGCATGTCAACGCTGATTCTTCATTTCTCGTGAAAAACCTCTCCTCCCACAGCTCCTGGGGCATAGTTCTGCCCTAATTCTCCTGCTTTTCTGGCAATTGGTCTTCTTCCCACACCCTGATTCAAGTGTTTCCCAAGGAGTTGTCTTTGGCCTCCTTCCCTTTTCGTTCACCCTCTCTCGCTTGGCAAGCTCTTATAATCTAATGTTTCCAGCAATTACCTCAAAATAAAAGACTCCAAAATCTATACCCATGATACTCTCTTCTGTAATGTATACCTATGAATCTCTACTCTCCACTTGATACCTGTATTTCCAGGTGCCCCTACCCATATCTTACCTAAAGTCAATATGTATATTCAAAAGTACACGTCAATATCTTCTCTTCTGAAACCATTTCTTTCTGTACTGTCTTTAATTTTGTCAAAGCACCACCAGACTCCTTACAGTTACCATCTTAAAATGAACCGTTATGTTTGACAACCCTGCCATCCCAGCTGAAATGCCCTCTTGGTGCTATTTCCACAACCCCTTTGCATAGGCTCCCTTCTCCCTCCTACCGCGTCACGTCCGCCTTAGCTCGGGCTCTCACCATTCTCGCCTGCACCACTGCCCCTGGTGGCTGCCTCCGTCTCCCTGGACTCTCTCAGTTCCAAACATCCCACTCTCTGCCGTGAAATGATACTGACTGAAGGTCATGTGTCATCACGTATTTCCTCATTTAAAAACCGTCAACAGTCACTCAAAAGTTGAAACTCCTCATTAGCCTGCCAAGAAGGGCCCTCGGTCTGGCCCCACACTCCTTCCTAGTGTCTTTTCCCTAACTTCCTTTCAAGAATTCAGCACCACAACCCAACACCACATCATTTCTCTTTCCTCTCCCAGTCGGCCTCCAGATCTTTGCTCATGCTCTTTTTTCCTTATCTCCTCATGAATAACTCCCATCATCCCTCAAGGATGTCTAGAAATGCCAATTCTTTGATGAGGTCTTCCTTAATCTTTCATGATAGAAGTCATTTCCTTTCTCCTTTGAACTCCCATAACTCCGGTACACTGTTCATCTCTCTTGAGGGCAAGAATCCCATTTAACTCAACACTGAACACACTGTTTCACATAAAAGTCTGTTGAATTAATGAACTGTCTCCTAAGTCTTTCCTCATCCTCTCCAGAGCTACAGGAGCACAGTCAGACCTGGAATTGAAACCAGGTCCTTTACCAACAATCTATGTGACCTTGAGAAAGTTAATTAGCCTCTCTGAGGAAAAACACAGCCTCCCCATCAGCAAAACAGGAACACATATAGCTCAGGGTTTACGAGTTAAAAAGAAAACAAAGCAGTGTTTGTTCTAGGAGGGCTTATCCAGTACATAGTAGGTCTAGTTAGTATAAGACTTCTCCCTATTTCTCTCTTTTTACCCTTATGCCCTAATCGGAGAATTCTCCAAATGATAGGTAGAAAATGGTGTGACTCAGACAAGTTCTACTCCTCTGAGAGCCCACTACTGACTCCCCAGCAGTAAGGGCAGTGATCTTCGCTACCAAGTCACCCTACCAAAGCACTACCAGTGCTTCCAAGACTATAGTATTTTTAACTGTTAAATATCAGCACAGCAACTAAGGAACTCTTTTGCTTTTTCTGAGAAATTTCTGCAGTTGACAGAGCTTATCTGAGGAACCTTTATCAAGGGAATGTTAAGCGAGTCAAACTTTAGAGGCCAAAGAAATTCCTTCTAAGTATTAGAAGAAAACAACAATTGGTCACTTTCTATACCTCTAAACAACCCAGTAGGGCTATTTGAGACCACTTACACATTTCAGAGACACAGAAGTTGACAGGATACCGTGGAAAGGGAACTGCAGTTACACAGGTCTGACTCCGGCTTAGTTTCATACTCACTGCGGTACTTCCGGCAAGCTACCTGTCTACCAGTGGGCCTTGATATTTTCATCTAGAAAACGGTATGGCTGGACAAGCAAACTTCATTCTGGGAAGAACTCTTTCTTAATTAAGTTTTTTGTTCAATGAACTGGCTAAGGAAAATGCTGGGTAGTCAAACCACCTTTGGTGGTTAGTTATGGACCTACTTAAAGTAGCAGGTAATAGTGAGCGGATGGTCTCTTAAGTTTCCTTCCAATCCTGTGCCTTTTGAGGCAATATTACGGCTTAGAAATTAAGAAGACGTGAACCACATCAACACAGATTCAAATCTTGGCTCTGCTATTTGCTCTACGACCTCGGTGAGTTTTTCACCTCTCTGCAGCCTCTATGCCTTCATCTATAAATTGGGGTATTAATAAATTCTGTCTACCTCATAAGCATAGAGGCCTTGTGAGCATTAAATCAGGTAGTATTTATAACATTTCTAGTACACAATAAACTCTCAAAAAATAATCTCTCTTGCAAATAATTTCCCTTTGCTAGGCCTCACCAATTTTAACTGTATGCATTAATTCAAAGATCACAAAAGATAGCATCAGAATTTTAAAACAAATTATCAAGACAGTAACCAGATGCAACTTCTGGGTGTAGACTGTGTCTTCAATCAGAAATTTGTTTCTTTTGCTATTAAAAAAATTAGTGAAACAATTGGTAATTTGAATAAAAGTTATAAATCAGATGATGATATATATCAATGCTAGTTTTCTGAGTTTGACAACTGTACTGCAGTTACTTAAGCAAATATCCTTGTATTTTTACATAATAATAAACAAAATACATTTAGAGGTAAAGAGGTATTATGACTGCAACTTCCTCTTAAATGGTTCAGAAAAAATGTAAATATAGTTTACATTTTATTGTGTGTGTGTGTGTGTACAGAGAGAAAAAGAGAGAATGTTAACATCTGGGTAATCTGAGTGAATGGTATGTGCAAAAATTCTTTACGCTTATAGTATTTTGCAAGTGAATTTTTATATATGTGTGTATGTGTGTATACATATATATTATGTACATGTATGTATTAGCCAATACTTACGTATTGCTAAACTATTTAGTTTTGACTTGCTGTTTGTATTTGATTTGAAATCTCTCTGTTCAAATTATTTACCAGTCCTCTTTTGTAAAGTGAAGTCTCCATTTAGAATTAATTGGCCTATAGATGAAAAAATGCCCGCACAATCTTGGATTAGAGCTTAGAGACCTAAGTTCAACTTGAGCATTGGGAAGAGCTCCAAAGTCAAAACACACTTTGAAACAAATGGAGTTACCCTCATCTTACAGTGTGCATTGAACAATAACTGGGCAAATGCCAAAGCTGCCAATGGTTTCTATTGCGGTTGCAAAATCTAAGCTCAAAGTAACATTCACGGATTTTTCAGTGGTTGCCTATGGAAAAGTACTTGGATATGCCTTCACTGTTTCTAATTAAATCAATTTCACAACTCCACATTTCAACCGTTCCCCAAATGTCTACCAGTGCCCTGACAGGTCTCCAGGAGAGCCAAAAATAGTTGTGGTAGCATCACATCACACAACAGAGAGCCTGTCGATGCTAAACAAATGTTCTCCAAAAATTCTGACTTTCCTTTTATATCATGAAGAGAAACCTCTATTGGCCCCGCTCCAACTCCCATCCCCAAACAAAACAACCTCTCCCCCAAAGAGTTTAAGGAAAAGAAAGACTGTAATGTTTAAGAAGGATAGTGGAAATAGCATTTTATGGTCACAAAGCACTTTTGAGAAAAATTACCCCATTTTCCCTTCACAATTCTACCATAAGAAGTCCCATTTTATAGAGTATAAAACCAGGGTGCAAAAACCAAGAGTGTCCCAAGATTTCACACTTTGCATGTAGAATTTAGAGCCAGAACTTATGTTTTGTATCCTCCTGGGCAGGAGAGGGGGTAATCACTGGCTTAGGCTGTTTATAAACCACAAAACTTTCAAAAGTAAATTAAGTGTAAAAATAAAACTACTGGCAACAATAGCATTTAAAGGACATTTCATTGAACAAGTTGGGTTAAATACCTTCCTCAGAAAACACACATATCACCCACAGTGTTTCAACAGGGCTCTGGAGATCTGACTTCAAGTGCCAACAAAATTACAAACCAGGCACATGAACCTGAAGAAGGCACTTGACCTCTTCAGATCGGCTTCTGCTTTTGTAAAACTGCTTCTCCTCACAGAGTTATGACAATGGACTTTTATACATATAAAACTCTATATGCATGCTATTTAACATCATTTTCTAAACTGAATTATTTAGGCCCCCCCAGCCTCAGTGAACGGCACCCAATCATTCAGAGCAAAAATAATCACCTCATCCCTCCTATCACTCACCCTCAAAACCAAACCACCTCCTTCAGGATAACAGTCTAAACTCCTTAGCTTAAGAAGTCCCTCATGATCTGAACTCATCTCCTGACATTTTTCTATCTTTCCATTATTTCAAATTGCTCTGTTTTTCAATATGAATAATCACTTCATATATCCTACCGCTGTTGAAATGTCTACTTCCGAGTGTCTGCACATGCCATAAGGTTCCTCCTAGGGTAGCACCCTTACTATACCCATCCTCATCTGGCTAATCCCTACGTGTTCTTTGTGACGCAGCTGGAGCTACTCTGGAAGCCATTCTTAAATCCTACCTGCTCAAGCAAACATGTTGCTTTAAGGTTTCCACTGACCCTGCACACACTTCTATGACAGTCTTCGCTGCTGCTGCACCAAGTGCTCATTCCACCTCCTCCTCCAGATAAGCCATTTCCAACCGGTATGCCATAAGAGTTTTAAAGACGTGCAATTCCTGACCATTTAGTCAGGGGTTCTGACCTCTTTTCCCTTGGACTGCCAAATGAAAAAATAACAACAGCCAACACAACAACAGCCATCCAGTGTGAATGAATCAAAATTATACCTATTTTTGGTCAGATAGGCAAAAAATATATTTTTTGGTGCGCTGCAGAATTTTAGTAATTAGTTTATGTGTGCCATGAAATGAAAAAGGTTGGAAATCACTGCTACTCTAGATCATTATTGTCCGGCTGAACTTTCTGCAATGTTGGGAATGTTCTATATCTGTACTGTCCAATACAATAGCCACTAGCCACTTGAAAGATGACTAGTTCAGTTAAGGAAATAAATTTTAAATTTTGTTTAACTTTAATTATTTTAAGTCTAAATTTAAATAGCCACCTGTGGCCCGTGGCTGTGTTGCACAGCACAGCTCTACACAGACAGTAACTCCAAGGACAAAGGCCATTCTTATTTGTCTCTGTTCCCTGGCACCAGTGTAAGATCTGGCACACGGCAGGATTCACTGTTTGTTGAAAGACTAATTGAATGTGTAAATACCTATAAACACTTCTTATGTATCGTCAGCAAGTGAATCCGCCCCATGCTCAAAGCATTCTGGGTTATCCTAAAATTTGCCCAAACTGGTCACATCTTGTAAAGCACACCTCATTAAGTATCATGGAAAAGAAAAAGGAAAAACAACCTCAGTAAACCGTTCATTTCTACACAGGGCACGTCAGCTTCGCGATGACTCTCAAATGACTTCCAGATGACTTTTTGACTAATGGTTACACTATTAATGAAATATTACAATAGTCAAGGCAGCATCATTTTGGAATGTCAAAATCAACTATAATGTCTTATAAAGAAAAAACATGGGCTTTTTTTTTTTTTTGTTACCATGCTTACATTAACATGGAAAAAAAATTCCCTTGAGTGCCTGAAGTATTCCCAGAGTATGAAGGACTACTCTGACCTAGTCTTTGAAATTAACCATCAGCTCTCCTAACTGGATGGGTTTTTGAAATCCCATACAATACCTGAAGAAGGTATAGTGACTTGAGTTGATGGATTCCCATCGATAGCAGAATATAGAGCAAATATGACCTAGCTACAAAGAACTAGTGGTCACATTCAATTTGGTTCCAATTAAAAGTCTCAGTTGACAGCATTTATGAGGTTGACATATGCTTGGTCATTTGAGATTTGAAGAAATCTAAGATGTGAATTTCACAAAGCAGAGCTTAAGCAGGTCTGACTCTACATCCAGGTCCTCTTTGCAAACCCCTCAGAGTGGAGTTTGCAGTCAAAGGCCTCGACAAAGGTGGTCTGCACACAATCACCCCTCAAAGAAAGGAGAGCTTCTCTCTGCCCTGCCTGGTGCGTCACACTGCCCACAGCGGTTCCATGGTGGCTGAACCACCACTTCGTAATGTCCTTTCATTGCATAATTACTTCTGTAAAGGGAGACTAATCCTAAGTCTAAAACTATATATGAAATAAAAAGGAGTAGGCAAAGCATTCTCAAGCTTGATTAGGAGCCATAAGGAGCGGGGCTTCAGATACATAGTTCACTCCTTTCAAATTCAATTATAATTTTTAATTAAAAGTAAATAACTATTTATTACAAAATAATTAATGTTCACTGAAGAAAAAACAGGCTCAAATAAAATATACATTTAATCCTTTTATCTAAAGCTAACGTGTGGGTATATGCCACTTTTTTTGCACTTTTAAAATAGTAAAATAAATACTAGCCACCATTTACATAACCCTCTCTCTGTCATAAGCATTTAACATCTATTAATCCAGTCTGTCTTCACCACAATGCGACGAGGGAGGAACTGTTGTAGTCCGTACCTTACAGACAAAGAAACTGAGCAGAGGGAAGTAAAGTAACTTGACACAGTTCACAAGTTTGGAAGTGTAAATAATCTCTGGTCAGTTTTGACTGTGGGAACATTATGTTCAGCTAGGCAGTGTGGGAAGAAAACTTTCTCCTTAACTTTATTAAATCCTTAACTGCTATTTCAATCCTTGGTCAGGAGCAGGGAGCACAACCTGCTTGTCTTATATTTGACTGCTGTGCCCTAGCTGGGGGAGGGGCTGAGCTAAGAGGCGACATTCAGTGACTCGCATCTAATACTCAACAGCTGGGCTGTAGGACTCGAACTGTAATATGAATTTAGATTCCTTCGGGGCTATATCTCTTTGATGTTCTTAGTATCAAACTGTAATCTTCTTACCTCCACGTACTACACAATCAATTAGCTTGGTCATTAAAAGTCTATATTTAACCTGACTCAAGTCTGATTTTACTTTTTTCACTTGGGTTCTTAAAACATAACATACAGTTCCAAATTCCTTTAAAATCTAAAAGTGCCTATTTTAACTAGGAACTTCAAAAAAGTGGGGAGAGCAAAACAAAATGGAGGTCAAAACAAGTGGGAAGAAATTTTCCACAATGTAAACTGTTAAATCAGAAATGTGAGCTGCCACTGACAAGTTCAGAAACATTCTAAAGTCAAAGGTGTTCTCAGAGACCCAGAAGGTGTTCCATGCCTTCATCCTATCCCCAAAGGACGCCTGCAGAGGTCCAAAGTCACCTACACTCAGTCTGCTGCTCGCTTGTGCCAATATTGTCTGCTACATCATGTCCCTGAAATGCCTTGTATTATTTTTTATGGTTGTGTTACCATACAGCAACTCCTTTGGCAACAATGGTAATTACACAGCAGCCTTGTTATCTCAGGGTAACACTGTAATTAACTTGTGTCACTGTAACACTCATGGTTATAATAGTTGCAGCAAAAAAAAAAAAAAAGTCTTATGGAAGTAGCACTTTTAGCTCTAGTATTCAAAAATAACATCAGCAATTACACTTTAAAAAACTCAAGTTTGTTTTCCCCAAAAAAAACACATGATTTCCCCTGCACAAAGCCCACTAAAGCTACCTATATGTCCCCTAACAGGACACATTAGACTCTCTGTTGTAAGCTGCCAAGGAGAAGAGAAGAAACAAACAAATGACAATTCTCAAAGTAATACTTACAGCTCCTCTAGAAAAGGGAAGTTCTTAAATGCATCTTCTGGTAATTGAGTAATGTTGTTCATACTGATGTCCCTGGAAAACAAAGTTAGGAAGATTGTTAACTACGTGATATTAGACTTGAAACACTTAATTTAACAGAAAAATAAATAGTTGCTGAGTGTTTATAAAGAAACAAGAAAAATTAACATAAAAGATAGACACAGGAATAGTACTAATTTGGCTTCAGAATGTAGAAAACAGAGAAAAGTTGAATCTTTAAATAAGAATTATGTCCCATAATTTAGAAACATACACAAATCCTGGATTTCCCCCCTTTAAGGATCCTTGGGAAAAGTTCCTCAAACTGTCTACAATGAAAGGGCCAGTGTGGGTTCCCAATGGTATTAAAAATGATGTATCTGAAATAAACAAATAAGTAAACAAACAAGCAAAAGCAGATAAGTATCTGAGGACTTGATTTTTTTTAAATGCTGGCAAAGAACAATAAAACAGGTCATAGCTGTACCCTATAAAACCTATAAAAGTCCTCCAGGTAAGAGTTGTGAGTGGATTTCATTTTTAGCCTATGAACAGATGCGGGCTAGAGACAAGTGCATACATGACAGGTATGCAGTCCCTTCCAAGTTTTTCCTTAGAGAGGCAGCAGAAAGGAGAGACCTCACTTGACGATGTAACTCAGCAGTTAACTAGTTCAAACAGCTAAAAACTACTCTATTAACCATTTCCTTATTCCCTGAACTGGCTTTCTCCCTCCATACTCTACTTAACGTCGACACCGCGAAATGCAGGTTAAGGGAGCCCCATGAGGGACGGTCCCAACGTGCAATTGTTTGGCGGCCTCACTGAGTCACCATAAAAATTCACACATGTGACCTTCCCTTTACCAGATCAGACATCTTGGTATGAGAAGATGAAAGAGAAATCAAGCACACAAAAATCCGGTAACTCTTCAGCCAGGTCAAATTTTCTTTTAAAGGAGGTGATGACTTCAGTGCCCAGGCAGGTAAGTCCCTTCTCCCCATCTTTCCTCTCACTAGAATTTAGGGATGGAATTTGTATACCTTCCAGTTACTAGCCCTTCCCAAGGCAGGTTTGGAAAACTTTGAGAATAACAATAATTGTAGCAGCAAAAACAGCAACTGCAGTAACAGGTAACATAAGATTGCACATAAAATCTCACTTTACAAATGGGGAAACTGAGGATTACTCCACTTAATCATCTCTCCAAGGCCACTCAACAAGTGGTGTAACAGCGGGAAAGGTGAACTCCAGAGTCCATGACCTTAACTGCAAACTCTGAGTCTTCCTAAGAATCATTTGAATCCTCCAATTATAGTCAAAGTATAAAGCAAACACTCTGTCCTATCGAGATTATTTAAAAAGAAAAAATACCGTGCCCAAGACCTTGGCACAATCATCAACGAATCTCCTTGGCACAATCATCAACGAATCTCAAGAAAAGCACTTTTGCTTGATGATTAAAAAAAATGTAAGTAGCTTTGGCAATTCAGGAACCAAAGTTCATATAAATTTTATAGAGCATGAAATGTCTCTGAGATGAATCTTAGGACCATAGAGATTCACACACATTCCAAAATTTTATATCACTGAAAAGGACTCATATTCTATTAAAAGTCACTTATAAGAAAAACAAAATATACTTCTCCAGGAACTCCATATTTACAAACTACTATATGTTGTTAACATAATATATGTTAAGTAATTCTTTTTGAACACAGGCTTCAATACTGCTTTGGTCAGCCATCCCTGGAGAAGGGAAGGAGAACCACTATTTTTTTTTTCATAGACTCTCAAGCCAAAAACAGGAGCAGTGGCACCGAAATGGGGGTCGGGAGAAGCAGGCTCTGACACATGGCTGCTGTGTGATCTCAGGCTCCATCTAAGGTGAGGGAGCTGACTGGTCGGGTGGTTTCCCAGCCTGACATTATATATTTCCATGATTTACCTTTTTCTGTAGTTTTTGTGGTGGGGCACATGCTTCCTGATGGAAATACATTAGCTTCATTTTATGAAAAGGGTATGTTTCTGAAAAATTTACTGTAACATAAAATTTAAAGACTACTAATCTGCCCCTATAAAACTGAGTCACTCCCACTGTAAACACATTTGGCACACACCAAAAAATCATTCTTAAGAGTACAACAAAACTTTATATCATATCGAAAGTCAAACTAATAATGCAAGTAAGCAGTGAGTCTCCAAAATATTACACAATTTTGGTGCTACTGAGTCACTCCAATAAAAGGAAAAAGAAGGATAACTGTAATTTATTACTTTGCAAAAGGAGGCTGTCCACACAGTTGCCTCTAAGTTTGGTACACCTGAATTCAGGCGTGTATCACAGTAACAGAAAAACTGATTAATTACCTCACCAGAAAAAGACACATAATTGGAGAGAATTTACACCACACTATCTCTGCATTCCAATTTTTTTTATAACACATACGCCTATATAATTCTCTCATTTTTTCTCTCAGAGTAACAAGACATAACAGGTAGTTTTGCTGTGAGCTATAGATGTAATTAGTGGAACTTCATATTTACAAACTAATATATGTTAAACACGACATGAAGTTTTGCTTCAAAGCTTCAGATTCAGGAGCAACACTTGTTTTCAAATTGTTCCGAATTTCACACGCCCAGAGAGGTTCTCTCTATAGGTAGTTTCTGTCATGCTTTTGGGGCTTCAGTTACAATGCATTTGTGAGTGAGGTTAAAAAGGGGGGTGGGGTGTGCTACAAGATGTTATCTCCAGAGAAGCTCTGGAAACATGTGGTTACAGAGTATCAGGTGGGTGGGCACTCATTTAAAATAATGAGGGCTAATGGTGATAAACAACCTACAGACATTCCAGACCTGACGTCACCAACACCAGGGAGAGAGCTTATGGTTGGGAAGAATGCTGGTGGTGCTGAATTAACTGTAAAAACCTACAAATGGAAGCCCTGTGACCATAATTACAAATATAGTAGTCTCATAAGCCATAGACATTATTAAAATCCATAAATAAAAGAAAAGTGTATAGAAAAATTTCAACTAAAAGATACACCTCCAGATCAGTGCCCTGACATTCACAGGAGCAACAGTCTCGCCAGGAACATCTGCAATTAAACCAGTGATTTTCCAGCCTTGGTTCCATAAAGGAAATAAATATGACATAAAAAAAAAAAATCACACAAGGCAAAGGCACAAACAACTCGTAAACACCTGTGAGGGGTATTTTCTAGGGAACTAATGGCCTTACTTGAAGGTAGCCAGGCGTAGTCAGAAGGGTACATGCTTGGGAGCCAGACAGACCAAAGATTTTACCTGTGGATTCACTACCTTGGACAAGCTGTTCATCTTTGCTGAGCCCTAGCTTCTTCATTTGGAAAACCAGAAGCAATAGTAACTAAACCTCGTAGATTGCTGTGAAGGTCAGAAGATGTCAAGTCTCACATAAGAAGCTGAGGCATAGGTATTATCTTATCAACATCGGTGTGTTGGCCGCTCCTGGAAAGCTGTCTGAATCTGATGGACTAAGAGCAGGTCAAGCATCATACTGCCTTTGGTGGCCTTCCTTCCCGAAAAGAAACCTCTTTTACATAAGACAAACACTAAATGGTTCAGAAGACCTAGAACCTGGAACTGTTCTGACCTACAAAACTACACTCTAAACTCCAGATCACCAAGTGCCAAAAGTTTTAAGCTGGAAGAGCCCTTCAAGATCAAATATTTCTTCTTTTTTTTTAATAACAAAAAAAAAATTTTTTTCTAAGGCTCAATCGTTGACAGTCAAGCATTCTTTTAAAAAAAAAATCACATCCTTATGGGGAAATTTTTGGAAGGACAAGGGAACCCAGGGACCATTAAAAACAAAAACAGAATTAGTATATCAGAAGGAACCCAAAACGCTAATTCCAGAGAACATAAGCACCCCTAAGTTCATTGGAGCGTTTTTTACAATCACCAAGATATGGAAGCATCCCAAGCGCCCATCAGTAGATGAGTGGATAAAACAACTATGGTTTACACAATGGAATACTACCCGGCCATAAAAAAAAAATTTACCATTTGTGACAGTATGGATGGGCCTGGAGAACATTATGCTAAGTGAAATAAGTCAGTCAAAGAAAGACAAATACCATGCGATTTCACTCATAGATAGAATCTAATGAACAAGCTGAACTGATAAGCAAAACAGAGACAGGCTCATAGATGAACAGCGGGTGACAGCAGAGGAAGTGGAGTTTAGGGGGTGGAGGGATTGAGCAAAAAGGAAAAAGGACTCGTGGACAACAGTGTGATGATTACTAGGGGGAGGAGCATATAAGGGGACCAAATGGTAATGGGATAAAAAATACAATAAGGATTAAATTTTTTAAAAAATTTTAAGTATTAGGATGACCTCGAGCAGATTAGTGATAAATCAGGGGGCAGAACCTAGAACTCAGTGGGGAGGAAAATTCTTGAATGCATCCTTACTGCACATATCTGCCTGAATGTATCTTTTCTAAATATATTTGTTTGAATGTATCTTTTCTATACATAGTTGCTTGAAAGTATCTTTTCTATACATATTTATTTGTTTTATAACAGATTTCATTATATTTATGTTTCTCAAGGTCCACTAACTAGAACAGAGCATGCATCTGTATATGTTACACCCACACAATGCAATGCTCCCCTACTTTTACCAGAGATCACAAATACAAAAAAGTACACTAGAAAAAAATGAAACTGAACACTCAAACATCAGTAGTCACTGATTTCAAAATTAAAATTTAAAGAGTGCAATTGTTTAATTGAAAATGCTGAATCTCCCCAGTGGTTAAACGCTCATCTCTCTTCCCTCATAAAATTCACTAATGCTAAAGTATCTAGAGAGTAAAGAAGAACATCATGTTTCAACAAGGTACCTTTTAAAACCCCTGTAAAAGGCTCCGTAAGCGAGCCTAACCTGTTTGCTGATGGCCAAGCGTGTACCACTGAGGGCTCCGCCATTGCATGCTTACTGGGTCTGGGGTTTTTGCCAAGGGATTATTTAGTTTCAAACATACTGTGACTGACCCAATGTTATCTATATTTGAATAAGCCCTCCTATTGGTATTAGATAAAACTGTACTGCTCCTGCCATATTGTTGATTATATCTCAAATATCACTCCGCAGTTGAAAAAGTCAATCGATTACATAACAGTCCTAGAGAACACAGGGTTCTCTAATGTTTTTTGAAAAAGGTTGGTGACATCTTGAATTTCAATAAACACAAGTTGATAATGACTAAGAACTAATACTATCCCAATGACTTTTTTAAGGTCTTTTGTAATCAACCAAAAATTTCAAGCCAGCCTTCAGTTAACAAATGTCTACAATATGAACAAAAACAAAAAACATTAAAAAATCCTAAAACTAAATTTGGAAAATGCCTCTGGTGGAGCAAATTTGAAGGGAAGGTCTCTCTTGTCCACAATCAATAGAGACACACATATAATATCAGAGTTCCAATCAAACTTTATGAAGAATTCATTTCTTTTCTAACACTATTTCATATCTTTGGGCAAGTAATCTCTTTTTCTCTCCATCTTTTTATAATAACCAAAGTAAACTGCGTTAATTATTCTTTAAAGAATGAAATGCAGGAAAAGTCATCTGCAATATCAATACCCAGAAATAACCACTGTCATATTTCATGGTGGGGGGAGGGGGGCGGTATTACAAACTCTTTTTCTATGTGTGGTACATACTTTTTACAAATATGAAACCCTATAGTCCGGAACACATTTATCTCTTGATACCTAAGATTATTCATTTGCCACATGAAAAAAAATCATCATACCTTTTAATAAAAATGTAAACATTAAAGTCTAATATATCTCAATAGTATTTTTGGCAGGCCATACATCACGGATGGGAACATCTTTGCTACTGGATGCCACCATGCCCAAAGAAAAAACGGTTAATTAAGGATTTTCCTTTACAAGAGAAAGGAGATGTACTGTCACCCATTAAACAATCATTTACAAAGTATCCATTACTTACTTATATACAAGTCACTTTGCTAGGATGAGGCCTTTATATCAAAAGTTCACAATTCTTCTAAAAAAAAATTCATTAAAATCCGTCAGTCCACTCTATTCTTAATTTATTAAGACACTGTTGCAATATTCAGCCCTGGCTGGTGCAGCTCAGTGGATTCAGCACTGGCCTACAAACTGAAGGGTCGCCGGTTCGATTCCCAGTCAGGGCACATGCCTGGATTGTGGGCCAGGTGCCCAGCAGGGGGCATGTGAGAGGCAACCACACACTGATGTTTCTCTGCCTCTCTTTCTCCCTCCCTTCCCCTCTGTCTAAAATAAATAAATAAAATCTTTTTTAAAAAAGACACTTGCAATATTCAATTAAACCTTTGAAAAATGTATTATTGCATTCTGAAAGCAACAGGGACGGCTACATATACATGAAGAAAAGTTCTTTACACTGAAGAAATGGGGTCAAAACAATATATATGCTATTTTAGTCAGATTTTGCTCCAGAGATATTTTTCTGACCTTACATGTTTTGGCACTGCTAGAATCCAACTGGATGTCACAACAGATACCCTTCTAATGCCGCATGCGACATATTTGTTAGTTTGAGGCAGCAGGATAAATTGGCTCCATGCTACCTGGTATCTTCTCCAGTGTTTCAAGCATAAAGTTTCAGTGCTTCCCAGCAGGAAGAATCCAAAACTTGCTTCTCTGCAGCCTTGCAATCCTTAAGAGGGTGGCTGCTACAATCACCATACCAAAACTTAAAAATAAATGTGAATTACTACAGAGAAGAGTTACCACTTTGCAAAGTCATTATCTAGTTAAGTTACTTGAACATTCTAGCATATAATTTTCCTAACAACACAGAAAGGCTAGAGAAAATGCCAGCTTCAAATCTTAAAAAATAATAAAAATAAAAAATTTTTGCTATAGGAGATATACAGAAGAATATTTAATTTATGTGTCTACCTTCATGGATTAAAACCTCTATTTTAGGGCCTTTTAGAATTTTTACATTCAAGACTTTCAAAGCTGTATTTCCTTTGTTAATAAAATGAAGAGACATGGGAGAAGATATTTGCAAAACATGTATCTGAAAAAGGATTTGCATCTATAATATAGAAAGAACTCTCAAAACTCAGTAAGAAAATAAATCTGATTTTGAAAAGGGTAAAATTATTGCATAACACTTCACCAAAGAAGACTACACAAATGACAAAAAGTACATAAAAAGTCATTACGGAAATGGAACTTAAATTACAATGAGATACTACACAACTATTAGAATGGTTAAAATGTAAAAAAAAAAAAAAAGAGAGAGAGAGAGAGTTCACAATACCAAGTGCTGACAAAGATGTGGAAAAATTGGAATGGTCACAGGGCAGGTAGGAATACGAAATGGTACAACCACTTTGGAAAATACTTCGGTAGTTTCTTATAAATTGCATAGGCTTATGACCATATGCCCAGCAATGCTGCTTACAAATAATATCACTGCCAAAAACTGGAAATAATCTAAATATCCTTCACTGGTGGATGGATAAAGAAACTTGGGCATCTCTATAAATGAACTAGTAACAAGGAGCAGGCTCTGTTTATCCACGGAGCAGCAAGGATGAATCTCAAATGCCTGGTGCCAAGTCAGAGACCAGACCCAAAAGGCTCCCTGTTGTATAATTCCATTTACATGGCATTCTGCAGAAGGCAAACTTTTAGGGAGAAAACAGGTCAGTGGTAGCCGGTATCTGGGGGATGGGCTGGGAGAAAGGCTGACTACAAGGGGGCATGAGGGGCCCCTTTTGCAATGATGGCAATGTTCTATCTCTTGATTTTGATGGCAGTAACATGCTTGTATACATTTATCAAAACTCTTGAAACTCTAATTAAAAAGTGCAAATTTTACCATATGTAAATTAAACTTCTATACCTGTGTTAGTCTTTTAGAAATAAGAGCATGTATTGGTATCACTTCCTCACATTTCTCCCACAGGAAAAAATAACTCATCTTTGGCTAGAGGTCCTCCTTCCCAACTCTACCCAAAACCAAATAATCTGAGGCAGTGCTGGCTTGGCCCGAGTCAAGAAAACTGCAGTGCTTTTTTCTTTTTCTTTTTTAGGTTTTGGTTTGGTTTGGTTTTCCCACCCTCTCCTATACACTTGCCGCAGGGCACTAAAGCAAGCCTCTTCCCTCTCTCTTTACTGAGCACCTATTAGGGTTGTGCCTGTGTGGGGGGCATCGGGTATAAAACACAAGTAAGACGCAGTATCTACCCTCAAGAGCGCCCTGAGGCAGCGAATGAGGCAATTAATAAAACAAAAGTGCTGTGATTCATGCAGCACCACAAGGGAAGATGCTCCACCAAACCTGGAGCTGCAGAAAGGCTTCCAGGGGTAAGGGCTGCTGTGCTCAGGTGTCAAGGACACACAGAGCTTCAGAAAGAGCTGCTGTTTCAGCCTGTGGGCTCGCTCACGAGGGCAGCACCGTTCTTCTACAGAGATGCCGCTGGCATGCTGAGCAGGATAATTCTTCATAATGCAAGGGGTTGCTCACTATAGGGTGCTTGGTATCTGTTTTCCCAACACACTAAGTAGTGCAACCAAAAATATTCCCCGGACACTTCCAACCTTCCCTTAGGAAGCTGCTAGCACAGAGAGGGACATGAAATCTATTTGGTGAGTAGCAAATGGCATTTTTTTTTTTTATCCTCACCTAAGGACATTTTTTCATTGCTTTCAGAGAGAGGAAGGGGGCAGGGGCGAGAGACAGACAGACAGACAAATGGACATCAGTGTGAGAAACAGCAATCAGTTGCCTCCATATGTGCCCTGACCAGGGATTGAACTCACTACCGAGAAATGTACCCTGACCAGCAATCAAACCTGCAACCTTTCACTGCATGGGACAATGCTCTGACCAACTGAGCCACACTCGCCAGCGTGGCTTTTTTTTTTAATCCTCACTGAAAAATATGTTTATTGATTTTAGAGAGAAAGGAAGGAAGGTGGAGAGAGAGGTGTGAGAAACATCGACTGGTTGCCTTCCATACATGCCCCGGTGAGGGACTGAACCTGCAACTACGCATGTGCCCTGACAGTGAATCGAACCTGTAACAGGTTGGTGTTCAGGACAGTGCTCCAACCATTTCAGCCGTCAGTCCAGGGTGCCATTTTTTAAAAGAAATAGAGGGTCCGGCAGAAGTAAGGTCTGCTTGAGTGTGGTTGGTAGGGTAATAATATGGGTACAATAATTTATAGTTTTAATTTGAACATTTCACCTAAAACATCAAATGGTGTGCTTGGGTATGAAATTGCTGTGTTACTGAATTACATGCTTATGATTTTTGTAATAAAAGATTTTGTGATAAGAAAGAGGCATTATTTGTGCCGGACCCTGTATAATGAATAGTTAACATCAAGATTAAATATACCACTGAGAAAAAGAAGAAAGATTATTTTCTAATGATTATTTAGATTTTGTGCATGTGTGTGAGGAGGGAGGGAGAGAAGGAGAGAGGGAAGAAAGAACATTTGAAAACCTCTAAAATAGATAACTTGTTTGCTTGGGTAGAAGGTGCCTTCCAGACACAGAGAATATCATGCATGAAAGCATGGCCGGATGAGGAAAACCAGGGTGGTCGAAGAGGTAAAACTATTCAGGAATTTGAGATGTAAAAACACTATAGCTACAAGCGGCAAGAGAAACTACCAAGACAAGCAGAGAGTATATCGCAAAGGCTTGTGTGGACTTCTGTAACTCAGAACTACAGTGTGAAAGCGTGGAAAGCTGCCAGAGGAAGTTTAACTCTACAACAAAGTCAAGTTTGTTGCAGAATGATCACTCTGGCAGCCATATAGTACCATGGGACGACAAGAGGGGAAAAAGAAACCCAGCCCCTCTGGAACTCAGCTTCCTCTGCTGTGAAATATTTTGTGCTAACATCTAAGGTCCTTTCCAAATCTATCATTATGACTCCTACTTTGGCATCGCTGCTCCTGCACATTCCATGCATAATTAGTAGAAAACAAGAAACCCTTGGATTCATGTTTTTCCTATATGTGTAGGCACATTTGCTTGTGTTAGCAAGTGTGTGAATGAGTACAGACTTAAACATACCCCCTTCAGAATTACAAGGGTTTGGCAATTAAGAAAGACGCATGACTTCATCTCCAAAGGTAATATTTTATGCAGTAATTGTTTATGCACTTGGTGAAGCAATACAGCCCAGGAGACATTTAAGGGTGTGTTCTTCAAGGATATGCTAACATGACAAGTTAGAAATGAGAGAGAACAAAACACGGGTGTGTAAATATCACACCACAAATGAAACACATGCATGGCTTCAATTACACATCCTTAAAAGGATAACTCTAAAAAATAAAACTAGTTAGCCTATTATCAATATTCTCTACTATTGAAACAAGTCCTGTTTGTTTCGGGGGCTTTTTTTGTGTTTGTCTTTTTAAAGAGAGCCTAGTTTTCAAGTATGGGATGTGTTCTAAAGAGAAAAATATAAAATATTCTAAGTCGCAAGCCATGTTTACTGCATGGCAAAGAAAAATGAATGCCAAAGACAAAAAGAACATTACTTTCTTTTCTACAGTTTGATCAAGTGCTTCTGGAATCACAAGGAACAGATGAGGGTTAAATTGTAATATTCCCTGTTTTCTTGCTGCTTAATGGGTGTTCTCAGACATTATTTGGGTGTCAACAGCTGTTCTGGTAACCCTAATGATGACAAAAACAGTGCTTATTACCAGCCAAGACACACAGACAAAATGCTATTTCAATAGTCCATTTAACATCAACAAGAAGTATTGTAAGGATTTTCATCTGGGCAGATTAGAAACACTCAATTACTTCATCCTAGCAGACAAAATGCACTATTCATAAAGAAATCAATGCAACAGCATTTATTATGGTAAATATTCTAATTAACTAAATGGTTTAGGTTTTATTATGGCTACACTTATTAACACCACTGATAGGAAAACATTACCTCACGGCCCTTGCCTTCAAACATGCACTCCCACGGCTTTTGTTTTGACGCGTATTTTTTAAACTTCAGCCTACAGCCAATTAATGGTCTGTGAAATTGTTTTAATGGGTCATAGCCAGCTTTTCTTTTTTATAAAAACTGCAATAGGAATAGGATAAAAAGAAAAAAGGTCAGATTGCATCAGTGTGGTAAAGGTAAGTTTGTTTCAGGAAATTCTGCTTCAGCATGAGTGTGCTTCTGTCTTCCCAATCGCAATGTCTCAAGTTCGAATACTCTTCTTGCTTAGGCTCAAGTGCAGATATATAGTCCGTGAAATACGGTCTGAACCATGAGTTCACGGAATTGGTTATTGGAACCAAATAGTTCTTATCCCTTCATTCAAATGGAAGTCAAAACTACAGCTGCTTTCCTAGCACCACAGGGTTGGACCAATGGATTGAGTGACCTGTAAGGTCTTCCTTCATCTTTGTCCATACCCCAGCACTTACATGTTTTAGTGACATCGGCTCTAAAACTGACAGTAACGGTAAGGGAGAATGTCCAGATGGGCTACCCTGAAATTTCTTTATTAAAAATAAAAGACAGAGAGAGACGTAGACACATATTTAAAAGACTTGATTATACTACACTACTATTTTCAACTGTTTCCACAGAACTGGCAATAAATAAGCTGAGTTAGCTCAATTTCTGCTTGGCTACCCTTGGCTCTAGTGGGGTTTTTAGAAGTATATGATAACATCACGACATTTTTCACTTACTGTGCATAAAACATTTACAAGTAACCTGACAAAATCTTCCTTAGATAACGTAATGATTTAAAGGATACAAAAAAGACTCCCCCCACCAAAAAAAAACAAACAAAAAAACCCCACTACACTCTAGAGTAAAGCCCTTCCAATGACCCAAATCCTAAAGGGGCCTCCCAATCACTGACGGTACCTCCAATAATTACCCCAAGCAGGACGATTTATCTCGGTCGTAGTGCCATCGTCTTAGAAACCTCTGTGCCATGAGAGCCAAGTGGAGGAAGAAGTGAATGCACAGGCTGAAGCGCAAAAGAAAGAGGAGGCAGAGGTTCAAGTACACTGCTAGCTTGTGCTCCCAGGGAGGCCAGAGGAGCAGAAACAAGGGAAGCCAGAGGCCAGGGACACTGGTACAAATCGTTGTCCTGCATGCCTGCTGTCTAGAACTTCTCGGTAGGTCTAGAACATACGTGCTATCTGAACACCATGACCATCTTTTGAGACACCCACCCTGCTTTTACAAAAGCAGTCCCAAGTCCATTGCCCTGGACCTGTGACATCCTAGGCTGGTTCTGTTCTCAGTTGTGGCTGAATGTAACGTGTACAATAAATCATCTCTTCTGTCTTAGCTGAAGGAAAAAAGAAAGAGGCGATTCAATCTCCAAGACACTGAGGCACTGACCTCCTATGTTGAGGCAAGAGGAAGATTCCTGACAACGAGCCAGGCTATACCCCGAAGGCCAGCTGCCAACATCAAGGGCTGAACCCAGAGGCAGGCTCTCTAGGATTTCACAATCCCTGTAACACGGGCTTTGTGGGGCAATCCCTTGCCTGCAGGCCATGAGATATGCACTGCTCCTCCCAAACACACACAATACACACTTCTCCCCTTCCCTTCTGAGGGCATCTTGAGAAAGGCTTATAAAATGTATTCTATACTTAAAGAAATGACTCAAAGTTGTAACTGGGATGACACAATCATTTCTGGCTATAAGATAACAAACATTGATAATAATGATGGTTTATAAAAGTCACTGAATGTAATCTCTTGAGAATGACTTATAACTCATTAAAGACACTAATAATATATCCTATATAGAGGAGGCTATGCAACCAAATCTGAGATGATTCTGAATCTTTGGTAGCAGATTCTCAAATCTGGTTTTGTAGCAGTAGCCCCAAACAGCTCCATTTGTGACAAGGTCTTAAGTTCTAAAAAGTCCCAAATTTAAAAAAAAAATTAAATTCCTTTTAATTTTTGTAATCAATATGGGTCATATGGGCTCTTTGTTTCTTACCCTGGACAGAAAACAGTAAGTTAACACTGAAATGTTTACTAAAAAGTAAAAGAGAAATACACATACTAGTAACTCCAAACATATTCTGGGGGGTACTATTTTAGGATGTTCATCTAAGGAAAATCTCTCAACTCTGCAGCTGACTTAGTGCTTTGTTGAGGCAGTTTTGTTACTCAACTGGTAAAGAATTCTCTCAACTCCCCGTCCCCATCCCCATGAGACCAAATGCACACCCGATTCATACTCACTTCTCTCTCTCTCTCTCTCTCTCGCTCTCTCTCGCTCTCTCTCTCTCTCAAGATTAGAAGCTCAATTCGGTTACCAATATGGAGGATGACAACACACTCCAGTTGGTCGGGGACAATCCCAGTTTATACCTATTGTCTCAGTGTAATCATTAATAGTGCTCTTTTCCATTCTCGAAAGGATGATCATCTGAATAATAAATGATCAATCCACTAATAGCAGTGGGTATAACTGAATCATACTGGATGAGTTGTGATGGGATGAGGTAGAAATCTTGGTTTGGACGTTTTGGGGAGGGCTTAGATAAATAGCTAATTTCTCATCTGTATAATACTATGATGAGAATAATGTGAAAAACAACTTATCAAGAATTTGTAGATTGTAAACATCACTGATTCATTTCCTGCTCCTCTACACCTGGACCCCTTGCTCCCTAGGGCAGGGTCTGTCTTTAGCTCACTACTGTATCCCCAGCATCTGGCTGTTGAATGAATGACATGCCAAACACTGTATTAAATGCTTTAACAGTCATGGTAACAAGTACTTACTTAGCTTTTCCAAAAAAAGATACTTTTAAAAAAGGCTTAATGTCCCAGCCACCTTTTTAAAGGGAGTCAAAAGCCTGGCTACAGGAGAAAGAAAAAAAAAAGGAAAGGCGTAAAAATATCCCCATCTTTACAGGTGACACCTGATCGGCTTCTGAGACAAACAAGAACACAACAGTTCTTATAAACAACAAAGAGCATTAATGACAGATTTCCTCCCAAAATCTATTGCTAAAACCAAATAGTAACCTTACATATACACACATTTGGGGAAAAGGAAGAAAGAGAGCAAAGCTTTCATTTAAATACAAGTTCCTGGATTTAAAAATAGCTTGGGAGGAATGATGTATAATTGGATTTCAGTAAAACTAATTTTTCTTCCTCAAAATTTCAAAATACAGGCTTTGTCCTATAAATAGTATCTCACAAAACCACTGAACTAGAAAGCATAATGGTTAAAAGTCCCTCCCAGAAGCCAGACCAAGCGCCCTGGGCCTGAATGCAGCTCTGCTTCTTCACCAGCTGTACAACCCTAGGCAAGTCCTTCCGTCTCTCTGTGCCCCAGCTTCTTCAAGCTTGAGCGGGGATAACACTTCTGAGTTCAGAATAGCACTGTGGGGTTAGATGACGGGACTTCCAGCCAGTGTCCAGCACAGTGCCTAGCCCACAGTGTACACGCAATCAAAATCAGCTATTATTATTTTTACTATTACCATCACCCGATCACCATCTACTCTAACCATCTCGTTTTGATAATGAGGCAACCTAGGCCCAGAGGGGAGGGATAATTAATTAAATCAAAGAACCAAGATCAGAATCAAAAAGATAAATGCCAGTCCAGGGTTCTTTCCTACTACCTTAAACTGGAGCGTGTGGCAGTAATGTTTTAGCCATATGCTTTGGAACTTGGGAAAACAATTTGCTTAAAAGCTATGTGTGAAGTGGTGCTTAGACCCTGAGGTTAATGGGTAAGACTGGCTGAGCCCCTCACTGTAGCTCAACTGATAAACAAGTGTTAGAAACAAATCATGGAAACAACCTAACCAATCCTACCTGTACTTGACCAAGTGAGTGCATGAAAAGTCTCGCCTTCCTTACAATGAACACTGGTCCTCGAAGAAGGAATAGGTTTAAAATGAGGAAAAATTGCAAAAGTGGAATTCTGGATACCTTGAAAAGGTGTTGATGTATTGGTAATATGTTTGGTTTTACTTAAGGAACTCATAGCTTTTGTTGTTTTTGTTCAACAAATCTTTAATGGCATGATGAGTTAAAACATTGCCACTGATCTTCCAAAAAGAAAAGACATAAAAGTGCCTATATGCAAAGCCAAGTAAAGAGGCAGAGAGAGAGAAAAGAGCCCTTGGAGCTAAAGGAACAGCCCACATGCAGGTCGACTCGAGAGGACAGGCCATTTAGGAGACAGTGAGCAGGCTGGCCTGGCAGGAACATGGAGTTCAGGGGTGAGGGACAAGCCCAGAAAGATAACACAGGCTCTGATTAGAGAGAACACTCATGTCCTATAATAAAGAGTATGAGGACAGGAGCAAGAAGCTATGAAAAATTTTTTAAGGAACATAAAGAAGGCCATTTTACGAAGAAAGTCTGGTGAATGCACAAAATTCTTTCATTCTCTACACCGTCGCAACCATGCCATTATCGAACTTACGCACTGGCCCTCTGCTGCGGGCCACACTGAGTGACGTTAGAAACAGCAGCGCCAGGCGACTGACTGCTGTGGGTATCGTAAGACTGAGGTGAGGTTATGATTCATGAAGGTACACAGTCATCCCTTTATCAGAGCCCTTGGGAAAAAAATTCTCTCTGACCTCAATAGTGAGAACAGCTGTGTTTCTCCTGCGCACGTGCTTTTTATGGACAATGTGGAATCACAGACGTGGATTCTCTCACCCTCTTCCTATCAGCTAAGATTCTCTGAGCCAAAGCTACATTCCCTTTCACAAATGTAAACATTAAGTGGGTAGCTTCAGCCATTCCTGTCTTCAGCGGATCTTTTATTATCCTAATCTGAGGGTGGGCATAGCCCCAGTCTTCTCATCCACTTATTTTGCATTTTATCGAATACATTTTTTGTAGGCTCCTGTGAATTCTTTTTGGAATATGGTGGATTCTTTCGGGATTTTTCGAGCACTCCCGATGAGCCTGGCATACCTAAGCCAATAAAAACACAAACACATTTGGGAGGTGGTGTAACAGGGCGACTGCGGAGGCAAGAAGGTGGAGAAACCGGCGGCAAAGGATAACGAGATGGGGACCCGGAGCAACGACACAGGGGACAGAGAGGGAAAGCAAGCCCTCCGAGAGCCGGAGCGGCAGAGCTCCGTGAATTAGAGGCTGGGGGAAAAGGACGGGTGACTCCTCAGATGACACTGTGGTTTTTTTGTCCACGAGTTTCTGGGTGACGCCACCATCCACTGGGGTCCTAACAGAAGAGAAATGTGTGTTGGGTCCGCCTGGGTCAGGTGGTGCTTTGTAGCAGGCAGCGGTCAATCCAAGCCCAGAACTGGGAAGAAATGTCGGGGGGGGCGGGGAGGGGGCAACATGGAGAATTACAACTGCACAACTGGATGCCACCACCCCAAGAGGACGTGAAGAAAAAATAAAGAAAGTGGCTGAGAAAAAGCTTAGAAATCACTCGATCTGAGGAACAGAAACAGAAAGGAAATGATGGGACAGGTGAGGAAAGAATCTGAAGGAAAAGCTTTAAGGAGGCTGTGCTGTCGAACACTGCCAAGCAATCAGTAACTCCGCAGTGGCCACAGGATTTGGTAATTAGATCATTTGTCAATAGGTTTATCATAGCATGAATCTCATGATTATTAACCAGGGCTAGAATCTTTTTTTTTTTTCTTTCTTATTTTGGCTCCAGGAATAGAACAAAGAAAGGGAGAGAATTTCCTGAGGTAACTGGGCAAGATTTAAAAGGGAAGAGGAAAAGAAACAGAAGGTTTAAAGAGGATGTGTGTAAACATGTGAGAAAGAGACTGCCTGAGGTGGAACTGACTGGGCTGGGATCCCGAGACAGGGAAAGGGAGAACTATGATGTGACTATCCCTCCTGCAGCGAACAGGACCGGCAGGACAGGGGAGGAGGAGGTGTGGGACAGAAGCAGGTGGGCTACAAGCTGACCATACCTCCTAAGGGGGTGGGGGAAGGCAGGGCCCCAGATGTCTGGGAGCACTTAGCATCTATTCCTTTATCCCCTAAGTCCAGGAACATTTATTCCAGGCTTACCCCCACACTGAATGTATTCCTCTCACTCCCACGTCACATCACAACTCTCTATTTTTTTCCTAATGTGTTTTCCCAGCTCTTTCTCAGCTACAGTAATTAATTCAAATACACCATCACTTAAGTGCCAATCAAAGCTCCATCGAGATCTAAAAAGAACAAGAATGTGCTTATATGGACAGTCTATTAATTTAAATTGCCAGTTGAGTCACTACATGCCAACAATTAAGCAATGACACACATGCACACACATACAGAGATTATATTCCACATTAATACAGCTAAACCAGAGATCTCAGAGAATATGCTCTCCTGGATGGTCAAGTTTCCCAGGCAGCTGGAGGGTCGCCCTCAAAGGAACACGGTGCAGTCATTCAAATATTGTAACTTTTGATAATGACCACTTTTCTAAAATGCTCTTAGCACTTCTCTGCTCTCTAAAACTACACATATAAAATACAATTGACCTGCTTCCTGGGACTCCGCGACGAGCACACAATGCCGTGACAAGCCACCAGACACAAAAGCAGAGGCATCCGCCCACCTCGTCTCCATCAGGTCCCCCCCAACTCTAATCCCAGCCATCACCAGCTCTCCATGGACCACTACAGCACCCTCCAATCTGGTCTCCCCGCTTGTTCCTCTCCAATTCAACCTGCACTGAGCAGCCAAAGTATCTTTTTAAAATAAGATACAGGCCAGGCCGCTCCTCTCCTTTGAACTATTTGCTCTCTGTTGAGGCCCCACCTGACTTGTCCCTGGGTTCCTCCCCAGCCTCATCCCAAACCATGCACCCTCCCAGCCCCCAGCTCGCCAAGCTTCCTTTCTGCTCACCACTCTTGAGTCTTTGCTTCTCTTGTTCTCTCTACACACATTACTCTCCCCCAGCTCTCTGCGTAGCAGGCTTGTTCTCACCTTCCGGGTTCAGACAGTCTTTCTTTAGCCCCCTCACGATGGTTCCCAGATAACTTTATCTTACCACCTAGTGCATCTCCTCTTTCCAGCTCTTACCATTTTAATTATCTTATTTGCTATTTTTTTTTCATTTATTTTTAAAACTCTCCCACTGCACTTACTGTATGACAACACCAAACACTTAACCAAGGGCTCTCCAAGCGGCTCAGCATCTTCTGGGGATTTGAAAGAAATGCAATTCTTGGGCTCTACCCCACACCTACTAACCAGACACTGTAGGGGTGTTAACGTGCTGTCTGGGTGATTCTGATGCACGCACCCCCAAACATGCGAGCCACTGGAGTATATTATGCTGCCTCCTTATGTGTTAATGGTCTCCCCACTAGAAAAGAACATTTACGAGGGCAAAGATCGAGTCTGTCTCCTTGACCACCAATTTTCTCACTCTTGGCCCAGGACCTAACACATTGTACGTATTTTGGAGAAGAGGCTTCTTATGCCAAAACCAACATCCAGGCTACTCAACTAAAACAACACAAACTTCACGGTTATTTAAATAGCCTGTTAGTCATCGTCCCCCAAAGACACTGCTGGGCTTCAGTACATTCATCCTTCTGCTTCTCTTCCTCCTTGACCCTCAGGTCACCTTTTTCCCCAGATCCCTCAGTACCCAGGATAAAAGGATTATCCCTTCACAGAGCTGGCTAATCTGTGCAAGGTGACCAACCTCAGAGCACTGTGTCCACACTGTATGATCGTGTCAGTCTCGGAAGAACAGAATGGGTAAAAGCTGGCTTTGCAGCAAGGTTGCCTGGGTTCGCATCCAGGCTCCACCACTTATTGGCTGGCTGTGTGATCTTCAACAAACTAATCAACTTCTCTGCTTTAACTTCCTCATCTAAAAATAGTAAACAGTGGCACCTGCCTCACAAAGTTGCTGTGAGAATAAAGTAATGCATGTGAAGTGCTTTGATCACGCCCCCACACATAGGGAAAGCACCCCATGCACGTTGGCTGTTATATGTCACGTTCTGCTGGTTTTTAGCCCTAGGTCTCTGGCAAATTCTTGGCCATGGTAATTCAGGACCAAAATATTGGTCCTATACAGCAGAACACAGCCACACTCTCACAGGCAGAGTAAAAAGACATTCTACACACCGGGAGCTCCAGTCCTACTTACAACGGGCTACCTTTCCAGTTCCCGAAATACCCCTCCCACAGATTCCCCCTATACTGCAACAGCCTCCTCCACCTAAACTTCTCTCTCCTCAAAACCCGCCTCGGCTTTGCTTTCAAAATGCTCTGACACAGAGTATTTGCTTAAAAAATTATAAATTTCCTGGAAGATGGCTGCAGTTGAATCAACTGCACAGAGGCGGTAAGGTGACGGGAGAGGGAACGCAGGAAGCAGGGTGCCCTACCCTAGACCAAAGCCTCCATCCATCCCGGACAAGGTCCAATTGCAAATTTCAAGGAGGATACTGCGCTTTGAATGATATGAATGGAGGAAAGTGAAGAAAAACAAAAATCATGGAAGAGAGAGAGGTAACAAAAGGGTTTACGCAGGGTATACAGAGAGCATACAGACAGCAGCAAGTGTCTCAGAGTCACTGGGGATACGCAAGAATACCCTACAACACAGCAGTGAGAAGCCAATTCCCTTGCTTGGGAACTTGTAGAAGCTGCCCGTGGCTCAGAGTGACAAATTTAAACACCCTCTCCCCACTCGAAGTTGAGATTGTCAATCAGCGAACACTACCTTAACTTTCTTTTTCTTCCCACACTTCACCTGCACTCTTCTCCTTCAGACTCCCAGTGCCCTGTCCCCTCCCAGGGGACAGTGCCCTATACCCTTCTAGCCACCAGTGCCCTGTCCCTTCTCTACCACCACAGCCTGCTTCTTCCCACTTCTGTTCACAGAGACCAGTGCTACTCAAAATGTGAGGCCAATCTGTAAACTGCTAACAGCAGAGATACAGAAAGTTCACATTGTAACAACTTAACAAAAGTAATTTTGTCTTAAATAATAAAAACTTTGGGTTGGTATTTTTCCATTTGATTTTTTCTTTTTTGTATTTTATTTTTCTGAACATTAATCTTCACTGTATTTTACAAAAGTACCAAGCCATACTGGATCAGAAATTAAAACAAATCTGGTTCATCACCACAATATTTTAAGCAACACTGCACTAGACCCCTCCCTAACATGGGACACCCACCTCGTCTTTTCTCCCACAACCTAATCTAATTTCCTTCAAGATCTCCTAAAAAAACTCCATGAATAACCTTCTTCCCAACACAAACTTCTTCCCAAAGTTTGTTCCCATCATCACTTCGGCTGCTGCATTGTTTCAGAAAGGCAAAACAAATCACTGGTCTTATTCCTAGGCAAACTGCTTGAGCTAATGAGCACTGTTTCATTTGCTTTATGCTTCTCTTCACCCACTGCACAACACAAAGACAGCCCAGCGTAGCGCCTCAACTTCTGGACTAAAACCGAGCTTCAAAATGCAGTCCAATTCCAAAGCCATGGCCAAATTCTGGCCATGTGGCCTGAGACAAGTCCTTTAACTCATGTAAGTCTCCAGTTTCTCTTCTGGGACGTGAGGCTGGCATTGTATGCAAAGTCTTCCCGACTCCACACTTAAATGACACCTGTCCTTAGAAAGGTTCCTAGAAAGGCTCGCAGGTTCCTCATGGGTGCATGGGAAAGCACCTGCCCTGCTACAGAGCTAGAGAGACAGGAAGCATTTTTTAAACTGTAGAGCCCTTTATGAACTTGAGGTGTTACCATTACTACTCTGCATATACGAGGCACCCATGCAGAATGCATGGACCAAATACAGACACTTAGTCTACCTCTAAAACTGAAGGCAGAGGCGGTGAGGGCTCTGACTAGGGGAGCCATGGAAAACACAGGAGATCTTGTCTGGAGAAGATGAGTTTGAGAGAGGAACCAAAGAGCTCTCAAGTAGATAATGCATGTCTGTTGCTATAGATGAGAGAATTAGGTACAATGAACAGATGCTATAGATGGGAAAGAAAGAAGAAAAGGAACTAACAGTTTCCAAGTGTCTAATATATACATACTGTTTATATTTGTGCCCCCTTTTAATATTCATAGAAAATACAACAGAAGAGAACACTGTTCCTGCCTCAGAGTTGTTCAAAAAGAGAATTCCCTGCCTTGACACTAGAGATACTTAGGCCGCAGCTAGAAGACCATTTGTCAAGGACATGAGAGAGGATTCCTACCATAGATGCCACTCCCAGAATTCTCGTACCTTCAATCAACAGAGCACTCAACCCCAAATTCCACACCACTGGGGACACCAACTTTTTGACATATGACAACATTCATAATACATGCATCAACCCATTTTTAAAGGGATGGGGTGGCTTAATACCAAAATAAGCCAACAGGACATAAGCTTAGAATAAAAGATGACTAAAAGTAGACATTTAAAAATCATAATATTACATCTAGTTTTCATATTTCACCATGCAATTTGTCACACGGGCAGGTCGGAACCAACCCCATTACCTTAGATGGACTTTATGACTACTTATAATTTCAAAACTCAGATATTACGGTGCTACAACTAGACACAGACTCTTTTAGTTTCTCTTAAAGAATCGAATTCCAGTAACAGCATTATCCTTTCCCGATAATATTTATGTGACCAGTTTCTACATCCACTAGTCTATAATATAAAGAGCTGGCATTTAGTGCCAGGCACCGAAGCAAATGATTCTCATACCTTATCCTCACAACAACAATCATAAGAGGCAGACACCACTGTTACCCCCATTTCACAGAACTGGAAATGGAACCATCCCAAACTCCCTTCAGAGGTGACGAGCCAGGATCCCAACACCCAAGCAGCCTTTCTCCATAACCACTAGACCATAACACTTTAAAAATTAAAAAATAAAAACATCAGGCACTAACAAATTGTTTTAAGAAATGTTCTCTAACTGAAACATTTACAGAACAGCTTTTCTACCATTGGTTTTCATCATGTATTTGGAGAAGGGGGAAAAAAAAAGGAAAGAAAGAAAATCTCAGGAAAATAAATCATGACAGCCATGAAGATGTTTTCTAAGAGCCCTACAATTTTCGTAATTATAGTTTACAACATGGTCGTAAAAAATCGCTGCTGGACCACTTGCCTTTGTCACAGGTGTGAACTTAAAATATTATTTGTTCAAAACATTTTCATGCAACTATCATACACCAGCAAGTAACTCTAGGCCTAAATATCATGTATTTGCAAATGCTATATATGGCTGTACTTTAACTAGTCTTTGCTCTGAAACCAGGAGGAGGGGTGGGGGTGGCATGTTGAAAGGGGTTTGGGAGAGTGATGGGGCATGACACTCAAAAACCTGGCAACCATCTGACCGTTTGGTTTGGTTACTAACTAGTTTTAATTTCAAATATTGCCCCCCCATTTTATTTTGGTTCTTCTCTTGTTTCCACCCAATATTTAGACAGCAACATGAGCCATAAGAGTTGGGATGGGTCTAAAATTTGGGGAATGGCAAGGCTAAATGCTTGGCCCAGAGCACAAACTGCCACTTATGTGGCTGAGCCAGGACAACCAATGTAAACATGTAAGTTGGTCCAAATATACACATACTAGTTTTTATTTTAAAACTTATTTTGCATCTTAGTAATTTCTTCCTTAAAAATAGCCAAGGAACCCTACAGTCTTGGCCAATTTTTTTTTTAATAAATTGCTATTTCGAAAAGAAATCATAATTATCCATGCATGGTGGACAGACCAATGACATGCTATTTTCTAGTATTGAAAAAAGTTTCAAAGGGTGTACCTAGGAGTAATCATTAAAACCAATGTATCTCCATAAAGTGCACTTTTTGCAAGGTGCTCTACAAGTAAACAGTGAGTTAAAATTGAAAAAAGGTGGCTATTTTTACTGAATGCCACCTGGTCAGGTATTTCCTGCAAGAGCAGGGACTCGATCTGTCCTGCTAATCCCTGTCATGCAAGGCATAGAAAGAAGAGGGCGCTATTTCTAAAGTCCTTACGGATTTTCACCTGACTCGCATCTAAAGAGCAGGTTGTTGTGTGTGTATTTAGGCTAAAAGAAGCCACAGAGATGATCTAGTTCACCCAACACCACCATCCCCACCCCAGAGCTTGTACTGGTGAGTTAATCTGAGGCTCCAAATGGGACAATTTCTTTTCACCATGCTATACAACCAGAAACAAAACCAGAACCTAGGTTTCTACATTTCCTGCATTACTCCCAATACAAACTGGTAATTAATGTCTATTATATAAAAACATCACAATGTAAACAAATGAAAAAAGAGGATAGCAAATGCAAGTCTAGAAAGAGCATCTACTGAATCAGAAACTCCAGGGGCAGAGCCCAGTTACAGGAGTTTTACTTAGCCCTCCTGGTGATGGGAATGCGCACTAAAACGGCGCAACTAAGAACCAAAGCCTAGATCTTACAAAGCACTTGTATACCCTTGATATTATCTGGACTTCACAACAACCAGGTAAGGCAAGTAGGGCTGGCTGGGGTGGTGTCCCTTTGTACAAAAGGAGACTGAGGCCCACAGCAGTCATCTGACTTACCTAAAGTGACACAGCTAAGGAAATGGAGCATTAGAACAAATTAGTTTTAGTATTATGCAATGTGAAGGGCTAGCAAAAAACTGGAGATCACACAGCCAAGTAGTCTTACATAGATGAGGCAAGTAGAACCCGAGTTACGTGATCAGAATAAGACCACACAGCATCACAATGGGAAGACTCTCTATCAAACCATTTTATCCCAGCAATGAGCTTCTGATACTACTTACCTCCTCAAATGATGAATTGCTTTTTTTTCCCTGAGGCTCATGTAGTAAGTACTTAGCTTTAGACCTACTGTGTATTTCATACACACACACACACACACACACAAAGCAGCAAAGATGACTACATTAGACCATCTCATTACTAAACAAAAAGTCACCTTTGATTAGATGACAGATAAGCAGGTTAAGGAAACTGGTGAAAAGAAAGTGAAGGAACGGGAATGGACCAGGAAAGGAAATGAATGCATGAAAGTGAGGACTTTCAGGGTTGGAAAATTTGTGTAGTGCCAAAGAGACACTGAACTAGTTATCATCATCATAATAACAGTAATAACAATAGGCTGTAGTCATGAGGTATTTAGCAACCAAAAGGGTGCAGGGAAGCAGTGTCCTCAGTTCGGGGAAGAACCAGTAAAGGGGTTGAGGATGTAGGAGAGTGTAACAACCCAAGGGGAGTTTCAAAGAACATGATGCAAGGGTTTCGAATGGAAAAGAGCAGTGAGAAATCAAATCAGGGAAGAAGAGACATAAACCCAGCTCCAACAGCCCCCTTCTCAGAAGTCTGCAATCATGCAGAATTACTCACTTTCCCATGGGAATGAAAACGCTATCAAAACACCTCAGTAGCTAACAAATTGAACACTTGTTCAAATGAAACTTAATCTCATGCAGCTACAAAACCAGGTTACCTAGCTTGCCTTGCCACAAAATTTTATATTGTTTTGTTTTACAATTTTTGGGACCTCACCGTTGCATTTTAATGTAGTGATTTCTACAGAGTCCTTTAAAACCGCCTACGATATAATCATCTTGAAAATATACCTGCAAAGTGGGTAGTGAGTTAACTGTTACTATCACTCACTATGTAGCCAACAAAGGAGCACAGACCAGCGTTACAGAGCAAGAAAGTCAGGCCTGAGCGGACTCTTAAATGAGGTATGACGATGGTTCTCAAAGTCCAAATCAACATTCTAGGCTGTTCACACAGACGATCTACAACACATATAGGGGTCGTGACAGTTCTGTCCTAAGACAATGAAGAAGAAAGAGTTGCAAAGGGAAGCCACTTATCGTCACTAAATTATCCCAGGAAACTCAACCCTATGCTACCTGAAAATCTGGTAAGAAACAAATCAACTGGGTAAGAAGCCAAGGTGCTGGACTCTTGCCCTCTGGCTTCAGATTTGGGTATGAGGAGCTACCCAGCAAGAGAAAGGAAACCAGGAAGCACAGTTCAAACATTTCTTGTGTGCCAGACACTGTGCTAAACACATAACATGCTTAATTCATTTAATTCTCACGACCGCTGTTGTGAAAGATAGGCAGTATTAACTCCAACTATGGGAATAAACCGAGGCTCAAAAAAGAAACTTACCCAAGGAGACTGGACAGTGTGCTTTGTCCGCTATACCGGACACCTCAACAGATTTTTTTTTAAAAGACCTACAGTCTTCCTAAAGGAAGTCATGACTGACCCTCTTCCCCCAAGCCCCATCTCCATCCCCCGCCCCATTATGTAAGAGCATGTAAGAGTGGGGTGGATCCTGAAAGCTGACCCCTGTGTTCCTCCCATTACTATTGCCCACCGTTACACATTCATTTACTGCCCAGGCATGATGGGGGGTTCCTCCCAAGTTTTGATCCTACCACTGAATGCCGGAGAAGCCAGAATTCTGAACTAATGGCTAGGCGGTCTCTGGGACTCATGTGTCCCACCTAAGCAGTCTATATGTCAACATAGCTCGAGACTCAAGCACTACCACTCTGTCTTCCACTAATTACTCTGTAACTTCAACAACTAATGGGGGGAGGTGGATATTAAAATTAAAATAGGGAAGTTGAAGCAGGTTACAAATGTACAGTATTAACAAATATATAACTTTAATGTCGGAATCCCAAATATAAAAAGTAGTTTAAAAAACATGTCCATGGATGTATTACATGCACACACATAAAGGTTATTTATAAAAAGGGAACTGTGGAACAGCTAGAACATGAAAATCATCCTTTCATAAATCCCAGGACACATTCATAACAGGAGTCAGACAGATTTTGTTTTCTACCACATAGTTCTATAAAAATAAACTGTCATCACAACATCCTTGTGGTAGTAAAAGGCCATATTTGCCTGCAGTTAAATCCAACGGCAGCTGCTCTATGGAAAAAGAAGGCCCAGTAATTGGCTTCTTTCACCTCTGTTAATCACGAACAAAAGTGTCATTCAGTTTGAAAATGGACAAAATGCTCCAATGGATGGTCAGCTAGCTGAGCCAATGGGGTGGAATAACAATAACCCTGTAGCATTTTCCTTTTTCCTTTTGTTTGGTCTTTCAAAGCCCTTAATTAAGACCTGCACAAAGCACCCCTACAGGCTTTTCTCAATGAGGCATTACACGCCTGTTTTCTTGTATTTAAAGAAAAAAAAATAGCAGGGATTTTCTGAAACACATTAAACAGAATACACAATTTCCATTTATTTGCAACTGAAATACTGTTAAAATTTTAGAGCTTAAATATTATCATGAGTAACAAAGCAAGTTCTTACCATGTCAGACTTGGGGATCGGAGGGTGAATGAGGGATTGTTTAGAAGGGAGGTGGGGAAGGCTGGAGCCCACGTCGGAGAGGAGAAGGCCTAAGTGAAGAAGTGTTATAGAACCATTTCTCCAGAAATACAGCTCTGGTCAGACATAATTTAGAAAGATCTAGACTGGTCTCCTAAATCTTTCAATAGCTTAATTTATACACATGGGGAAAAAAACAACAAAACATAAGAGGTATTCTTAAAGCAAACGACTAGACAACTGAGACAGAGTAAATGTTGGAATCAAATCTGCTTTTTACAAACTCCTTTAAAGAACTGAATAGAATAAAATGGTGTTTTTACAATTAAACAATCTGTGTGAGAACTTTGTGTAGTTCTATAATTAATTTTTGCCTCTAAATTTCTTTCTATCTCGGCCTGAACAAAGCTTCATATAATTCTGGTGTATAAGAATCAGAATGTCTTGCTTTAAAAATACCCATACCCTAATTAACTTTTCATTATTCAATTTTCTTTTTTGCACAACTTCAGAAAGGCTGTTATGTTCATTTTTAAACGCTCTGAAATATAATCTTTTGGGGTTTTTGGACTGTTCTGAAAATACCTAGTTTTGACCATAATTTGTTCTTCCCTCCCCCTCTCACAATCATCCTGAGTGACAGCTTAATGTGACAGCTTTCTTGCCACAATTCACCAAAGGGGAGTGGCAGGTAGGGTTCTAGGAGAACAAATACCTAACAAAGCCATCATTCTGGGGAGTTACTTCCAAACTGTCAATCCAATCCATCAAGTGGAATGTGCTCCACTATTCTCTTGTAAATGTGCTTATTTCAAACTAGGCAGAGCCCAGGCAGCTGCCCCAAGAAAACTAAATGACCCAGCTCAAATGTCACCTCTGCTGCAAAGCCTTACAACTCCCCAAGGCAGAGCAAGTTTCTTTCCTCTTTGCTCCCACAGCCCAGCCCTTTGTTCATCCCTCCTTATGGCACTCCTGCACTGTATTTTTTCTGTGTTTATGCCCATTTTCTCCACCAAACCAGGTCACCCACAGACACTTCTGAGCCAGCACAATAGAGTGGAGGAGGGGATGGGATCTGGAGTTTGGGTTCAAATCCTGGTTAGACATTCTAACATGACCTTGGACATGTTACTTGAATATTTTGTGCCTCTGTATTATCAGGTTCAAATGGGTTCAAGAATACCTTTCTCCTAGAGTTGTGAGGATCAAGCAAACCAACAAATGTAAAGCTCTTCCCACAATGCCTGGTACACACCAAGAGCTTGATCAATACTAAAACAGGAAGCATCTTTTCATATGTCTATTGGTCATCTGTATGTCCTCTTTGGAGAAGTATCTGTTCGGGCTCTTTGCCCATTTTTTAACTGGACTGTTTATTTTTTTTTTTTTGGTACTGAGTTTTATAAGTTCTTTATAAATTTTGGATATTAACCCCTTATCAATCAATGCATGGGCGAATATGTTCTCCTACTCTGTAGGTTGTCTTTATTTTGCTGACAATTTCCTTTGTTGTGCAAAAAATTTTAGTTTGATGTAGTCCCATTTGTTTATTTTTCTTTTGTTTCCCTTGTGTGGGGAGGTATATCTGATAAAATATTGCTACCAGCGATGTCTGAGATTTTGCTGCTTATGTTATCTTTCTAGGATTTTTATGGTTTGGGGTCTAATACTTAAGTCTTTAATCGATTTTGAATTTATTCCTATGTGTGGTGTAAGAAGGTGGTCTAGTTTCATTTTTCTGCAAGTATCTGTCCAATTTTCCTAATGCCATTTATTGAATAAACTATCTTTAGACCATTTTATGTGTTTGCTTCCTCTGTCAAATGTTAATTGACTATAACAGTGTGGGTTTATATCTGGGCTCTCTATTCTGTTCCATTGATCTATGTGCCTGTTTTTATGCCAGTACCATGCTGTTTTGATTACTATAGCTTTATAGTATAGTTTCATTTTAGGTACTGTGATTCCTCCAACTCTGTTCTTCTTTCTCAGGATTACTGTTGCTATGCAGGGCCTTTTGTAGTATCACTAATCATCAGAGAAATGCAAATTAAAACCACAATGACATATCATCTCAAATCTGTCAGAAAGGCTATGATCAACAAATCAACAAACAAGTCCTAGCAAGGATGTGGAGAGAGGGAAACCCTAGTGCACTGTTGGTGGGGATGTAGGCTGGTGCAGCCACTGTGGACAGCAGTATGGACATACCTCAAAAAATTCAAAAAGGATCTACCTTTGACCCATCAATCCCACTTTTGGGAATATATCCAAAGGAACCCAAAACATTAATTTGAAAGAACATAAGTACCTCTATGTTCATTGCAGTGTTATTTACAATCACCAAGATACGGAAGCAGCCCAAGTGTCCATCAGTAGATGAGTGGGTAAAACAACTATGGGACATTTGCACAATGATCTACTACTCGGCCATAAAAAATAAGAAAATTTTACCTTTTGTGACAGTATGGATGGACCTGGAGAACACTATGCTAAGTGAAATAAGCCAGCCAGAGAAAGACAAATACCATATGATTTCACTCATATGTGGAGTCTAATGAACAAACTGAACTAGCAAGGAAAATGGGGACGAACTCAAATGGGGTAGAAAGATTGAGCAAAAAGAAAAAAGGACTCATGGACATGGACAACAGTGTGGTGACTGCAGGGGAAAAGGGGGGTAGAAGGGGATTAAATGGTAATAGGAAAAAAATACAATAAAAAATAAATAAAAGAAATTAAAACAGGAAGCATAGTCCATATCTTCCCATCTCCCCCAGGGATCACAGTAGCACAACTGGAAAATTAATAGACCCACACTTGATGTTTGTGGCATAAACTTTTGCTGAGCAAGTTAATTTGTTAATAAAAAGTCATTAGTTAAAATACGATTTCCAAAAGCAACGTTTCCATGTCCTTCGATTTATTCACTTTTAAAAGTATATTCTGTACAAGGCCCATACACAAAAGAGAAGAGCTACGATGCTGAGTGAGACTGGATTCCTGCTCTCAGAGAGCTTACAAGCAATTCTGAGCATCTGGAAATATATTGTATTAATAGCTGATGTTATCCTTTCACAATATATTTGATGAATGTGCATTTTCTCAACCATGTATTAAATCGTCAAATATTTAAAAGATTTAGGTACAACCAATTTGTCTCATTTTGCTAAGGAAGGGACAGTAAGAGTTTAAGGATGTTATATTTCCTATGTCAGTAAACCCTGTCACTGTTACTAATGTTCCATGTTAAGAGAGCAGGTGCATTGGTTCCAGGGCCTTAACTTGTGGTTCTACGATAACAGTGTTGTTCTCTGGAGCACTGTAAGCACCAAAAATACATATGCACGAAATTAACAGACTCTGGATCATGAAAAAAATGTGTAGCAAAATTATGTTGTTTCCATTATTCTCTTTTCAAAAACTGTACCATTAAAGATAGCAGCACTTGTTTAAATGTAGCAATTCCAGTAAGGTCTACTTTAATGAAAGCATTACTAACTTAAAACCATTATTAAATTAAAAGTAATCATCTAGAGTTTTAGCTGTTCTTTAGTTGAAAAGAATAGTATGCAATCAAAGCGATTTTGCTACACATTTGTTCATGACCCATATTCTTATTTCATAAAACAATAATTGGATGAGAGTCTGAATAATTCACTATATTAGCTACAAATAATATATGTGCACTTGACAACTCCAGGTAGATTTAATGCATCACGTGCTCTCTAGAAAGCAATAACAGACTAACAGAAATGAGCTCCTTCAACCAACCACTGGACCAGCCCCGCCGAGGGCAGGCAGGGGCACCGCCTCTTGCCAGAGGAGACCACCAACAAAGGTCCTTTCTCACTCACTCCAGGGGTATTTCAAATTCAAACAATACAACAAAAAATACACACTGTGATAAATCCTGGTTGTTTTTCTTTTTTCCATAGAAGTATGCAGTGGAGGGAGGAAACTCACCTAGTTGACATTATCTCACTATCATAAGTTAACTAAGCTGTAGTAATAAATCAAACTTCTTCAAGAGTCTTATATCCTCATCCAAGAGAAAGTGGTGTCCAGCATCTTAAAACAGTCCAGATATTTATTGGCTGTCCGTCGAATAATTGATACCTACTTAAATATAACGAATCCTTGAGACATCCCTGAGAGTTGAAAAATATTGAATATTTTTATAGCAGTGATTTTCAATCGGTGTGCTATAAGAATTTTTAAAAGATGCAATGCCTGACTATTTAGTTAGGGACACTGACCTCTTTCCCCATAGATTGTGAAATAAAAAAATGGCAACAGCCAACAACGGCAATAGCCGTCTGGTGTCAATCAATCAAAATTATACCTATTTTTTGGTCAGACTGGCAAAAAATAATATATTTTTTGGTGTGCCACACAATTTTAGGAATTAGCTTATGTGTGCCATGAGATGAAAAAGGCTGAAAATCATTGTATTATAATATACTTTAATTAAATAACAAATCTATTTCAATTATTGTGTGAAGTTCTGAAAATATTTATGGGTAAAATTCTGTTGCTTGAGATGCTACTTACAGAAATCCAATAGCAAATGTCTGTACTATGCTGAATATTTTTAACTCTAAGAATACTCTAAGGAAATATACTACAGGAGGGGTCTGTTGTTTCTGCTCTTCCCAGCCAATCCTGTAACAAATGAACTGCTTTATTACCTATGTCTCTTTAGTCAGTGCCCCTTCCTTTTATTTTTATGTTAGCAAAAATGAGTTGGTTCATCTAAAAACTAATAATCTACTGCAAAATGTCTTGTAAGCACAAAAATTGAAAGGTGGAACCTGGCTACATAAAGCACCTCCCTTAAAAACATTTTTAAATTAGCATGAAAAATGTGATATTGTGCTTTCTAACACAGTGTAGCTGTACCCCAAACAATAGATTGGCATGCAAGTATTTTTATTGTAGAATATCCAATTACCCTATGATGCCATTGTTATTCTAGACCTTCTCTGGGAGAAATGGAGCAGTTAATGTCATTTAAGGAAATAAGAAGAGACAGAATTTTGAAGCTGGGTGAAAGAGGACCCAGGAGTAAAGCTCTAAAACTATGTCACCACACACACGCACACACAAAAAGTCATATTAAACAAAACTTCTCAATTGTGTATAGAGATGTGGGCATGTTATTGTATTTGAAACAAAGGCCTAGGCAGAATTAGTGCTTTCGGTTCCTCCTGGGAGAAAACAAGACATTTTTAATTCCATAAACATCCATATAGAAAATGGAAGAACTCCCCATAATGTTGCTGTGACATTTAAAAAAGAAAAGACACACATGAAAAATTTTGCTCTCATCTCTATTCCTTGCTTTAGGGTCCTAGATGCAACTACAACTATAGTAAAAACTAAACAAGATAAAGCCAAGACATCTCTCTGCTATCACTGCATAAACCTCTCAATTCCATCCAGCGGGCCTGATCCTCAATGTTGATGGTGATATGTCATGTAATGATCTCTGACGACAACTATGACTACATGTGACTGCCTTAAAAAGCATACTTCTTAAAAATACTGAAGTTTAAGAGTCTAGTCTGATTTCAGAAGTTGGCATAATTTTTCACTTACAATAGGAAAATGTTAAATTGAAAGAGACCAGGAGAGAACTATTAGTACCGTTAAGTCATGAACTTTTTCTTTCTGCAGCTTCAGACAAATGTATCACACCGCTGCTCTAATGAAGAACACCCACAGGTCACATCACTCAAGCACTGAGGCCTAAGGCACTATGTCAAAGGTATAAATTATGGTCCAAAGACAGCTCCAGGCACTGCTGAGCTTGGATTTGCTTACTGAGCAACCATGTTGTTCCAAACAAACTAAATGCTTAAGAGGCTAAAGGGCAGTGGAGGCAATTATTGGAAGGAAATTTCTCACTAGGCCAGAAAGGAATAATTAAGTCTTTGCATGCTAAATCACATCACTGGGGTTAACAATGAAGTAATCAAGTGTAAATGGTAACAGAGCCCATCTATAGGACTCATGAAAGGAAATTAAGGTTGTGGGTAATGTAGACTATTGTTACTCAAATACCACAAAAATTAGTCCCTAAAACTTCATTCATTTATCCTCTCTTTATACAAATGTGTGTGCTCTTTGTGGGAGGCAAGAAATTGGTTAATCCAGCAATTAAGGCAAATATACTGAATCATCAGAAATAAAACACCACTCAGCTAACTCACAGGCAGAGATCCAACACCACTCTCCATACTGCTCAGCCTGTACTGAGCACTTACTAATGAAATACCACCATAATAGGATATGCAAAAGGGTGTTACTTAAATATATGGCTCAAACCATTTAAATGATCAGCCTAATGCAAAGTTTATATATGTTGCAGGACACAGAAGAGAATTTACACACACACACAGAGCTGTGGGGGATCTGGGGAGGTAAACTGGGGAGAAAGATGGAGGAGACCCAAATCATGACCCAAAAGCTACTCGATAGCAATGAAAACTGGTTATTCTCTAAGGGAGCAAAATAAGGTGGGCCTGAGAGTTAAAAGGTCTAGATTCAGACACTGGCTCTCTAACCTCAGGTTATCACCTCACCTCAGAGACTCTGTTCTTCATTTTATTTAAGGAGCAAAGCCAAGATAAGATTTCTCAAGACTCTAAACTGATCTATCTGTTGTTGTTAAAATAACTCACCAGAAGTTACAAAAATAAATAGTTTAGAGGGTTCCTATGTATGCTTCACCCAGCTTTCCACAATGCCAACATCTTCCATAACCATAATACATTAGGAAATTTACCAGGAAATTTATGTATTAACTAGTTTTTATATGCACTCATTTTTTAAAGTCACATGTATGGATTTATGTAATAACCACTATGATCATGATAAGGAACTACTTCATCACCACAAAAAACCCTGAGCATGTCACTCCACTTAAAACAAAGCCCTGGGTAGAATTAACACTTTCACTTCATCCTGGCAGAAGACTTGTAATTTCTTGCAGAAAACAGGTACTTTCAATTCCATAAACTTCCATGTAGAAAATGAAACAGAACTCCCCATGACGTTCTTGCTGGGAAATAAAAATATGCTCAAGAAAAACTTTATTCTCATCTCCATTCCTTACTTTACAGCTCCAGAGGCAACTACACCTGCAGTAAAAACTAAACAAAATAAAACACAGACATCTTTCCTCCTGCTTACTACCTTTTTACAGACACCGTGTCCTCCCGTCTCTCACTCTGGCAACCACGGACCTGTTCTCTATCACTACACTTTTGTCTTTGCTAGAATGTGCCAACTGGAATCATACTGCACAGAAAGCCTCTGGAGCTAGGTTTGCTCACTCAGCGTCATACCCTTGGGATTGACCCATGTTGTTTCCCGTATCAATAGTTTGTTCTCTTATTGCCATGTGCTATTCCACTGTGTTGATGTACCAGTTTATTAGGCACACTGATTTTGTTCTTTTTAATGTTTTAAGTAAGTTGCCATTATGGAGTGAGGAGAAACTCCTTCAATCCTGTTTTGCCCTTGCTTAAGATAAATTCATATTCCAATAGATACTGACTGATAATCAGTAATTATCTTAATCCCTTTAGTCAAGCCTTCCCTGACTACCCTACTTAAAGAGGGAGCCCCTTTCATTCTGCTTTATTTCCCTTGACAGTACTTAACATCCTTATATTTTTATTGTGTTGGTTTTTTTTAATTGCCTACCCCACTCCATGCCAGGTAAGTTGTATCAGGGCAGGGATGCTCTCATACCATTAGTATCTGTGTCCCCAGCACAGAAAGCAGTTCCTAACACATAAAGTATTTAATAAACATATGCTGAATAAATTAGTTTAAGTATTGACATTATCTCAATAAGTAATTATTACTTTAAAGCTGAAAGATTACTGATTCCATGAACCATTATACAAATATTAGTAGCTCTTGAAACATAGTTTGAACTGGTCAAATTATTTGCATGAATCCTTTTTATTCACCTCTACAAATTAACTACTTCCTACGATTTCAATAAAGTATAGACCCATGAAAGACTGGACAAAAGACAAAAAAGAAGAACCAGAAATGTTACCGTCTGACAAACAGCAAAAGTCAAAAGTCTTATTAAGTCTTTAAGAGTTTACATAGTCAAAGGGAAGAACATCTCAGATAATGAGTTTCCTTCTGTTTTGCTTTGTTTTTAACCTACTCCAGAGGGCTACCAATGGTTCTGGGCAAGTCATATAACTAAACGTAATTGGTTTTGTTTCCAGTTGAATGGAGAATTTCACCAAATCAATTGCTTTTTACCAGTTCTTAAAAGAAGTAGACTGAGAAGGGAAGAAAGGTCTGAAAGATATTAGCAAGACTGTGGTGTTATGATTCATGTAATTGAAAGGTTTAGCAAATAATGAACAGATATCAGGTCTATAAATCTAAATGTAACTCTACATCCTTTGGGAAAATGGACTTTTTGTTTTCCCCATGGAAAAACCTAGCCTTTCTGATGAGTGATCCATAACACACACGAGTTTTAGGACCACTGCACCAGATGACCTCTAAGATTTAGAAGAGTCCAAATCTACATTCTAAGAAGGTGAGAACACTTCAAGCAAAAGACAGAACATATGTAACCTCTCTAAAACTAGTTCCTCATCTATAAAACGAGCAGCTCGTGATGTCCATGACATGCAAGATAGATGAATAGCTACATCTAGAAGAAGCACCGAAGGACATTGTCATACAACTCCCTCAACCAAAGAACCATGGTCTGAAAAGCCAAGAACCAACACCCCACCTACACACTTCATTTATTGCCTGTGTGCCCTCATCACCTGCGGTTTCTCCATTCCTAAAATGAAGAAAAGGAAATAACAGCAGGCGTTTTAGAGAGATAATGCACGTGAAGCACTTGTCATAATGCCTGGTACTCAATAACAGGTATTATAATTAGCATCTAAGTGAGTAACAAAATGATGCTGCTGGTTTCTCTGAATGGCAAAACAGACCATAAAGAAGCTCCTCATAGCAAAGAATGCAACGTAAGTGAAATGAAGAAGTAAAACGTTTCCAGGAGAAGATAACCTGTAAGTCACCAAGTAAATGACTGTCCAGGATGGGGCTGGCTGTCACCAGTACATTCAAAAATCAAAGTTGTGGCTGCAGAATCAATCATGAATCGACCTGCTGCTAAAAGAGGGAACACACAGATCCAGCAGGAACCCATCTAGTCTGTAAAATATTAACAGTTTAATAAACATCAGCTCACACAATCAACACAGTGTTCAAATTGACTAAAGAGTACCAACTAAATTAATTCCAAGGTGACCAAATGAAATGCCTTGGGGCGAAAAAAAGGCTCATAGGTGATTCACTTTTATGCTGACTTCCCTATAAAAACATCTTCAACAGGAGAGGCAGGAAATTCCAGTGAGTGAAAGAGAGCAGCTATATGGAAACCATCATACTTTGCTTTTTAATTTACTTCAGGGTTTTGGTTTAAAGAAGCACATTCAGAAATCTCCTTCAAAAACAAAAAAGTGAGTATGCTAACAGATCTGATCCTCACACATTTACTTGAATTCCATGAAAGAAAGAAAAAGTCAAGATGCACACGACCAGTCTTTTCCTTGCACAGAAAAACACTATTAATGTAGAAAATGTTATGAAAGCTTTTAAACGGAGATGTACAAAAAGCAAAGAGTCTAAGTGAGAGACACTTTAAAATTCTGCTATGAATAAAAGATAATTTTACACAGTGAACAGATTTTTACATAAAAGTTACACCCCAATCAAAGCAATCTCTCACTGTTCTGTACACATGCATGTGTGCTTCTTCAGGATGTTTTATTTCAGTTCTCTTTTCCCCCTGAAATAACCTGTAGCTTTTCACCACGTTGTTTCTCATTTTACCTTTTCCTCTTCTGATAAACTCTGTCAACTATCCAAGCAAACCAGAAACAAACTGAACTTGTGAGTTTTACAGACCAACAAGCACCCACTAACTGTGGGACCACTGAGCAAGTTACCTAAGCCTTCCGAATTTTAGTTTGCTCACCTACATAGTGAGAACCATGCCAGGGACCTAGACTGGTGCCTGGTGGAAATTAGTGTTAAAACATGTAACGTACCTAATACACAAGCAGACCGAGCAATTCCTCACCAAATTTCCATTGTTTTGAATCAGATTTTCCAAACATGGTTACACTAATAATTCAAAGTTTTTTCATTGTAAGTAAAATGCTCCACACCTACACCAAGTCATTGGGGGCACCACACTAACTGCAACGTATCAAAAAAGGGGCTAAGAATTCTACTCTTTTAGAAGTACAGACATTCAAACAAAATCAGTTTTCACAGCTTTTGCTAATACTACATATGTACAATGCTAACAGTATATTGAGGCTCTAATTAGTGATCGAACCTCACTATATCTCTAAGACATTAAAATCTAAACCAATACTTCCTTATTAACACATATTTAGCATATGACCCAGGATCTCACTCCTAGGTATTTACACAAGTAAAACGAAAGCCTACATTCATAAAAAAACCTCTGAGTGATGATTTGTATTGGCTTTATTTGTAAATGCCAAAAACTGGAAACAAGGCAAATGCCTCTCATCTGGTGAATGGACAAACAAATCGTGGTATATTCATATAATGAAACACTCCTCATCAATAAAAATGAGTATTTTCTACTGACATATGCAACACCATGGTAGAATCTTCACTACGTAAGTAACAAAAGCCAGGTACAATACTATATTCTGTTTTGTTCCACTTATAGGGCATCCTGGTAAATGTAAAACAATATAAAATGAGAAACCTCCAAGGCAGAAAACAGATCATCGGTTGCTAGGGGTGTGAAAGGGGTTGACTACAAAGGACACAGGGAGTGATGGAAAGATTCTAGATCTGGACAGTGGTGGTGATTATATTACTGTATACATTTCAAAACTCACAGAACTATATACAAAGACTGAGAGGTTTGGGGGAACTGTCCTTATAACCTCATAGTTATGGTCAGTTAAGTAGTCAGCTAAAGAAGGAAGATGGAATATCTAAGATTAAACTAATTAATTTAGGATTAAAATATGGGAGCATGAAAAGAAAGGGGGAACCTCAAATAGACTTATTTGGGAAGAACCATAAAATCTAAACTTTAAAAAATGTAACCTTCCAAGAGCCAACAAATTTGAAGAAAATCTATTATCATCAAATACTCCAAAAGGAATTACTCTTCTGAAAAAATGTGAAAGGCAGTCATTTCCAGTGGCTATAAAGTGGCTATTAGTTGTTTTACAGCTAATGTGCAGTGATATACCAAGAATCATGAAAAATACTTTCCAGATGAGATTCATATATACATTTAAATATTTGGCTATATCTGGTATAAAACAGGAGCTTACTTCCTTTTAGATAAATCATCACTCCTGTCAAACCAGCCCATACAACTAAGAAACAATGAAACTAGAAATTCAGGCTGGAGTAACTTGAATTAGAAAGGACCCTGATGAAATGTATGTCATTCTGCTGCCAAAGTCATGAATCTTCTCATCTTCAGATGTCACAGGGTTTTGTCTTGCTTTTTTCTCCTTCCGGAATATCACCTCAGCCAGGGTAGTGCCAGGGGCAAATTCTTTTAACACAGAAGGAGACCTGAAAATGACAGCAACTGATGGACCCCTCTCTTGCACATTCTTGGTCCTCTCAGTGTCACACCTGCTCACAAGCCTCCACACTGTGGATTCAGATGCCACAAAGCCAAGCCATTAGTGCTCACTGAACTGAACCAAGTGCCCAAGTAGACGGCCGGTTCTGGGCAACAAAAACCTTTGCAGGTCAACACGGCAGTGCTCGGGCGAGCATGAGAAAGATCCACTGACTTTCCTCTGGGAACTGGCGAGATACATGTAAAGGAAAATGGTCCTCAAGGCATGTTCAATGTTCCTCGTTCCCAACTCGTGCATCCATCATGCACACACCACAGATCCAACCTGGGAGAAGGGCATCCGAAGGTCCTGCACTCATACACCACATCCACAGACACACACACACACTCCCTTTGGTGAAATATATAATTCAGCAGAAACCGCACCATGGAAGCAGGTCACACAAACGTCAATCTGGTATTAGAAACTTATTTATCAGGAACACAGATTCCCTCTCCAGAGAATGTAACGGAGCTTCGGAAAATACAGTTTGATTGCTAACAGCAGAGCCTGTGGTTAGCGCGTACACTTGCCAGCCTACCCTGAAGTATGAAGCCTTCTGCTGCTTGCTCTCCCAGCCTCAGACTGTTCGCAAAGGACAGCAATGAAATATTCCATATGTTTTCTCTGTCGGTGACATGGCTATTGAAAGCAAGGCCACGGTAGTCTCCCCGCTGAGGGACTGGGTCAAGCCATTCATGTGGAACCAGGCAGATGTCAAGATGGTAATGGGAAAAACATCTCAAACTTTTTTTTCTTTAAAAAAAAAAAAAGACCCAGGGTAGAAAATGCACCACTGTATTTGAAACACTCAGCCAATCTAAATAGGTTGTGAGCACTGTTGCATACATTAGCTGCGGCGTTGGCTTTCTAATTCACTTTCCGATCAGGTCTGAATCAAAACCCAGAAGAGTTTTTAAAGTTTCAGAGAAAGATTTAACTGTGCTTAACATGAATGCCATATAACTTTTTAGAAATACAAAAGATTTTAAAGAACGGATTTTAGTTCTCAAATTACTTTTAAGATAATAAGCTTTTCTTGATCCACAAAGTATGAGCATTAGTTTCAAACGTTAAAAAAAAAAAAAGAGAACAGTTATCCAATAATCAGTAAAATATCATTTTCAAAGTACTTTTTAAGAAAAGTTCTCTCTAATCTGTACATTTCTAGGAACAAAGTGATGTGAGGAAACAAGAACACAGCTAAACTGTCGATCCTGAGTAAATCTTAGCCATCCTCAACACGGAAAGTGGTCTGACAGCCTATAGGAAGCACTCACTGGCATGAGGACTCCCTAAGAATTAGTGCATTTAATGAAAATCCTCAGTGTTCCAAAGTCTGCAAGCAGAAAATTAGTATCTAAACACCACACTAACACTGTCTAGGGCCCTTTGCCCTTTTGATGTGAGAAGACACACTGTTTCTCTGTAGGGACAGCACATGGCTCCTTGACCAGCCATCTCAGGAAAGGAGTGCTAAGTCACAGAGAAAAAACTCGATGTCCCCTGAGCTCCCTCCTCCAGAGAAACTCCACCTCTCCACCATCAGGCTTTCTGGTCACAAGGGGAGTCACACTACTTAGGAGAAGGTATCTTGATAAAAACCTATGTCCTACTCTTTCTCCACCAGGATCTTTTTGGTCTTCTAAATGAAAAATCTGCCAGGGGAGTTAGCCCATTCTTCATTAACAGTGGTTCACCTGTGCCATTTACGACAGCATTTGAACCTGATATATATTTTAAAAACCACAGAAATAGGATTTAGAATTTTAAGTCACAAGATGAAAACTTACACAGACAACTTCTTAGTCACTCCAAAAATAAACCAAAAAATTGGGTGCTCACTGTAACTCAAAGGGATAATGCTTTAGAGTTTCCTACATGTGGCCCTTGAAGATAAAGTCAAGCTTTCTTTTTGCAGATGGGAAAGCCAGTGTCTAAGTGGTTGAGTAAAATGTCCAAGCTTGCAGATTTAGGGACTCAGGGGTCTTGATTCCTTGTGTCACACTCTCAAAAGCAAAACCATTTCTGAAGTCCTGCTCACAAAAATAAGCCTATAAAAAGAAAGCTGGAGAGTAGACAGTGACATAAATAGTTGGATTACATGACCATGGACTCGAAATGACCTTGGAGAGAACAGAAGGACAACTAGAAAACTTTTCTTTGTTACAAAGATAGAAAAACATTAAGATTTTAAAATCCTAATCAAAATGAGATAAACTAGTAGAAGTAGCTCAGCAGGGATGAAAACTAATATTAAGATAAACTACCCAATATCCGTTAGTAAACCCATAAGGTATAATTTTTAAAGCAGGATACTAAAATATTTCAGGTATATTAAATTTATTTAATATTCTCTTCTTTGATCAAGTTATATGAGAATTCTGTATATTCTTCAATTGGTGTGAGATGTGGAGTGCTTGAAGAGGGCTCAAGGGGCAATTATCACATTCAGAAAATGCAAAGATCAGGCCCTGGCCAAGTGGTACAGTTGGTTAGAGCACTGTCCTGATATGCCACCCTTGCAGGTTCAATCCCCAGTCAGGGAACATACAAGAATCAAGCAAACAATGCATAAACAAGTGGAACACAGCAAACTGATGTTTCTCTCTCTCAATTACACACACACACACACACACACACACACACCCCCTTCCTCTCTCTCTCTAAAATCAATTTTAAAAAAGAGAGAAAATGCAAAGACCAGATTCATTTAATTTAGGGCTTAAAACAGAAGCACACATGACAAGCCTTCAAAAACATTAAGAAACCTAAAGGTTAGTCAACATTATTTGTTTTCTCTCTCACCACTCTAGACAACGGTTGATAGGCTTTAGGACACTGAATTTCTAAGATGTAAGTCATTCAAGACATAGTGCTCTCCTTTCCTTCTCCTCAAAATTCTTCTGCAAGAAAGCAGCCCTCTGAGATGGATCACACACACGGGAAGGGTGACAATCTAAAATGGGGTGGCAACCATGGGTCTTTTCTCTCCTAAGAAAAATCTAGGCCACCAAGCCTTTCACACATTATCCATATATTTTTTCTGAGAATCTGTAAGCATGAAACTTAACCCTTAGGAAAATGGAAAAACCGGGAAGTTAATCAACATCCAAGCCCAATGAGTTTGAGAAAAGGCTGCTGCCTTGGAAGCGTACCTCCTGTCCTGCACCTTCGAAACAAGAAACGTGAAGATAGGAGGAATTAATAACAGCCATCTACCTTCCTAGGAAAACAGCTCTAATCAAGCTGTTCAGGGGAGTTTCAGTGACACCACTTGGACTAAGTTACTCTGTGGTCTATATAAGGAGTTACAGTGAGAACTTCACAGCCTGAAGGGAAGGGAGAAGTGAGACCAGAAGCGATTCCAGGCACACTCCCTGGTCCTGCTTAGTACAGCTCCAAGGTAAAGGCGCCATCTCCCTGCCAATTTATGTCACTCTTCTTAGGAGGAAAAATTTCCCCAGATAAAACTTTAGAAAGATAATGGAATGGGGAAGACCTAACTCGGGATTTTCCTGTATAACAGGTTCTAAAATCTGATTTAAATATCAAAAATATTTTGTCATCAAGAGTGCACTGAGATTTCGTTCTTTCAACAGTCAACTTTATATTTAAAAGTCTGTTTTTTAAAAATGGCTACATCCTTCTAGTTTAAAAATAGAGAAGAAAAACACTAGCTAAAGGGGCTTACATATAACCTTTACTTATATTGGCTCAGAATACTCAAATATAAATTAAATATGAAGGATAAAGGGTCATTAAATATCTTGAGATATATTAGATATGCTTCCTCCACACATGTCGCTAGCACAGACAACAGACCAGCCTGGGATCTAAACGTATACCCATTCTTGGCCCAGCTGCCTCCCAAAATATCTATGGTTTACATTTCCTTACAAGGATATTCTTCTATTCCAATGGGCCAACATGTTGCCACAGGGAACCAGTGCAATGCTTTCCCCATAACATACCTTTTAGTACAGAAAAGCTAGGAGAACTACAAAAATATATATATATTTTAAATATTCATTACCTGGACTATAAGTAGGGCATTCCTGAACTTTAACCACTTGCATCTAAAATAAGAAATGAATAATGCCAAATTCTGCTCATGTGCCTTTTTGACAATCAAAATATGTAGTGGTATCAAAACACGCTTTAGAGACTAAAAACAACCACCTCAAACATTCAGTTTTACTTGCTTGTGCATGACACAGAATACTTCAGAATGCTTTCCGAATCTTACTAAAAACGGTCTCAGCCATACACATAGTTTAATAACAAATATCTGTCTATGGGTGGTGAATCGGTATATACTACTACATAATTTGATCTTGCCATTTTAAGGGGGTATCTGAGTACTAAGTTGCTGATGTCTTTACAAAGTTGTAAAGTTATTAAATGTCTATGTTCTGTCTCCTAAGACTGATTTCCAAACTCAGTTTTGAACTCACCCAATTTCAGACAATAGAGCTGATACCTCGCCTACAGCTTGACCATCAAGCACTTAAAAGCACAAGCAAAAAAAAAAAAAAAAAAGTCAAGAAAGGCAGACAAATTAGCCATTGTATAAGAGTACTGATTTTGCTAAATGCCCTAGATTTTTCTTCTTCATTGACAGAATTTAAAAATAGAGCATTTTATTATCCTCAATGAAGCTTTTAAAAAAAATTACCCTTCACTGAACACAGCTGGGGGAAAAAGGGAAAAGTTATCCATGTTCTTTTAGGTATAGGAAAACAAGCTTTAGCATTGCCAAAAACATGAAGGCTGAGGGAGGCAGTTAAAGAGCAAGCTGTATAATGTATTTCTTTTTTTTTCTTTTTTCTTTTTTTTTGCCATGTATAATGTGCACTTTTCTTTTTTCTAAAGCCAAAACCTTGAAATCTATTTTAAAAATTAAAAGAGCTGAGTTGTCTTATTAAAAACACTCTAAGTTATATTAGTTATTTTTTCAGAGTGAAGGGCATACTTAGCAGGGTTTAACTTTTAACCCCAGCCTACCTATACCAACAAATAGTGTGCTTTATGTAAATGTGTATGTTTTATAGAGAAAAAGTGAGAGACAGTCTTAGAAAAATTTCTGTAAGTCACTGAAGGATTCTTAAAACTTTGCTTAATATGCTACCCAGATTCAAAGAGATTCAAAGCAGTAAGAAACATCAGCCGTCATCTACTGCAATGTCCATTATTTAGTGAAAAGAGAATGAAAATACAAGGACAGGCACAACCAAAGAGTCCAGAAACCAAAATCCAGACTTGCAGGCTGCCAGTACTTTCAACTATTATAAAGATGACTAAAATAAGAATTTGAGAGATAGACTAACAGAGGCCAAGAAAATGCCTAAACTTGCCTGGATCCACCTACTAGTACAGAACTTTGATCTTCCCTAAGAGATTAAGTTGTCAATGTTACCTTACAACCCTAATGCTAAGAGCCAAGTGCCTGGACAATAAATGCTTGTGATACCATAACTGTCATTAACATTTAGTTCAACTGAAAATCATAAAATATTAGTGGTGATCACAAGCCTTACGGAGCCCAGAATGAGAGAATTACTGGTTCACGTCCTAGGAATTGCTCGGGCCACACCCAGCACATTGTTTCCTTGAAAGGCAGTGAGTTCCCCATTCAATGGAAACATTTCTCCAGGAGAGCTGGACAGCTGGAGGCTCCCTTGGTGGGTGAGAGTCCATGACTTAAGCACCTATACTTCACTTAACACAACAGAGAAGGCTCTAGAAATGTATTTTTAAATCAAATTAAATAGAAATAAAACTCTTGGCAATAAGAGCTCTTTACTTCCCTGTTTTAAGGTCCTGAAGGGTTAGGTATGTGACACTCTCCAGGTCACTCCTGTGACTGAGGGACAGATCTGGAAACTAGCTCTCCATGTGCCAGCAGAATGCTCTTTCCTCTCTTGTAGTTAAAGAGACCCCAGTAGTTTACTAGTTTGTAAAGCAACGGATCTATACTTAAAGATGTTCATATTGTTCATATATCAGCCTTGTTTAGAACCAAGTTCACTTCTATATAACACTAATACATCTCTAGAAAGACACAGCACACAAGCTAAGCTAACATTGATGTTTAGAGATGGTAATACAGAAATCAAGAAATGTCAAACTCTACCATCCAAAAAGGTATAAACATTTCATCACCAATTACTGACCTGCCAGGGAGTACACCACACATTGAAGGAAACATTAGAAAATACTTTTGTTTTGTTTTTAATGATTTTATTGTTAAGAAAATACTTTAAATGATACTATTAAAAGAAGAGAGGTGTTTGGTGTTGTGGAAAAGAAAAAAAAAATCACCTTAGGGAAGAATCTCAGATGCTGCTTCCAAAAGGAGAAGAAAAAGCAGCAGGTTATTTTAAAAATACTTCACAGTCCCTCAAGTAACCATCAATTTTATATAGAAAGCTCGATAACCTGCCCATGTACAGGATATGCACACTGTGAAGGTTAAAGAGATTATGACTAATTATATGGAAGTGAGGACATTGAGTAACTTTTTGTACATTATCCAAATTACTGAAACAGGGTGATTTTATTTTCCAAGTGTTAAGCCCAGGAAACAAGCAGGGCTATTCTACCCTAGAAAAGCGCCTTAGCTAGTCATGCATTCTGCAACAAGTCTCCATGGCAAATTTCCTAACACACACTTCTAAACACAAAGAACTCCTCCTCCAAGTGAGTGGTAAAAAATGGGCTTCTGCATCTTCAACTAGAACAGTGTCCTGCTACTCCTGAGGTCTTTTCATAAGAGGATCAGAACATTATCCTCACCTTGCCATCCTAAAATTTTGTAAGAATTATAAAATCACAGGACTTCTGGAAGCTACAAGCAGCCTTAGATATAATCTAATGAATCCAATTACTGCATTTTTCAGATGAGGAAACTGTCACATACACACAAAGTAGAATGACTTGCCCACGGCCACACAATTACTTAGTGGGATGGTGGAGGCAATAATCAAGGGCTCAGACCCCCCCCCCCCACCCATTGTCTCCATGAAGCCACAGGAACAGCCTTTACAATCTTAAAACTGTGACCAGACATAATCTAGGACATTTGTGCTCCAGGTCTACAATTCTCAAACTTTGTGGCCATAACTCACGGACCAAAGGACAACCATGCACAATCCCCTCCCTACCACCCTTGTGACTTCAACTCTTTCTCCCCTTATCAAGAATCTTAGCATGGAGGTGATTAAGAGTACCCTTATTACCATAACACAGGAATAACTTTCATTCCCTTTGACAGAATAAACTTTGAAATTTTAATACGAGTAAGTAAGAGTACTTCCTTTGAAACACCTTAGGGTGAATTGTGACAAGCCAGTACATTGTGACACAGGGTTGAGAAATGCTGTTGCAAAATATAAATAATCACTACAGGTGCAGCAAACGGTGTGAACACGGGAATCCCATCAACAATACTGAGGATTACTACTGACTCTGCCCCCAGCCTCAGATAAAGCAGCTTTGAGCAGGAAACAGACACTGTTAGACTGAACAAGTTTAAACGAGCCTAAAGGAGAAGAAGCAAGTACCCTCTCTCTGGGGCCTTCTCAGATCTGGACAAAGACTAAGTGCTGAGAATGCTGAATTTGGCAATCGTGTGTGGGAATGGTGTCTGAATTCCAGTGCTCGATTCTGCCCCTCAGTGTGGCCTTGAGTCCTTATTTACCCGTTGCAGCATTTTTAAATGCCTCCCATGTACCAGGCTCTGTCGATTCCAAGTGGGGGTAAAATGAAACCCCTGCTCTCTCTCAGTCTTGGGGTCTTCAGTGTGGGATGTCCACATCCCTGAGATAGGAGAAGGTACAACACTATCGAGGAATGAGGAGAAAATGAAAGAACTCTGATTAATCATTAGGTTCATCCCTTTTAACTGCCATTGTTTGTGTTTGTAATTTTATGTATAACGAAATTGGTCTTGATGCACGGGCTCCAGAAATTAGGAATCTATGAACTGAAGTTTGGGAACCATGAATCTGGTCCCTTGGTGGATAACCGAAACTCACTAAAACTGTGATGGGAGAGCGTAATTGAAAGGAAACCTCAGATGAACCCAGTGGAGTATGCAGACCCACAGTACCTGCCCCTCCTCAACTTGGCTGTTGAGAATCACTGGACTAGCTGGTTTCCCAAAATGCAAACGTACTGCTCATGAAATGCCCTTTACAGAGGGGCTGGTCATACACTATATACTTTTGAGGGTGAAATGAAGAATATTAGGGTGAAATAAGGAGTTATCAGGATGTACGATCATTCTATCTATAGGTCAAGATGGAAGAATAAAAACAGAACACACTTGCTCACCACTTGTAGCTCGGAAAGTGCTGTGGTGCTGCTAGTTTAGGCAATCTAATCTGGACTCATGACAATTATTCTTCTGTTTCCCAAGCCATGAACAATACATTTTTTAATGCTCAAGGTTGAGACTGCAGCATTTCACCGCCTCCAGTGAATTCTCAAGGAAGGTGCCTGATGCTCTGCAGAGAGGAGTGTGCTCTCATAAAAATGTGATATTTCTCTGTGGTTTTAGGTACTAATGTAAAATAGCCCATTTTCTTATAGGGCAAGCCTACTCATTAAACTCGAGGCTGCTAAACAAGCTCTTTACAACAGTCAAAACAGTAAAATTATGCTTTTCTAACATAGAGAGGCTTGACAGAGGTTTCAGGTGAAAGGCGGCTCTCCTGAGTGAGTTCCCCAAAAGTTTCAAGACCTGGGGGAAAAAAATAGCCCCATCCTCTCCACCCAGGTCTTCTTTCCCTCACCCTTCCTCACTTCCACTCCAACCTTCCCACCTAAGGTGCCTTTGTGGGCAAACTGTTCTTTGCTACAAAGTTAACTTTTTTCAGTGTAAAGTTAAATTTCACCATACTGAAGGAAAACATCACCAAATACATTAACTAACACCTGAGACTGGGGGAAAAAAACTGAGAAAGGGGCTGGAGGCCAAAGAATGAGACAGGTTCCAAGGCAATAACCCATTACCACGGGGGAGGCAAAGCGCCTCCACTCCCCACCTGGAAACAGGCAATGCTCTGGCCTGCAGAGAAAGGATTTCTTCACCAGGTCTGTTATTCCTTTAAAACTGTCTATTTCCAAGAGGTCCCTTTCAGTAGCTATAAGGTAAAAGGAAATTCCCTTTACCCAAGGGCCTCTCGGAATCCCTTTCTCTCTCAAACAGTTCTTTCAGGGCTCTAGATTTAATCACTCAGCTGGCCACACAACAGAAGAACGTGAGCACTTAGCAAGCCCTGCACCCGATTACCTTCTCCTTCCTCTACGGGTGGCATTTGCCAATGCCACCTCCAAGGTAGATTTCAGATACGTCTTCTTTTCTGAAGGGAATGCCTGAAGCTCTCTGGGCCCCGTTTGAGGAGGGAGATTTTAAGTCAGAACCATTTGAGTGTTTTCCCACCGCAGGCAGCCCAAAAGGAAAGTTCTGCTGGTAACGGTACAGCAGAAAACTGCTGCCTACCTTTCCAATTGGGCAGAAAATATGCTCTGCAACTTTTTCTTCCAACACCCTGTCCTTCAGGTTAGAATTCCTTCTTGAAAACGTCTTGTTGGGTAAGAAGAGCTTTTTCACCAAGAGAAACCTGCAATTTCTCCCTCCTTCTCCCTTATTTTGGCCTGGCTTCCCTGCCCACTCCAGAGCCCTGGCGTTTCTTGGTGAGCCCACACTGGAACTACATCGAGGTGCCAGGTCGCTCTACCTGGATACGGCCAAACTGGAAGGAGGTTCTTCTGAAGTACAGGTGTTTCTTCTCCCCACATGCTGGAACCCAGGAGGCTCCAGGTGCTTCCCCAAGAAACGTGCCTGCGTCTGCAGACTTAGGCCAAGTTCTAGGCGCCCTCACCCCGCCGACTGCAAACCTCTTGCCAGCTGAGCAGGGGCCCGCGTGAAATGGGAAGGTCACGCGAAAAGGGTGCCAAGGGCAAGCATTTCCAGATTCCTCCCTCCTCCTTCGCCTCAGATCCCCGGATACACTTGGTGTTTGGGGCGGGTGTTGGGGCGGGGGATGGCTGTGCCCGAAAAATCTAAAAAAGAGCTACCCCGGGCTCGGACACAGACTGGCCAAGTCTGGAAAGCCCGCGGCGCCGGAGTTCGTGCCAAGCACCCACACACACGCGCCCGCGCACAAACACACACACACACACACGCACGCACACACAGGTGACCGGCGCCCCACTCCTCGAGACATGGGGGTGGGGTGGGATTGACCACTGGCTCCGCCCCCTCCCCACACCGTCCCCTAATCCCCCTTCCTCGGATTCCCCTTGCCCCCCGCGCCGCGTCCACCCCCGCCTCCCGCACTCACAGCGCTAGGGTGAAGGCGCTGAGCCCCTCGGGCACGGCCGTCAGCCCCTTCCCGGAGCAGTCCACCCGACGGTCGCCGTCGCAGCTGCAGGGCGCCGTGCAGAGAGGCGGCGCCGCGCCGCTGGGCTCGGTGCAGCCGCGCAGCCCCAGGGCGAGAAAGCACAGCAGCCCCAGCGGGCCCGGCATTGCTGCGGCCGCCTCCTGAACCGGCCTCTCCCGCGGCGCCGCTCGCTCCGCGCGCCTCCGCTGCCCTCCGACGCCCTCAGACGGCCCCCGCCGCCCCCGGGCGGCCGGCCTGCGGGTTGGAGCCGCTGCTCTCCTGTCTCGGCGGTCGCGCGGGCTCGGCCCCTTCAACAGTCCGCGGCAACAGCGCAGGGACTCGGCGCTCCGGAGTTTCGCCCTTCCCGCTGCTCCATGGAAGCGCAGAGGCAGCCCTGCTCCTCGGGCGGCTCAGGCCAGCCGGCCGGGCCGGGCGCAGCTGCGGAGACCGCGCTCTGCCATCGCACCCGCCTCCCAGTCCTCAGCCTTTCGCAGCAGCCGCTCCTCAAGGTTGCGGAGCGCAGCCTTCAGCCATGCCGGTCCCTCGCCCCAGCCCCCGCCCGGCTCTCACACAAACACCCGGGATCTTTCTCGCTCGCTGGCCGCCGCAGCTCTATCTCCTCCCGTCCTTTTCCCTTCTAGGGTTGCACGCTCGGGTTCCCAAGCCCCCAGCCGCTGGGTTATGCAAATCACTTAGGTACATGCAAAACTAACCCTTCTCCCCGAGCGCCATTGGCCCGGGGAGGTCTCGAGCTCATTACTATTCAAGAAGTGTAGCCACCATTGGTCAAGAGCGGACCAGAGGGGCGTGTTTATCGGGCATGAGTGACAAGGTTGTGGTGGTGGTGGTTCATGGCAAAATCCCTGACTTGGCTCTATTTGTGTGGCAGGTTGTGGATTTAAGGTAGAAGGATCTGAAGACGTGGAGTCTGGTTTTTCCCTCCCCCACTCGTCTTCTTACTTCTGCAGAAACTGGATCTCCTAAATTGGATGACCTGAAAAATAGAACTTGCCTCCAGCATTCAGTTAAGTTTCAAATAACTCTCACTGTTAAACGGGCGAGAACTTTGGGAGCTATGCGAATAGGAAAAAAAAAAAAAGATTTTGAAGAAGAGAGGGAAAATCTCCCTTAATCTGACATAAATATTTGGATTTTAGCTATATAACAAATTAAAAGTGTACCTCCACAGACCTCTCACTTCACCTGAGATCCCTATACCTATCTTGTTATGTTGATAGCTAAATCTTAGCAATTAACCATCGACGATACAGAATTTTGGTGACCAAAATTCAGACTGCTTTCTCACATACTTTGAAATCCTAAAACATGGGTATTTATTTTGTAAGGATCAAAGGAGTTGATATTTCTGAATACTGGACAATTTCTCCAGACAACAAAAGGTTTCAGCTCTGCCTGCCATTGAGAAGCCAGAAGCAACTTTGAGGTTAATTATCAGCACTCCTTCCCCTTCTGGACTTGTGTGGCTTAATAGACCCCACGGAATCATTATTTGTACCAAATACTGCTTTGTGGGCACCTCCTTTCTTGCTTTTTACTATGCCTTTGGGTAGTTTTACTCTGTATTAGAGACATTTTTCATGAATAATTTAAGGCAGACAAGGTTAAAAATGTCAGTGTCATAAACTTCAATACTCATGTCATGTGAGTCCAAAAAATGAAAACAAATTGATGCAGACCTAAACTGAAACATACTCATTTTTGCTTTCAAGCATTTGTCTTTAAAGGCAATGCCTTGGTTGGGCACACGGCTAACATACAATAAATTTACTTACATGCTAGAGAGTCAACATATACAGATATGCCTTGACTTCAAGTTTTAGAGATTACATATTTCTTCTAATTGGAGGTGTAAAAGAGAGCTTATAGATGGACACCCCTCTGGCTTTATAGATAAGCAAACCTGAAATGCTCAGATATTGTGCTCAGCTGGAGATCGTCACAGCGAAACTCCCAGGCTTCTGGCTTCTTGTCTGGTCCCCTTGGAGCCTCCCTTACATTGGCTTCCATTGTCTAAATCCTTTCCATTACTTTCTAGCAATCTCACAAGTAGGTGAAGTGAAGAAAAATTGTGAATTTGGGTTCTTTAATTTTCTGCGGTTTTTAAGTAACAATTTTAGACTCTACTGATTGATTTTATTTTGCCAATTAACTTGTTTCCTTTCTTTTAAAGTAGTGGTTTTTAAACTTTAGTAAGCATAAGAATCACCTGCAAAGCTTGATTAAAAATGCAAAATGTTTAGGCCCTGGTCAGGTAACTCAGTTGGTTAGAGCATTGTCCCAATCCACCAAGATTACAGGTTTGATCCCCAGTCAGGGCACATACAAGAATCAACTAATGAATGCATAAATAAATGGAACAACAAAATCTATGCCTCTTTCTCCCTCTCTCCCTCTTCCTCTCTCTCACCCTAAAAATCAATAAATAAATTTTAAAAAGGGAAAGTACTTTAACAGGGCTGGAGTGTAGCATCTGCATTTTGAGGCACATCACATAGAAGTGATACAGATGGTCCATGAACCACACTTGGGGAAATTTATTCTTTTCCTTCATGGAATAAAATCTTAGGGCTAGCAACTTAGGCGTAAGGAGAACATTAGATTTTGGAGAAAGAAGAGATATAGATTTTATTGAAGAATAAATTGCTGTTGTCCATCAGATGCAGGTAAAAAAAGGAGGATTCGAATTTGCCACTTGTGTAAGACCAATTATCAGGAACAAACCACTTTGGTAGAAAAGAAAAAAGGTAATTTCTGTCAAAGTGTTAGTATTTCTTCTAGGTGCTACATTACATGTGCTTTGCGCTAAAGATAAATGGGAAGTTAGTCTCCACTTTTTAGATAAGATGTCTTAAGAGAGCAAAACAAACTAATTTTTAAGATACACTCCCAGAAATCTAGAAAAAATAATCAGCTCTTACATAAACCGTAAGCACCTAGGAAGACAGAGGGATGAATCAAAATTTGATGGCAAGTAAAAAATAAACTTAACAGTGACTCTGCCTCCAGATTCGTTCCTCTTTCTAGTTTTTCATGACTCTGGACGAGTGAGTTTGAAGCATCACAGGCTAGATCACAGGACCTGGAGCCTGGCTGCTATGTTTCCGCATATACTGCAGGATGCTTTGGGGCACTGAAGAAGGCACCCTCTTTGGGTGATGCTCGCCTTGGGGTTTTGTACAAAGGGCACAGGCTTGTTGCCTAAGGATAAGCTGAACTTTGGTCCCACTTGCCCCCTCATTCAAGCATCCTTGTAAATGTAGAGCCCACCCAAGTGTATGTAGACGCCCCACCTACTAGGTGAATGCACCCAAGATGCTCCATTATGGAAATAAAAACTTGAGAGACTGGGAGAGGGGGCCCTCTCTGGCAGTGCTACAATGATTGACTGGATTAAAAGCCCTCAAACATAACAAATTTTAGTTTTTATGAAATATTTCCAATTTACAAAAAGGACAAAAATCTGAGTTTCCAGCAACCTGCCAAAGAAATAAAATGTTAAAAATGAAACTGAAGCTCCCTTTGTACCCTTCCCCAATCGTAGTTCTTTCTTTCTTCTCCTTCTTGGGAAGAAAGCCTTTTCCTAAACTTTATAATTAATTCCCATGCATATTTTATGCTTTTCATATGTGTGTATCCCTAAATGATATATAGTATTGTTTTGCATATATAAATAATATCATTCTGTACTCTTCCTCAACTTGCTTTTTTTCACTCAACCTGTGAGCTTTATTCATGGTCATGAAATATATGGCTATACTTAATTCATTTTCATTATTATATGGTATTCCACTTGAAAATATACCCAGTATTTATTTGCCATTTCACATTATACTAAATTTATTTCTATTTTTTCTAACACTGTACCATGAATAAATATTCTTATAAAAGTCTCCTTGTTCATTCACATATGCAAGAGTTTCTATAAAACGTATTCTCTCTGTGTGTATGTGTGTGTGTGTCTGAGAGTATAATTGCTGGGTCATAAATTTATTTGCACTCACCATTATGGGATATTGTCAAACTGCTCTCAAAAGTGACTATACTTGGCCCTGGCCAGGTAGCTCAGTTGGTTAGAGCATTGTCTCAATATGCCGAGATTGTAGGTTTGATCCCCAGTCAGGGCACATACAGGAAGCCACCAATGAATTGCATAAATAAGTGCAACAGCAAATCGATGTGTCTCTTTCTCTCTCTAAAATCAATTTTAAAAAGTGACTGTACTTATTTGTGCTTCCTTCAGCAGAGAATAAGAAACCCAGTTACTCTACATCCTACCAACAGCTGATATTGTAAGATTTAAATATTTGTGAATCTGATACCTATGAAATGAAATCAAAGCGAAGTTTAAATTTTATTTATTTTTTCTGATGACAGCTGCATCTTCTCATGTATTTGTTGGATATTTGGTATGCTCTCCTATGCATTGCCTGTTTGTTTTCTATTGGGTTGTTCATATTGCTTTTATTGTAGAGGGCCAGGTGGTAAATATTTGGGGGCTTTATGGGCCATGCGGTCTGTATCACAACTGTTCAACCCTGCCATTGTAGCATGAAAGCAACCACAGATAAATAATACAAACACAAATAGCTGTGGCTGTATTCCAATAAAACTTTTTAAAAATGTTGCACTAGTTCTGACCCCTGGGCCATAGGTTTCTAACCCTGTTTTATAGATGCTGATCCTTTATCAAAATCTAATAGTTTTGCAAACCATTTTTCAGGACTATGTAAAATCAGTGGAATGGAACTCAAAGGTGACCACCTTTTTTTGCAAGTTGAGATCAAGCACTTCAAACTTCTGGTATCCATGGTGAGCTCACGCTGAAAATTATGTTACAGAATAGGTCCAAAAGAGACCATTATGAGTTTTAAAATGCCCCTCTTTCTGGAATGAATGGCCCAGAAGTTTTCCTGGTCACTTATGGTTTATCATACATTTCATCCAAAAGGCACCCCAAACATTTGACCTGATGCAATCACATGACCTGTGAAAAACAGCTGTTGCCTTTATAAAAGCATAGGGACCAAAACCACCACCTGAAGTTAAAAGCTGAATATGTATATTAAAAATACGTAAATATACATATGTACACACACACACATATGGATATCTGCATGCACATGCACATATGTAAACATTTTAAAACATGGTAGATTCAGGAGATAAAGAAAGAATATCAGGTCTAATCAGACATCTAGTATCTAACAATTGAGCCCTCAAGATAAATGCTGTTGTGTCTATGCTCTGATGCCTCCGCATTTGCTGAATTTGGGGCTTTGGGATGGAGGAGCTCCCACATGGGGCAGCAGAGGCTCACGGCCTTAAATAGGTGCTTGTCCTCATATTTTTCTTTTGAGTCTCAGTGTTCCTAGAGAGATCCTATTGTGCTCAGGAAATAGCACGTATTTTTTTCAGGGATAATTTAAAATAACAACAATCATTTTGAAGCACAAAAAATAACAATATGAAATGGTTAACAAAAACATCCTTTTAAGCTAAACCAGTGATTGAGTTGGAACTTCTGGACCCTCTCTCCTCCACTCCACCTGGTGCTTGGGCAAGGGTTGAGGGGTGTTGTCAGCAGCAAATGCCACCTGTGCAGAACAGATGGAACTTTAGGATATGAGAATGGCAGTGAGGCTTCTGATGTGACTGGCTGAAGGTCTTCCTTGAGGACAGCCCTTTTCAAAACATCACCCAGCAGTTTCTTAGTCTCCTGACATGTTGCAATACCCTGAGTCCAGATATCCTTTTCATTACATCTGAAGACCCATACTGGCCTCAGATTTTAAAACATTAGGATAAATATCAGAAATATGCTCCTATGTATGCCTAATTCTTTTTGAATCTGACTATCTTTCCCTGATCTTCCCCTTTCAAATCTAACCCAAAAGGATAATGAGACTCAAGGGAACAACTGCCGAATTACAGGACCACATATGGATCCCATGGTCTGAGTGCAGAAATGACTGGTGAGAAACAGAATGAGGCAAAAAAAAAAAAAAAAAATTCAATGAGTGTTAAAGAAACCAGATGTTGTAATAGAAAAGTGAAGGTCAAAAAATCACAGTAGAAAACTGGGAAGATGATCACCTAGTCATGCTGAGAATTTGTTAAGAGGACCAAAGTATTAACATAAAGGTTGGTCATCAAACTGGGTTCCTTTTCACACTCTCAAAATTCCAAATAAAACGTCAAGCATTTTAGAAATACCTTAGCATAAGAAAATTATTTCAAAGAACTGCATGCAAACTCTGTGTATCCCACATAAAAATGTACCTGTAGAAAAGCAGCCCTTGGGGTAAGGTAGGAGGTGGTTCTGCTGCTGTGACTGGAATGTTCTGGAAAGCTCTTTTTTGTCTACATTGTCATATTTGAAAAGAAACCTAGAAGAGAAGGCAGTAAGAGATTTTAAACTCAAAGAGAAGCTGTGGTAGGATGTGAAGAGAAGACTTCACCTTCTGTGAATTGTCTTTTCCTGACCTAGATACCTGATGTCTCAAAAAAGACACCCATAAATGTTTCTTGTGGCAGCTACTGGGATTCTCTTCAAATGAAGTGACTCTAGTGGAAATTAGTGTGAAACTTTTAACAATCCTGACTTTTGAAAATGTCTTTAAAGTCATTTTCAAAATAAAATAAAAATCTGAGGTAATGCTTTTAAAAACACAAGCAAAATGCCATGCGTTGTTTTCAACACCATCTTGGAAAGGGGCAAAGCAAACAAACTATGGAGATTAGACCAATGGTGCAGGATGTTAGGATATGCCAAAAATGCTATTCTTGGGGTTTGGGTGGTGAAATTTGACCCATTCTCTCTCTCTCTCTCTCTTCTTCCTGTTAGTGTTAAATATATGTATCCATTCCATAGAACACTATGAGGAAATTTTAAAAAAATTTTAATATGAAAGAGAAAATGGAGGACCTTGGGGTGGTAGAGAAAACATTATAACAGTTTAGTCAGCTTGCTCCCTTTGTTTCAAAATAACACACACTTACTGAGCTTTTCAAACTTTTATTTTTTATTTTTTTGGATTGTTTTCTTCAAGGAACATGTACCATATTTACCATGTTATCTATTCCTCAGAATCTACTCTTGCTGGAGACTAAAGAGTTTAGATTCATTCAGGCCAGTCTTCATGTAAATTGCCTGGGGAAAATTTTAAAATCAGACATGCCATCTCCACTGATTCTCATACAGTAGGTCTGGAATGGAGCCCTGGGTCTTAAATACCGTGATTCTGATATAGTAAACTCCCCCTCCCCCAAAGTATGACTCTCTGCTAGGATATTGTGCAAGTTTAGGTCCTTTGAGAAGCAACACCTCTACCATATTACACATTCGAGAGATTTATTAGGGGAAATGTTTCTGAGGAAACATAGGGAGGGAGCTGAGGGGAACTTCTAGAATCATGAGACCAAGATGCAGTTTGGACTCCGCATCAGGGAGAGAAAGAAGGAGAAAAGGTTGGTTGAGTTTTAGGCTTCAGTACTGTTCTATCATAGTTCGGCAAGATGAAGTCAGCCCTCAGAGGTGTCCCTTGTCTCCTGACCATGCCTGACTTAATACCACTTTTGTACTCAGTCAGTGACAGAGATCAGCCTTTGGGAAATGCAGTGAAAAATTTTTCAGCAGAACTGTTAATCAGTCTCCTTGCATTCAGAAATTTGAGAGGTGCATTTTCATGACAGCCTCAGGATATATGACATGACATCGAGCCCCTCCCTCCAAACAGCTTACAATCAGTTTAATTAATGGAATTTAGAAACTTAGGGTAAGGAGGGACCTTAAGCCTAGTTTCATCATCTGCCTAAGACTTAAGAATATGCAAAACTATCTCTGTTACTCTCAGATACATTTAGGGATAGCATATTCACATGCCACTGGTAATAAAGTCCATCTTTGGGTAGCTCTGGCTGTTAGAAAGTTCTGCCCTATGTTGTGCCAAACTCTTTTTTCCATGATACTTTAAAAGTCCTCAGAGATACAAGGAACTTTGGACATCGTGTGTTAAATCTCATTTGCCAGTGAGAAACCAGACCCGCAGAAGATAACTCAATTACCCAAGGCAATGCATCTAGTTATTGGCAGAACTGAAGCTAATATCCAGGTCAATTGCTCTTTCTACTCTATACTTGGTTTAATTTGTATCTTTAATTTTTATGGAAAAGAGAAAAGTTTTGATGAATTTATTGGCAGACAAAGCAAGTGAATTGATTGCAACGCTTCAGATGGTCTTTGGTTTGGTTAAAGGAATTCGCCATATCCTCTCTTAATTGACTTTTCTTGTGATCAAACATCCTATTTGAGTTTGGGTAAAGATATCTAGGAGATGTAAAGCCAAAAATAATTTCCAGTCAACTAAAGTTGTCCACACTTAATAGAAGGACCAAAGCAATACTAAATCAATTTTCCCCACCCCTGAAACTTATATAATGAGTGGTCGATATTCATGTAATTTGATAATTTATATAGGTTTCTATTGTTTTCTTTCAGGCTATGTCTGAAAAGAATTTTATTTTCCCACTTACAAAGATTTGCAATTCATAAAATACATTTAAATATTACTTTTGAGTTTAAAAGAAAAAATAGGCACGTTCTTTAGTTAGCGTTCTTTATATTGCTAGAAAATTCTAAGACAGAAACAACAGCACTTTAGTGCCACCTTGTGGTAAAATGTAAAAACATGTAATAAATCTGTCAGGCTCCGCATTCACAGAAGGCAGTGGGGGGAAAAATGTGTGCAAGTGTTGTTGACTCCTCCCCTCCTCAATTAGTTTTAAAGGAAAAATATTCATAATATACGATGTTACCTTGGGGTATTTTAATCCAATTCTGCCAATATTTGAAAATTTAAAAAATTATTTAAATGGTCATTTTAAAAATTGTGTTTTAATTTTAACAGCCATTCTGCTCACAAAATTATTGACATGTTCATATTTTTACCTGGCTGCTGGGACACCACACTTTCTGGGTTCTAGTTCTACCTCCGAGGCTGCTCCTCCTTGAAAGTACGCCATGGGAGATGGGGCAAGGATCTGATGAGTACATCTGGGAAGGAGGAGGAGGCATTTGTGTCCCTCATCTCCCCTTATCCATGGAGGGAGTGAGCAAGTTTTGCCCTTGCAGTGTGGAGATGAAAGTTCAGTCATGGCCCAGAGTAGGGGGGGTCAGTCTGGCGAATGTGAGGGGGCACATTTTCTTCTCAAGCCTACCCAGCCTTAAACAGGAAGAAAGCTCCATGAGGCAAGGGCTTCATTTTGTGCTCTACTGTACCCCTGTGCCCCCTAGAACATGATTGACACATGGTAGACATCCCACCAATATGGGTAGTATGAATGAATAAACAATACAGGTGATATTTTAGTCCCCATCTGCCAACCGATTTATTTCCTGCTGTGTTCAGGACCATAAAAGGGAAGAGGGATGAGTGTTTTATTGGGCTCTGTCAAAAACGTCAATCTCCTCCAGGTATTCAAATGAGTGGCTTCTTCAGTTTCGCCATTCAGGTTTCCCTTCAACTATCACGTATGTCTTCAGAGAGGCCTTTTCTGTCCTCCCTAAAACAACACCCCTTCATTCTTTCATATTCTTCTCTCATTGAATATTGCCTACTATATATTAGGCTCTGCTCTCAGTTCTGCATACAGGACAGTGAGCAAAACAGGGCCCTCAGCCTGCCCTCAAAAAGTGTATCATCTCGGGGAAGGAGTGGGCTCCCAAAACAGAACAGCTAGTGTAAAACCTGTCTGTCGTGTTAGAGATGTCTAAGGGGTAGAGACAGAGGGATAAAGTATGAGTGAGAGCTGGAGAGGGAGACAGAACTGAACAATGCAGGGCTTGGTGGGTCATGGCGAAGCGCTTAAGATTTTTATTCTAACTGGAGTCGGGAGGGGGCAAATGGACACAATAAGGAAAACTGATAGGAGGGGATCATCGGCACAAAATAGGTGTTTAAAAATAGCGCTAGTATTTAGTAAGCACTGCAAATATTATGGGAAGTGCAGTCGATGCTGTGTGGAAGGTCCAAGGAAAATCACAAAGCTAGCTGTTCAGATGCGGAGGGCCCACGTCCCTGAGCCCACCTCGGGCAGCCCAGGAGAAGACTACGGGGTCACTGGATGTGAATCTTGACAGTGACTTAATGTTCCTGAGCTTTATTTTCCAATGGCTCTCCAGCCCTCCTCGTCTGTCGGACTTCCTAACACTCATCACCACCTAAAAGCACGTTGTATTCTTGTTCTCTGGCTCTTCCACCAGAATATGAGCTCATCAGCAGCACTTTGTCCGGTAACTTTCTTCTTCCAACTTTCTTGTTGTCATGCTTTAGTCAATTCCTTCTACCATTCTTAAGCAGTTATTAAAATGCCATTTTTAAAGGTTTTTTGTTGTTGCCATTCTATAGCATTTGATGCCATTCTATAGCATTTGGAGCTTAGGATTTTAAAATTGTCACAATCTGTTACTTCTAATTTGGGGACACAAAGTAACCCAATAGGTAGAAAATGGTATTTTTGATGTGCTAATGCACTTTAATGGGGTATCTATGTACTGGAGAGCACATAACAACTTGAAAATGCCTACGTGAATATTGACAGAATACACTGGTTAAATTTATTCTGCTCTTTTTTAATGTGTGAACACAGTACTCTAGCTTAAAAAACAAACAAAAAGCCAAGAAACCTAAACAATATAATAAATGGGGAGAAAAGTAGTTAAGAGCACACCATGGCCTTGAGAGAAAAGGGTTCTGAAAGCAAATTTCAGATTGAATTTTGGCTGATTACTGACAGTATGATTCTGGAAAAGCTCTTTGGTCTCTGGTTCTGTGTAGCTGGCATAACACCTAGCATGCTGGGTAGTTTTAAGGATTAGATTCAGTGCCTGGTAGACGCATAATGAAAAGGCAGCTAGTATCGATATTTGTAATACTAGAGCAAATGCTTCTTTGTGCATAGTTTGTCACATGATAGAAACCATTCACATCAAACCAACAGCATTTCTGTCATTGAACTTTTAGAACAGAAATGGATTTTTGAGGTCATCTAGGACAGAGGACTGTGCTCAGAGGATCCCCCTAGGCTCTGCGGCATGGGAAGGGGTGTCAAAGGGCAGCCCAGGGTCCCCCCATCTGTTTGACCCAGAGTAGTTCTGGCTACCACTTATTAGGCTTCAGCTAAAGAGGAAACTTCTCTAATGAATAAAAAAACTTTTAAAAGATTGGAAGCCACTTACCCCTCTAATAAGAATACAATCAAGGACATTAGGACTAAAGGATCAGGTGTTAAATGGCAGAATTGTTAAGTTCAGTGTTTCTTGCACTGTACTGTCGTTGCTGTTATTTCTAATTGAAAGTTACACGATGGACATTTTAAAAATCAGATCTTGATCAGCTGCACACAACTCTTCATGATATTCTAGTCATCACAACGTCCAACTAAAGAAAATCTTCCTTTTCTTCTTAAATCAGGCATTAGTTACTATACAAATTTCAGCTACTTATTAAAAATATTATTTTATTAAATTACATAGACCAAAAAAAAATTAAACTTGTGCTCTACAAATGGGACTGATTTGTCATTTTAATAGAGTGAAGTCATAAAAGATTGACAAAGGTACTACTCCTTTCTTATCTTGGTTCTTTCTTGGACATTTATTTTAACAAGATCAGCTGATGAATTCTGTGCCTCGCTGAGGTGTGCATTGCTTTTGTTTATGGTTCCAAAGCAAGTTCTTGACCTACCTGTGGAATTCTGGAAAGTCAGTCAATTCAACAGTGTGTAACAAAAATCAGCGTACTAGGTTTTAGGCACTGTGTAAGTTGATGGGAGAAAAGATGTAAACGACACACTTGTGATCCTTTCTGTCACGGAACTTAAATTCTAATGGGGAAGGCACAATAAAACACGTAATATAAACAAGGTGCCACCACATGAACAGAGAATGAGAAACCTACCTTTAGATAGAGTGGACAGAAGGCTTAACAAGGTAGTGACTTTAGCTTACCCCTGAAGGGGAGCAGCTAGCCAAGCGAAGTACCAGAGGGGGACAGCGTTCAGGAAAGGGGAATTTGGTGTAGAGTAGACCAAGTGGGGCAGTGGGGTGACAGGAGGCTTGAGAGGAAGAAATGGATTATGCAGAACCTTTTAAATCACAGCAACATATTTGGATTTTATCCTAAGCACAATGGAGTGTCTTAAAGACGGAGCAACACGATTGGTTCTAGTTGAATTAATGCATCAGGCACCTGGACCATAGGAGCCAGCACACGTTTAGAGGATGAAATACCCCCGGCCAAAGACAAATCCACATCATATCCTGAATGGAGCAAAGGTCACTGTAGAAATGTTTCTCACTGATGGGTCTTCTCCTGCCACAGCCAACTCCTGGAATGTCCTTACGTTGAAAAAGATGCAGCCCTACAGTCACTGGCAGCTGGACATGAGAGGCTGGTGAGCCATGGTGGCCACATGCAGGTAGGACAATTATGGTTGCACAGGTGTCAGCAGCATTTCAACCAGGGAAAACAAAAAGTCCAGCAAACCTTACCCCCAAGGGCCAGGAAACTTCATCCTTTCTTGACACAAAGCACTTCTATTGAAACCTTAGTACACAGGGGGAAGCCACATCATTTTTAATGATGCCACTGTCATGTAAATTCTCTTAATGCACTGCTTTTCTAAGGCTGCCATAACAAAGTACCACAAACTGCGTGGTTTAAATAACAGAAATTGGTTTCACAGTTCTAGAGAGTTTTAGTTCAAGATCAAGGTGTCCTCAGAGTTGGTTTGAGGACTGAGGGAAAATCTGTCCGTGCCTCTCTCCTTGCTTCTGGTAGGATGCTGGTAATCTTTGGCATTCCTTGGCTTATAGAAGCATCACACCAAGCTTCGCCTTCGTCTTCCCAGTCTTCTCTGTGTGTGTGTCCGTGTCCAAATTCCCTTTTAATAAGGATGCCATCCATATCGGATTAGGGCTCACCCTAATAATGTTTCTTTTCTCAGAAAAGACATTCTGAGGGGTTAGGACTCCAGCATACTTTTCTTTTGTGGGGGATGGGGGAGGGACCCAATTCAACCCGTAACACCTTAAAACACAAGAGTGAAAAATTAGATATTATCTAGACTTTGGGTTCGAAATATATCATGTAAGAGATACCAGGGAGAAAAAAATTTCCCTTGGCTATTTCACGATTTCAGATTAAATATCTTTGCCAAATAAAAAACAGGGGAACAAAATTAAAGCTTTGGGTTTTTGTTACTTGCTGATGAAATATAAACACTGCCATAAAAAATGGAACTGCAGCTAATGGCTATATTTCCTTTTTACCCAATCAGAACAATTCTGGAGATAACAAATTAGAATTTTTCCGTACTTCCTCTCCTAACACAAACTTTGCAAAAGGACCAAATCTTGACTGTGTCCAAGATGTGTGTCTGTAGTTGATGAGAATCCGGAGAGCTGTTACACATACTTTGTTGACATGAAGCACTTGTTCTTTTTTAAAAAGTTTAAAATCAAAGGCATAAAACTGACAAGTGCGTTCTGCATGAATTTACCTTTCGCTCTTTATATAGTCTTAAAGACTTCATCAGGTGGAGGTTTTCTGCCACCACGGAAATAAATGTGCAAAAACTTTGCTCACCACTTCAGTATATTAAAACCAGAATAATCACTGATAGTGAATATAACACCAGAATTGGAACATCTAGAGAATGGGTAATCTAGTTTACTGAAATTCTGAAGAAACCGAGAGGGCTAACAATAAATGATTTTTTTGTTGTACCCCTAGTTGCTTGGTACATTTCATGCCTTTTAAAAATTCACAATGGTGAATTGTCTTATATTGTCTTATATTGTCTGACACCCATTCCAGCAATCCCTTGTCTCTAGAGCTAGGTCATATTCTCTCTACTTGCTTTCAGAAATTGCTTTTCTGATTGAACAAATTCCTTAATGAAACGTCTATTTAAATGATTTTTCATTCTGTATGTGACTTCAACCCTCTACTCCCCAAACCCTAATTTTAGAATTCCAGGAGTTTGATCAAAGTGGACAGATATCTTAAAATTCTTCATGAATCTTATTCCTTTTAAAGTTTTCAACCACAAATTAGAGGTTATCTTTTTTTCTAGGCATCAAAAATAAGAATGTGCTAATTTTAATTATTGGCCACATCTTTTAGTTAATAAGATCCTGATGCCATTTTACATGAAAATAATAGCAAACACAAACAGCACTTACTATGCCAAGCATCCTTCTAAGGCTTTACAAATCATAACATAACACTCATTGCCATTCTTATCACACATGACAGCTGAGAGAACTAAGGCTCAGGGAAGTTAAGTAACTTGTCCAAGGTTATACATTAATAGTGATCCTAGGAGTTAAACCAGGGCAGTCAGCCCCCACATTCTGTGCTCTCAATCACTTACCATAATGCCTCTCTTAAAATAACATAGTTTTTTTCTCTAGTTATATTTTATGAAAGACAAAGCAAAATATAGGAATTTGAAGTTTCATTCCTGTAACCTCATTTAAAAGTTACTTTATACACGGCTTTCAGAAACATATCTGTGGTGCAATTATCAATTTTTTCAAATCCAAAGAATAAGAACATAACACAAATTTATTTTAAATAAGCCTTAGAATCAGAATTGATAAATGAAGTCATCTATTAAAAAAGTGTTCAATCCATTTTGGATATTCTTTTTCTTTACCTCAAACTACAGAATTAAAGTAGATGCATACTGCTTGCTAATATTTTTTAAAACTATGTCCAGATACAAATCTGTTTGGAAGTTCTTGAAAATTTATGAGCAAGCGATTTGTTTTTTTCCACTATTTAACTATTACAGGACTGCAATGACCTTTGAAATAACACTGTTAGTGAAATTTTGGACAATAAAAAGTATAAAACCAGACTGTTAGCAGAGGAGACCACAAAGTATAAGTTAGAAAAATCATAAACATACATTTATTCAGGAAATACAATTACTAGAGTCCTTAATATTTTAATGACCATTCCGCATTATAAAATATTCACAACATGTATTCTTTTAAGTCTACACCAAGTCATGCTGATATTCTTTTCCGATAAGCCACAGCCATTTCTTCTATTAAATGCTATAGTATCCATTTAAATTGTAAACATAGTACTTGACCCAAACTATGTTAAGTACTTGAACAACTTTCAAAAATTTAAAGACAATAATTTTGTTAAAAACATTTCTGAATCATCCAACCCCAAAGAACTAGGCCACTATAATATAGTATATTGCTAATAAAGTGGCCATGTAAAGACAGCACATAATTATCAATGACATTATTTCTCATCTGCAATTTTTAAACATGCTTTCTCAAATGATAAACATTTATCTTTTGTAAGTTTTAAAAAGGCAAAGGGAGTAGAAAGATGAGAGATATTAAAAGTTTACGTTTCACTACTAGCAGATTTTATTTAAAAAGGTAGATTATAATTATTTCCCAAATAAAAAATGCCAAGTACCTTTTATTCCTAAACAAATTAAGAAATATTACCAATCATCATATATGCTGCCACTTAATAGGAGCTGTAAATTATTCTATTCTGATATTTCCAAACATAGTCCAGTGTAATTAGAACATTTTATAAAGGGGAAAATTAGTGGTTCTCACCCCTACATGTCCTTCAGAACCACCTGGAAAGTTTTTAAAAAACTGAGTGTCTGGCCCCACCCTCAGAGACTCTGATTTAGTCACTGTGAGACGGGGCTCAGGTATCAATCATTTCTAAAGTTCTGCAGGGTGTTTTAATGTGCAGCTAAGGTTCAGAATCACTGAGTTAACCCATTTTGAAATACTAAAAAATAAATGGAAATTGGGGAGAAGGGATAATCATAATTTACAAATCAAACACCTATTATATATTTACTATATGCCTAGTTATATTCATGAATCATACATTTATTTATAAAATGAAAAATTCCTTCATTTCTTCACAATACCAAACCACTACTGTACATCTTTGCCACTGAATGACTGATTTTTCCTATGGTCAGGGTTTAAAATTCTGGGATACACTGTGAAAACTGCTTTAACAAAAACAAACTATTGCTATTTATGCTCAACAGTAGCGAGCAAAACTACTGTATTTGGCTCCTTTAAGCTATCTTTAAGAATTATAAATAAGTGCCAACCCACACAAAGAACAGATTGTGGATTACTGAAGAAGGGGAAAAAAAGCTTACTCAACTTATTAAGTTTCAACACCAAAAAAGATTTAACTTGGCTGCAAGTTCTGAAACAGCTGAGATACTGAACCAAGAAGCTATAATTTATAATGAAATGTTGACACACCCTTAAAAGCTACTGCAGCTGTAGCTATACTAAAATAAGATTTCTTTAGGGTTTACTTACCCTGTAATGCAAGAATACGAGCATAATAATATTACTGTTTTTATTTGCACCAATGCCTCTCTTTAATATATAAAGCTCTACAACAAATACCTCTAGTAACTTTACAATTAAATTAAGTCCATAATTCTCCTACACTACTTTGGTCTCAACATTTTAAAAACATCAATTAATTTGAAAATATACAATTTAACAACACTCCTATCAATAACAAGCACATTTTGTAATGGACTAAAGACACATTCAACCATGCAATCCAGTGTTCAATACCTAAATGATAAATAACAATGCTGATTGGCTTTTATTCTGAAAAGTCACTAAAACCGGAATAATCTTTTAAGACTCACAGTGCTCACAAACATGCAGAAAAAGGTATATGTTTCTAGTCTTCCTGAAGGAATGCTACAAAATGCCCACTTTTTAAACAAGATCTCAAGTCCTTATGTTTCAAACGAATATCTTTTTAGCATCCGTCACTTAAAAAAATCATACAAATGTTCCTGTAAGTTGTGACTGAAAATGAACCTCAACTCTCTCATTTCAGCTTTTAAAAAGAGCTCAGTCACAGTCTTACACTAATAGCTGCCTTTCAGTAAAATAGTGACATCCAGTGGACAACTGACAGTTTCTCTCAGAATTCCCATCATTATATTTGAATCATAAACAAAGATCACATCTTTAAATCCAACCATTTTAATATCAATAAATTCCTACTCATTCTGACAAAAAGTCTCCAGATTCTTACGAATACATCACCTCATAATTTCTGTATATCTTAAATATATCCTTCTATAATCATCCTATTTAAACTGACCTAGTTAAGAGTGTGTAACTCTTCGCACTAGTGAGATTAAAGTATTATTTTATCTTCTTGCTTTTGCTATTTCCCATCACAAACTAACTGGCTCATCTCTAGGAATGGAAGGACCAAAATATAAGAGACATATTTAAATAGAAAGGAAGAGCATCAAAAAAAACAGGCAAAAAAAGAACCTGAACCTGTTTTCGCATTTGTAATTTGACATACTGTTGAATAGAGATCTAATTAGTAATGCTAAAAAACAAATTACGTCCTCTTGCCTTGCTGCTCAATTATGAAAGAATACATATTTTAGCAATGATTGTTTTAGTGTTTAAAAACTTACTTTTATAAATCAGTATAAATGAGTATTCATTTTACATTATGTTTAAATAAAAGTAAAAAACTTCCACTGTGCTGAGTTGATTTATCAATGACTATACATATTGTGTGTGTGTTCAAAGTACAAAATGCAGCAGTGATGTTAACATTGACAGTGTAATAAACTCTTGTAGCTGAAACTGTTACGTTTAATTTCCTGGAAAACTACAAAGAAATTTTACAGGTTAAAAAAAAAATAGAGTAAGCAAAAAAGAACTGGAGAACTGTTATTTTTAAATAAGCAGCCAAATGAAGAAAATTTTTTTCCTAAAAAAAAGATTAAGAATGTAAAATACATCTTAATATTTAAAAAGCATTTTTAAAAATCTATAACAACTTTATGACAAAATCTGCATTTGAAAAAAGACCTGTAAAAAGAGCAGGACAGAATTGCCCTCATCACCTTTTACTTTTTCTGTCAGAAAAAAGTATATGCAACTCTGGAACCACAAATGATTTTAAAACAGGCATTTATAAAATGGCAAGGAGCATTTCATGGGAAGTTTCTGGTATTTTTGTTTTTTGTTTTACAATCATTGGCATTGCGGCCATCAGTAGGTCACAAGTAAAACTTCTCTAGCTAAAAGTAAAATGGAATATAAAGTTCTGAACTGCACTAGGTCTGTTGCCTGCGTTTGGCCGATCTCATTTTTTCAAAACGTGACTCCATTTCTTCTAAAACCTTGGGTGTGTATCGTACTACTAATTTAACCTTTCCTTGAGCGGCTTTTAGCAGTTCTACAGCTTTTTCATGATGTTCTCCTTCAACACTCTAGAAAAAAAATACATACACAATTAATATCTAGGTTTTTTAGTTTACTCAAAAGACAAAAATGCTTAAAATACATAAAGTAAGAAAGTTTTAATGTTATACCATTTCAACACTATAAACCTATGAAATAACCCAGCTTTATGATTTTAATCAGCATAAATCCTCTGCTAAATCATATTGTTTGTATTCCAGGAACTTGTTTCTAAGATCCAAATTAGCATATCAATCTAAATGCCCTACTACTCCACTAGCCAGAGCTAAATCAAGAAACTAGCATTCTAAAATGAGGGGTAGACTTCTAACTTAATGACTGCCTCGCCAACTACTAAAGGGCACAATCATTTCATAAAAATCACACTAAGCATTGCTAATTTATATTGGAGAAAAGCAAAGCACACTTAAAGTGCTTTAAATTGCATCACTGCACTAAATTGTACTGTCTTGGATCTCTCTGAAGGGATTTCTAAACTACAACCACCCCCCGCCCCACCCCGCTACATCTTCTGTTTATGTAATTCATATACACCCCCAAGTGGTCACAACACATTACTACAAATAGAAATAAAACGCCCTTACCACTCCATTCACAGAAAGAAGCTGATCTCCTCGCTTGAGACCCCCATGTCGATCGGCAATTCCTCCTGGGATTATTCGAGATATATAGATGGGAGAGTTTTGTTCTTTGCCTCCCATAATATTGAATCCAAGGCCCTCTTCCGTTTTTGGTAGCTCAACAACTCGAGGATGAGAATGTCCTTCGCTGGCAGCAAATGCAGCAACAGTAGCCTGAAAGAAAATTTTACATCTTTAAAAATATGAGCTTTGTTTACTTACGCTCTTTAGTCTCTCTTTATCTTTAAAGGGTATACTTTTGATGTCTGAATACCCACAAATTCACTGGCAGTTCTGAGGAGAAAGTAAGCTAAGGGAATGGTGGGAATGGTGCTTTAGAGAAGATGGCTGGAAAGAACACCCCGGGACTATGCAGGAGGAGTTCAAGTCAGTCTACCCAGTGCCCAAGATTTCTGTGCAGCAGCTGGCAAGCAGGCTTGCTGGGCAAATGAACTCTGACATTCAAGGAGAGAATTCCTACTCCAGCGTGCCAGCCGTCTTGAGCTTTGGAGCTGGATAACCCCGCTCCTTCAAGGCCTTTGTGTAGGACGCAGCCTGTCTACATAACCTATAAAGAGATAGGTGTCCTTATACACAGTCATTTTGACTGCTGTACTAGTTGTTCTTTACACTAAATAACTCACCAAGAAATAACTCAATATCGATAAAAGTACATGTAAGTATGAATGTTTCTGTTGCTCTAGTTAACTTTCAGGTTAACTAAAACCCCACAAAAGATGAAAGTCACATCTTTTTTAAAACTTTCAAATTTAGACTAATCTAGACTAATTCTAACACAAAGTTGATATCTGAGGTTTCGTTTTGTTTTTAAAGATAATCAAATAATCTGGTACAATTATTTTGTGATGGATCAAGATCTATGAGCAAAAATGGGAAGCGAAGAAGGCAGGCAATCAAGATTCAATGAATACCACTATGTTCTCAGCTTTGAAAGAAGTCCCATTTCACAGTTAATGGAACTAAGGCTCAAATATTCAGTAAGATGTGTAGGTCAGCAGTCCCCAATCTTTTTGGTACCAAGGACTGGTTTCATGGGATACAGTTTTTCCATGGAAAGGGGCAGATGGTTTCAGAATGATTCAAGCGCACTGCATTCAAGCTCACTTCCTGCTGTGTGGCCCAGTTCCTAACAGTCCCAGGCCAGTACTGGTCTGTAGCCTGGAAGGTGGGGATCCCTTGTGTAGGTCATATAACTCAGGAATTAAAGCCAGGTTTCTATGGTTTTTTGTACTCTTTCAAACTACACCCACATATTTAAGTGTATTCAACAGAGAATCCAGTTATTTCCTTTTGTGAACCAGTAACTATCAATGAAAAATTACCTGCTAATAACTAATTCTAATATAAACAACTTACTGCTGATACTAACTTATTCTAATCATATATGATGAACACTAAGATCGATGCCAGAATTATTTGAGGGAAACATCGGTATAGCAAGCACATAAAACCTGCCATCTGCAGCTCTAAAGAGATAACCTACTACTGACATTACCCTTTCCTCGCAGAGTTAAGGTGAAGAAAGCAAAGAGAAACCTGGGGAAACACTCCACCCAGTTCTACTATTTACTATTTGCGTGGTCGGAGGCATGTAACTTAATCCGATGCTTCCTCACCAATAAAGTAAGGATAATAATTCACATTTCATAACTTAAATGAAAAATCTACATAATCAATGATATAATTAAGTATGTACACTGTATATAACTATGAATTATATATGTGTATTATTTGTGTGCAGCTGTATTTTTAATGCATTAACTAATCTACATGACAGGCTAACTAATGCATTAACTAATCTTTCATAAAGACAATAAAAAGGGTCCTATTTCTTAGTACTTGAGACATTCAGTGTAGATTGAATGACACTGTTAGTTTTCAAAATAAGCCTATTATGAATCTAATAACTGCAGATTTAAAACCTCTGATTTTTAAAGAATTCTCTCATTTTTTTAAAGATTTCTTTTTTTTTTTTAGAGACAAGGAGGGAGGGAGAAAAAAAGGGAGAAAAACATAGATGTGTAAGAGACATCATCGCACAACATCAATCAGTTGCCTCTTGCATTCCCCTTACTGGGGACCTACCCAAAACCCAGGCATAAGCCGAATGGGAATCAAACTAACCATATTTTCGTTTGCAGGATGACGCCCAATTGACTGGGCCACACCAGTCAGGGCAATTCTCTCATTTTAACTAAATGAAAAAATTTACCTTTGCAGTTGCATTAGCTCTCACTTCAGGGCTGCTGCTGATGTCCACCGTCTCATAGACATGTTCATATACCTGTATGACCCAAAGTTAATGATATTTAATCTTGGAAAATACTGCTTGAGTTTATGAAGTTATGAATGTGTTAAAATTTTAGGCAAAACTATGCATCTTTGTAAAATGTTCTTCTATCAGAAATTCCAAAAATGTGAAGCACAGATTCTAATGTTTTTCTAAAGTCTGTTTTCTTAAATTCTGAACCCAAAATTCAGAGTATTATCTTATCTAATTAACTCAAGTATTTAGTAAATTTTAATCCCATGTACTCACCTCTCTTACAGCATTGCAGAATTCACTTTGAAGGACTCTTTGTAAAGCCTGAAGTTTCTGTGGTGGTACCTCTCCACTCCTTTGTAGTTTTTCCAACAATTCAATTGCTCTACATATATCTAGGGTTAAACAAACACACACTGATAGATAATTTTCTCTGAAGATTCTCTAAATACCTATGTAACGGTGTAGCAGTTATGATTCATTCTTCAAGGACGAACAAGAATACGGAAAACAGAGAGAAAAAAAGCATAAAAGTGTGTGCTTGTGTGTGTGTATATACACATGAGGATGGGAATGTAAAATCTATGACTGCTAAATTTCATAACAGATTAGGAAGAAATACTGATGTTGCATATGTACAAAATCTGGGAAAAAGCATCCTTGAGAGACAGGAAAACTGAATGTAAAATACTAAATGTCACAGGAAAGAACTTGGCCTAAAAAATATGATAAACAAATGAACATTGTCTATGCTTCAGAGAAGCTGACGGTGTATCAGTAACAATTTAGTCAATAAACATTTACATATCAATATTAGTAATCAAAACACTGAGCCGTACAAAACACTCTGCTAGTGAAATCACTGCACATTTCCCAAACGAAAACACAATATATGTGTAAACATTAACTATTCTGTTACAGTTACAGTTAGTGGCAGACACACATTTATAACAATGGTACAAATGAGTAACATTAACTGGTCTATTTTCAGCGTAGAATCAAAACTCCTTTTTAATTAAGACAATCAAATACATGTTTACAAAATAAAAAATTAAAAAGTTAATTTTGTCAATCTGGTCTCAATACTAGCGGTGTGAACTTGGACAAATTACTTAACTTCCCCGTGTCTTAGTTTCTCTACTATAAAATTACTTGATGACTAATCCATAAAGTATGCATGTAGCGAGCATAAATGTTACATTTGGCACCAATTAATCGTAAGAAACAGTACACATTTATACAAATATATTAAGCATGTTAGACAATTCTCATTGGGAAGTGTGAGAATGAGTGTTTCATGAATTACAAAATTTTATGAGATTCAGTCATGTTACAACAGTGTTAACAACCATGTTTACTATTTTTTTCTTAATTGTTTTTGTACCCCAGAGGGCTAGAATACCTATTATTCTACTATTCCTTGCCTCCTTTTAAGTGGAAGGAGTTCTGAATTTTATATTATACCAAAGAACTAGAACTTTGTCTTTACAGAATTAATATGGCTTTCTGCTGGGAATGTTTAAGTCTGTTAAACAGAATTCTAGGTAAGAATCGGAGTTGATGTACTGACTTTCTCATCCTGCTCAATGGCAACCACAAGTAATTCATCCTGCTATGGTGCTGAACATTCTACTGTGGACCTGAAAACAACTCTGAAACAGCAAAAAACAAACCCATGACTACCAAAACGAAATGTCAGAGGTTAAAATTTCACATTCTGCACTGCCTAAAAATACAAAAGACTACCAACATGTTGGAATCCTACAACCAGCTTTCAAAGAAAAACACCTACACCTGTTAACACCAAACACACCTGTTCCCATGTGGGAAGGAAAGAGCGGAATGTTGAAATTCTAACAAGATCCTGATAGGAGCACAACCATGTATTTTCACTGGCTTTGGGTTTTTAGTTCTTCCGCAGAACAGGTTTATTTTCCTTGACAGTCTGCTCTAAATAACAAGCAACCAGCCACCATTTGCAACTGCAGAGTTTGTAAAGAAGGACTAAGACTGAACTTTCAAATATTTTACCATCTACTACTACTCCGCCTAGTTCTGTAACACTGCCAAGACCGACTCAGCAGGGCTGTGTCCATGGGAGGGGCACCAAAGCCAAGAAATACCCCAATACAAATAAAAGTGAGATTGCAGTGAAAGTAATGATTGAGTCTGAGCGTAAACGGGGGTGGGGGGTCCCATGGGACCGTGGCGTGTGTCCAGCACGTGTGTGATACGCGGGGACACTGGTTTGTGCACGCCTAAGTACGGGCTGTGCGGGCAGCCTGTCCCAAATGGGCGTGTGGGGTTGGTTTCTCGGGTGAACACATCTCTCAGAGCCGCGTCTGCTGTGCGCTCCCAGCGAGCGAGTGTGCAGCGTGCGGCTGCGAACGCGGACAGGTGGTGGTCAAGTGTGCAGTGCCCCGGGACAGTCCACCTGAACAGAGGAGAGGTCTGGGTCTCAAGTCAAGAGATCACAAGCGTCCTCCCTAGAGCCGGGCGCAGCGACGTCTGCGGCGACGGGCGCCGACGCGAGGGGCGGCCAGGCTCCAGGTCTGGGGGCCTGGGCCTCTCCTCCTCCCCCGTTGCGACACGGCAGTGCCCCCACTCCTCCCTCCTTGGTCCGGGCCTCTACTGCACTTACCCCTCTCCAGCCGCACAGGTTCCCCGAGCGCCGCCATCTTCTCCTTTTGCCTGAAGACCCACAGGAAATGACGACAAAGGGGCTGTGGAGAGGGGTGGAGCCTAGCGGGAGCCAGAGGGCAAAGGCCGGCCAGTATCGCGAGAGGCGAAGCCGTGGTCCAAGGCTCGCCGGGGCCCCTAGGGGTGGAGGTACAGTAGTGCGGGCGTTGAAAGTGGGTGGGTCTTCTACCGCACTTTTAGTGGTTCGAAGGCTCTGAAATATCTCAGCCTGCTAAGGTTGAAAAGAAACCTTTTCCCAGCTATTGTTCGCTGTCACATATTGAAGCTTTATTACCAACTTCAGAATTGGCGACTCTGTGCTCACTTATCCACTTTCGGCCTCAGTTTCCCCCTCTGTGTGACAAAGGTCTTCAGGGTCTTTTCCGTTTTTAAACTCTGGGGTAGGGTGTCACTTACGTATAAATGGGATAAGTATTGCTTTAATTTTCAAAATCCAAGGCACGAGTCTTCCCTACAAATCTATTTGAGAGTAGGGGTGGAGAGTACCAAGCGCCTGAAACACACCTGAGTGACCAAGACAACAAGGCATTTGGGTGCGCCACAAAGTAGTTTTTAAAAGTCGATTTTTATAAATCTTATATAAATGAAATGTTATGAAGCAAATAATATTTTCAAGGCATTCAGATTTTTAGGTCCATTTTTGAAATTTTCATGAACCAAGAAAATTTTTGGTCCTGAACTTAAATGAAATATTAATTTGCCCAATATATAAATTCTACAAACACTTAGTCAAGCCCTGGTCTGCGCTGATAGGTCAGGTAATCTCACGTACAAATTTTTAATGACCGCTATCTCCATTCAGCTGTAATATTTTCTTCCAATCCGTCATGAATGTCACCAGTACACTCTTTTTTCCCCACCCTTGGACCCTGATTTCATCATCCAAGGTTTCTGTTCAGAAACTTTCGATGGTTTCTTCATTTTCTATTTTCAAAGACTTTCATATTCTGACCCTAACCAACCCATCTAACCTCATGTCTATTATCCCTCAAGTTCTACCAACACTTCAGTCGAGGTGGTACAATAGTCCCCCCTTATCTGAGGTTTCCCTTCTCATGGTTTCAGTTATTTGCGTTCAACCACAGTCCAAAAATATTAAATGGAAAATTCCAGAAATAAATAATTCACAAGTTTTAAATTGTGTGCTATTCTGAGTAGCATCTTGAAATCTCACCTTGTGCTGCTCTGTCACGCTCTGGAAGTGAATCTGTTTGTCTGGCATCTCCATGTTGTATATGCTCCACCCATTAGTCATATTGTAGCCTTCTCTATTTATCAGATCCGTTGTCCCAGTGTCACAGTTTTTGTGTTCAAATCACCCTTATGTTACTTAATAATGGCCCCAAGGCACAAGAGTAGTGATGCTGGCAATGCAACTATGCCAAAGAGAAGCCATAAAGGGCTTCCTGTAAATGAAAAGGTAAAAGTTCTTGACTTAACAAGGAAGGAAAATCATAGTTTGAGGTTGCAAAGGTCAGTGGTAAGAAAAAATCTCCTGTCTGTGAAATTGTGAAGAAGAAAAGAAATTTGTGCTAGTTTTGCTGTCGCACCTCAACCTGCAAAAGTTACAGCCACAGTGCGTAATAAGATGGAAGAGGGATTACATTTGTGAGTGGAAGACATGAACAGAAAATGTGTTCTGATCGACAGCAGCAGGATGCACCTGCAAAGCATAGAAACTATATGAAGACTTCAGTAAGGGAGCCCTTGAAATGAGTGACACCGAACCATTTACATCAAATAAGGGATGGTTCCACAGATTCAGAAATAGGTTTGGCATCTTATCATTTCACATTATCATGAGAAGGATGAGTAAAGTATAGTAAGACTTTTTGTCTAATCTCTCACTGTGCCTGAGTTATAAGTTAAACTTTATCATAGGTCTGTATGTATAGGAAGAAAACATAGTATATATAGGGCTCAGTACTATCTGGCACTTACTGGGAGTCTTGGAATGTATCCCTCCTGGATAAAAGGGGACTACTGCTCAAAACCATGTTTACTGTTGCTTCCAGGTCTTCATTTATGTTGTTCTTATGTGGAATGCCTTTCTTCATCTCCTCCAAGTCTCTAAACTGCATACATCCTCAAACGGAACTCACCCTTCAGGTCCCTGCTGAAGACATGCCGCTTCTATTAAACTTCCTCTTAGCCATGCCGTTTCCCTTCTTTGGTCCCTGATGGCCATTATACCCCGTGATAGGACTCATGTGCTTTCTTCTTATTCACTGTTGTACTGCAAATGTATTCAAGAAATCTCCATCAAATGCCTGATGTCTACCAGGTGCTTTGCTAAAGACTGAGAATACCATGTAGAACTAGACAGAAGCACACATTGCCCTTATTTCTTCAAATACTTTCTCTTCCTCATCATCCAGCTCCACTCTTTTGATGACTCCACTTACGTGTATATTCTGCTGCCTGGCATTGCCCCACAGCTTGCTGATGCTGTTCTCCTCATTTTGCTTTTTCAAGCTTTTCTCATTTCCTCTTTTTCAATTTATAATATTTTCCTTTCTTTTTAATTTTGTTATTGTTATCCCATATAGTTTTTTTTTTTTTATCTCAGAAGTTATAGTTCTAATCTCTAGCAGTTTTATTTAGGGGTGTGTGTGTGTGTGTGTGTGTGTGTGTGTGTGTTTCTACATCTTTATGTTCTTATTTAACATACTCAGTCTTTCCTCTAGCTTCTTGAACATACAGAACACAATTATAATGGCAATTTTAATGTTCTTGTCTACCAGTTCTACGATCTGTGTTATTTTTGGCACAACAGTGCTAAATCACATATATTGATCGATTTTTCTCTTCATCATTGCTCATAATTCCCTGCTTCTTGCATGAAGAGGTCCCCTTGTGAAATTTACATTTTGGTGGGTGCTGGACATTTTTGTAGTCCTATAAATATTTTTGAGATTTGTTTTGAGATGCAGATAGGACACTTGAAAATTATTTTATCTTTTTGAGGCTTGATTTTAAGCTTTGGCAGGCGGAACCAGTTCAGCCTTTTGTGTAAGGCTTTGTGTCTCACAACGCAAGGCCCCATAAATTATAGGATTTGACTCTCCTGGTGGGAGCAGGAATTGTTCTCATGAACTCGGATGGTGGATTATTTACTTTGCTTCTTTTGAATGATTCTTTCCTTGTGTTTAGTAATTTTTTTTTTGGCTAATTTCTTAATGTACATACTAATTATGAAATTTCTGAATTCTAGGGATAAATAGAAAATCCTAAAAGTTTTCAGATGGAATAAAAAGCCACATTCCAAGGATTAGGAATCAGAACATTTATATAGCATTAATTATTTGAAAGTAAGGAACAAGAAAAGTTTTAGGAGATTTTGATCAAGATATGGTTCAATTAACCAACAACCCATTTGTATTTAATGCACAAGACAAATGAAAGAACCAGCTATTGTTTAAGGAACAGTTTCCTAAAATATCCCTCCTTAATTCACAAATCCTTAAGGATTAGAGTTGGGAGAGACCTTGAGAGTCTGAGTCCTTTCCTTCGCAGAATAGACTCATTGCTGTCTCATGTCTCAGGTGAGACCATTGTGAGTATAAGTGAGGCGGTGCTGCTTTAGCTTGCATGCCTCTGTCAGGTTATTGAATCACCAGGTTTTCTGATCAAGGATTGTTCTTCCTGTGGAAGAACTCTTCACCTGTTGCTTCCTTAGATTACTTCCTGCTTCAGAGAAGAAGAGAAATAGTCACATTAGAATAGGAAAACTGAGTCTAAACAAATCCCAGTGATGCTAAGTTATGCAAGTTTAGTCTTTGTATAAAATTATTAAAGCCCTCAGTAGGCTAAGTATTAAAGTTTTCTTAATCCATTGCAAATACAATTGATCGAGGCATCAATTAAGAGAAAAAGGAAGTGGTTTGGAGAAATTGGGGGTAGCCGGCTGCCTAGAGAAGCTAGGGAAATGGAAAATAATATGGGGAAGCAAGACACTCCAAGCGGAATATTTTACTATATTATTGCTTGTCAAACCATACACAAATAAGCACTACTATACAGAATAGCTATTTAAAACAGTTATACCTTATTGCAGATTAAAACATTACTCTTAGCTAGAGGAATCTATTCAGGCTTCTTTCTTTTTCCAACAGAGTTTCTATATTATACTTCTCAGAACAGAAAAATTTTAGATGAATGGCTTCCTTTATTTGCTGTGAATGATATCATCAAATGTGAATTAGTTTGAATTTTAAAATAGACTAAACAATATACTTGGTCTAATCAATTAAATACAACAAGGTGGGGAAATCTCTTCAAAAATATCTTTTGATGGGAGATTTTCTTAATTACAGATCTCAGGACAGAACACAAGTTCCCATCTCTGAGTACTAGAGATCTAAAGTAAACCCTCCTACTTTTTGTTAGGAAAGTTGCAGATTACATTCAAATGTAAGGGTTTACTTTTTTTTAATGTCAGTTTTTTCATCATCACTCCACAGTACATGTAAAGGCACAGATTGATGTATTTTTCTGGCATCTTTCTGACGCACCCTTGCCCTAAATAAATCTGTTTGCCAGGATCTTGTTGCTTAAATTAGACATCTCAAACTCTTGGTCCTGCCAACACAGGCGATTGTGCCAATGTTCTCAGCATCTACTGGCACACGAGCTGTTGCCTTTTCTTTGGCTCTCTGTGTGTACCTGGGGCCATCATCCTTCCTTCACAAGGCAGTCTGACTTATGTGTCTTTGAGACAGACTTCAGAATTGTTTGGACTCACTCTGGTTCTCTTCAGGGTACGTATCCTGCACAATAAATTTTTAGCCACACCATGTATTGTTCAGAATTTATCATGCATATACTTGCAGATTGGCAGAGCCACCTGCCAGAGATGAGAACCTTTTAAGTTGTTGTCGTCAAACGTCATAAAATGTGTTCCATGATTAATTTTGTGGGCCCAGATTGGTTTTTGCACAGAGTCCAAAATTTGGGATATGTCATAGTGACTAAATGGCACCGGCATGCTGAATGAATTTGGAATTTGTTTTGTCAAGTGTGGGAGCAGGCACACAGATGGGCTTTGATCCAGTGGTGCTGCTTGGAATTCTCATTATAGCAATGACGTCACTTGTCACGTGGAGGGGGTGATAATGCTGCAAAATTATGGACAAAGCAAGGCAAGTAACAGAGTACACAAGCCAACAGAAAGAGTTCAGAGTAGCCACTATTAGCTGACTCCTGCTTAAAGGACTTAAACTTTGTGTCAGGGTTGCCAAAAATATGAGCACTAGAAATACAGAGAAGGAGACTTCCAACTGAAAGGGCCCTTTAAGAAAGGCCCATATAACTTAGGAAGTCTTCACTTTACAAAGAAGACCAAGTAAAGCAAATGTGTCCATGCTTTTCACATTAGGCTGTAAAAATATATTTGAGCTGCAAACCCAACCAAACCCAAACCAAGGCATTTTGTTTTGTAAGAAAAGCTTCATCTACTTGAAAGTCCAGCAACTGTCTTGGGAAATGGCGAGGGGTGGGAGAGAAAAAAAGAGGAAATCTTATAATGGCAAAGAAGTACATCATGTTTTCACCAAGCATGCACATCAGCATTCTCTGCAGGGCTTTGAAAATGCATGCATAATGTAGTTAAAGCATTGAAAAAAGACCTCAAAACAATAACCTACCTTTTGTCTTAAGACATCCAAAAAAGAAGAACAAACTAAACCTCAAGTAAGTAGAACAAAGGGAAAAAAGATTAGAGCAGAAATAGAATTAAAAATATAGAAATTAAATATATACTAGAAAAAATATAACAGAAATAACAGGTGAAAAAATCAACAAAACCAAAATTTGGTTCCATGAAAACATCAATAAAACTGACAAACCTTCAGCTAGACTGATCAGGAAAAATGAGAGAAGATTGAATTACTAAAATCAGGAATGAAAAAGGGGAGTTTACTACCAACCTTACAGAAATAAAAAGGAGAATAAAGGAATACTATGAAAACTATACAAATATATGTAATATTCATGCCATCTAATTTATTTAACTTGTTGACATATATAATAGTGTATGTGTATACAGTGTGTAAATATATAGTGTGTAAATATATATATATATTTATTTATTTATGCCAGGGTTTTACCATGTACATTTTGATTCAGAAAGTCTTGAGGACAATATGAAAGTTTGCATTTTATGAAAACTATAAAGGTTTTTGTAATGTACTGTCTTTGTTCAGAGCTACTGACCTAGCACACAGTAGGACTGTACAGGAAATAAAGGGGGTTTCAATTAAAGTTGGAGAAGGTGTGGAAGAAAAGAGGGGTTAATGTTTAGGTTGAGATAGATGGTGGGGGCTCCTAAATGCTTGGATTTATTCTTTGCGCTACAGTGAGCCACTGAAGGATTTTAAAAAATTGAAATGCCAGGATTAGAACTGTATTTTGGAAATAAAATCACAGAGAGAAGCTTCGATTATTATAACAGATAGTAAGAACATTCCTTTGAGGGAGAGAGAATCATCTTTGGGTGATATCTGTTTTCAAGCTCTAATATTGGAAATTGCAAAAACTTTAGAGGAGAAAGGGTAAATTCTGAAAAACTGGGCCAGGATGAGATGGTGCGGATTGTTGTGGGGTGGGCAGTGAGGAGGTGAGTGGGGGCAAGGAGTAAGAGAGAGGTGCACGGCCAAGCTTTATACTGCGATATCCTTTCTCCTGGCCTCTATATCTGAAGTAAGATTTACAAAAATCACAACATACTTGTATTTGGGTTTCTCATAGAAAAATGACTATATTTGCATTTCCTGGGGATTGGAGGCAGCAGGAGGGCGAGGACGGGTCCATGGTGGCTGGAAGTGGGGCAAAGAGTTTGGACACTTACTCAATTAAGTTACGTCACCTCCCACTGCTTCCTTTCGGGTTCCTGTAGTCCTGCCCTGCAGACCTGTCCACGCTCCTCCAGTAGTCCATGTTTAACTGCTCCTCTTCCTGCTTGGCGCGCTTTTCTTCTTTTTTTAAGTTGTCTATGAAATTTATTGGGATAACCTTGATTAATAACACTATGTAATTTTCAGGAGTACAGCTTTATAATATGACATCTATATACTCTATTGTGTGCTCACCCCTCGATCCTAGTTCATGTATTTGACCCCTTTTACCTTCTTCACCCTCCACTCACCCCCTTCCCCTCAGGTATCCACCTTTCTGTTGTCTGCACCTATCAGTTTCTTGTTTTGTTTTGTTTTGTTCTGTTTGTTAGTTTTATATCCCCTGTATGAATTAAGTCATATGGTTCTTGTCCTTTACCCTCTGACTTATTTCACTTTTAGTATAATACTCTCAAGATCCATCTGTGTTGTTGCAAATGGCAATATTTCATCTTTTTTATACATGAGTAGTATTCCATTGCATATATGTATGACATTTTTTAATCCAATCATCTGTCGAAGGATGCTTCAGTTGTTTCCATGCCTTGGTCACCACAAACAATACTGCAATGAACATAGGGGTGCATATATCTTGGTGAGTAAATGTTTCCAAATTTGGGGGGTAGATACCATGTGGAGGGATTGCTGGGTCCTGTGGAAGCTGTATTCTTAATTTTTGGAGAAACCTCTATACTGTTTTCCAAAGTGGTTGCACCAACTTACATTCCCACCAACACTGTGAGAGGGTTCCCTTTTCTCTGCCTCCACTTCCGCACTTGCTATTTCTTGTCTTATTGATAAGAGTTCTTCATATATTGTAAATATCTTCTCCTGTTTGGTTGGTTGTGTTTTTGTGTTGTTGATGGTTTCTTTTGTCGTGCAGGAGCTTTTTAGTTTGACGTAGTCCTATTTGTTTATTTTTTGTCCTTTACTTCCCTTTTGGCATGCTTTTCTACTTCTCTGTCTAGCAAATTTCTACTCACCCTTCATGCCTACTTTAAATATTCCATGTTCTGTGCTGCATTTTATACAAATTACCAATATTGTATTGTGTTTGCTAAAGTGTTTGTTTTCTCCAATCAAATAGTGACATAGGTTCATCATAGGGATGAAAAGTGGTATTTTATTCTTCTCTAACTCTCCAGTAGGTAACAAAATACGACATATTTCCCATGCCAAGTGACCATTCTTTGCATGGAAAGTGGGTGAGATTAGTGAATCACAGAAGGATTGCAGCTCTGTGTCTGCATTGCCTTGGCATAGCTATTGCTAAAACCATACTTTTCCTTCTTATTAATTTTATGTTTTAAATTTCCTCTCCTCCCTTAAATATTTTCTTCTGATAGGTGATATTTTATCAGGAAGAAAAAATGAGTATGGCTTTAATCCTTGAGTGAATGGCCTAAAATCATGTTTCAATGCACTTTTAAAAATGCTTCCATGTTATTAATTTAACATCGACCCGCTTGTTAAGATTCCATTATTAAGGAAACTCTCGTTAAAATCATTAAGAGCATTTCTACAGATCTTAGCCACTGACTCATCTTGCCAGTTCTCAATTAGCTTGACCTTAACATCCTCCATTCAGAGTATCAGGTAAAATTTTATTTTTCTAATTATTAGTAAACATTTATTTTTGGGGCTGATATTTATGTGCTTTTTTTTTTTTTCTGTTGATGATGATGTGAAGAAAGAGCTGTATAGGAATATAGGAAAACAGCTGCACATACAGGACAATACCCAGGCATGGTTTAAAGACCCTTTCCAAAAAAATATTTCCCACCCAGATTGTGTGCAAGGCCTCTGGTCTCAGCAATTAATGAGTATTTTCTTTGAGCTAAAACATGAAGCCTCTAGTCATACTAGTTTATTTTGGGGTAGGATAAGACTCTTTTGGCACCAAAAGCCTATATTTGGAATGTGGGTATTTTGTCCTTTCTATTTTTTATTTTATCTTACATTTTCCTGGAGAGTTTAGTAAACTTTTTTACAAAAGTGCAAACTGGCTTAGTTAAGAGGTTTTCAACTCTTCAGAGCAAGGTTTAATGGGGAAGCCACTCACCCTAGGTCTGAGGAAATAGTGGAGAATTCACCAAAGTTTCAAAGGATCCCCAGAACCCTGGTGAGGTTCTGGCATGATCCTCACCTTCCTTCTTCCCTCAACGCTCACGGCTTCCCTACCGCGATCTTCCTAAGAGACCATCAAGAATAATCCCATCACCTCCCTTATTCCAAACCACCAGGTCATTCCTGATAACCTAGACATAGATCCCATCTGTATGTTCCCCATACTGAACCCATTCCCCATTCCCCACTTCTCCCCCTCTGCTGTGCACTGTGCTCCATTATCAGCAAAAACCCTGTACCCTCAACCACCTCTCTGAGTGTTTCTTTTACACGTTATTGTTCTAACTGAAACCAGAGTCCTCATTTCTTATAGCTTGGTGAACAGGTACTTGTCTTCTGTTCCACACTCCTTTGACTGTGGCAGCCTGTGGTCATTTTAGCTTCTTTGGGGATAGACTATGATTGTGAGATCAGTAACTTATATTTTGAATGTGAATTTAGAATAAAATTGTAGACCTAGAGGTCAAGGGGTTATGCCTCTTTTGTTTTCATTGCTCCAATCAGACTAAGTTCTCTTCTCTCTTAAAGAACTTTGGTGTGAGGTTTTGTAATCACTAGCTACCCCTCATTATTGTGATCATCTGCCAACTTTGGGCCACTCTCCCACATTTCTTGAGATTTCAGCTCCTAGTTCATCCTCACTCATTCCAACAATATGCCTGTTACAAATTTTAGGATTTTAATCTTTATGTCGATTATCATTTCAATACTCTGGAACTCCCTTGACATCTTTTCCTCTAATGATCTCCTTCCCTCCCAACCTCAGCCACTCATCCCCACAGAATGGACCACTGATCCCCTACCTTAGATCTTGTCCTTATTAGTAAATTCTACCTTTTCATAATCTGAATCTGAAGCATGTGTCTCTGGGCCACCACCTCATATCTTTGCAGTTTACTCCCTAGTGTTCAGACTTAAAAATTCTTTGAACTAACAATGCATTTGTCTTATCATCTTTCCACTGTCCCTCATACCCCATGTCTTTACTTATCTCCTTATCTACCTGAGCTTTTGTAGTCTACCCTAATAATCACCAACTTTACACACCCTTAAATCCCTGACACCTCTCTCATTTCTTGTCCTTCTTTGGCAAAACTCAAATCCTGGTTATTTACAACTCTCTTTCCACTCTTTACCTCATTTCTGGTAGTTGAACTCGGCTGGAGGGAAATACACAAACTTACTGCATGGTCGCACTTTAAGCTTGTGACCCACTGAACTCAGGTGGGGGCAGTAATTCTAATTAATTTTCCTAGTCTATTCATTCTTACTTATGAACAAGATCTCAAACCTTCTCCTCTCTGTTCAGACTTTCAACACTTTCTCTCTCTTTTCTCATTCTCAGCTGATGAACTTGATTCCTTTTTTTACTGAGAAAATGGAAGTAATCAGAAGAGACCTTCCATGTGCTGCTACTATGACTCGTCCCAATCTACTTGCCTCTATGCCCACATTCCATGCATTGGAATGGATTCTGCTGCTCTGAGCAGTTGCCCACATCCCTCTCTAAGCCATACCCCCCTTCTGTGAAGTCCTAGGACTTCGCAGCTACTTAAGATTTCTCTAGCAATTTTAGAGAGGCTCTCTCTTCTATATTATCAGTTTGTTTCCATCAGCATATAAACATGCTGTAGCTATCATATTAAAATAGTCTCTCTTGATTCCATGCTTCGTTCCAGCTACTTTCCCGTTTCTCTTATCCTCTGCATAGAAAACCTCCTCCAAAGAGTTGTCCATACTTACAGTCTTCATTTCTGCTTCTCACACTCTCTCTTGGGCTGCCATAATTAGATTTCTATCTATATGATTCCACCCAAACAACACATGTCATTAGCTCCAAAGGCTTTCATGTTGTCACAGCTAATTGTCAGTTCTCAGTACTCACCTCCCTGGAGACAATCAACCTCTCCCTCCTTGGAGCATATTCTTCATTTGACTTCTGGGATATAGCACCTCTCAACTGTTCTTTGGCCTTAATGACATTTTCTCAGTCTTCTTTAATGGTTCTCTTTATCTTTATCTTTACCTCTCTTGCCCTTTAATTTTTCACGGGGCCCCAGGGTTCTGTCTTTACACTTCTCCTGTTTTCTGTAGACACTCACTTCCTAGATGACCTCAGCCAGTCTTATAATTACACACTATCTATATCAGCAACACCCAATAGAAATATAATGTGAGCCACAAATGTAAAATGGCGATGTAATTTTGAATTTTCTATTAGCCACAGTCAAAAAAGTAAAAAGAACCAGTTTATTTTAAATACTATATTTTATTTAACCCAACATGTCCAAAATTTTAACATCTCAGTGTGTAATCAATATAAAATCAATGTTTTCCATTTTTTCATCCGAAGTTTTTGAAATCTATTGTGCATTTTATACTTAGAGCACGTCTCAATCTGGATTAGCCACAATTTAAGTGGCTCAGTAGCCACGTGTAGTTAGTGGCTACCGCATTGGACAGCATGGTTCTAGACATTGGCTTTTACTAAATGAGATGAGGAATCACTGGGAAGCAGGGTGGAGGGAAATCACTTACTTTTAAAAGGCCATCTTCACTGCTGTGTTGAAAACAGACTCGGCGGGAGCAAGGAGGAAGCGGAGAGACAAGGCACGTGAAAAGAGGCTGGTAGTGGGAGAGTTTATTTTGCTTATATTTTGAAGGGAGAATGAATTGGATTTCCAGATGGATTGTAAAGAAAGAAAGAAATACAGAATGACTCTTGCGTTTTTTGATGTGAACCACTGGAAGAAGTGGAAGAATGGCGTCGTCTTAGGTGAAAAGGGGAAGACTGATGATGGAGCACGTTGGAGAAGGCAAATCAAAGGGGCATTTGAACTGAGTCCTAAATGATGAAAGGAGGCCAGCCAAGCAAAAATCTGGAAAGAAAGCATTTCAGCTGGAGGGTACTATAAAGACGAAAAGCCTGCAGCGGGAATGTCTGAGGAAGAGAAAAACAGCCAACATGTCTGAAGTAAGTAAGATGGAAGGACGGGCCGGAAACAGCCGTATAGGAGTGCCTTGTCAGTCATTGTGAAGAAGCTTGGCTTCTATTCTGTGTACAATGGGAAGCCTTAGGGAAGTTTTAAGCTAGAAGTAGCATGATCTGATTTATGTTTTACATAGAAAACTCTGGCTCTGGAGTGATGAGTGGAATTATATCCTATCAAATATCATATCACATCAATTATTATTATTATTATTATTATTAATTATTACAGGGGACAGAGCAGAGTGAAAGAGCAGTTAGAAACTTCTACATTACATAGCTCTACATTCATTACCTCTTATATCTTTCCATGAATTTAATGGATTTCTGGAAGTAGACAATACATACTCCTAATCTCTTTAACCTCCAGTGTGCCCAGCACTATGCCTTGTCCACAGTAGAAAACTCAGTACGTGTTGTTGAATGAATTATAAGGTTCTTCTCTTTAAGGCACAGGGGTATATTTTTCATATGTTTGTCTTTCTTGTATATCACATTTTGCCTGTCCGATAATTAAGATTTAATAAGTGTTTGTTGGGGTAGGGCAAGGCCTCGCTTCAGATAACCAGTTTACTGAGGTGGATCTTAGATAGCCAGAGGCAGTAAGGAGGGTTTGAGCCTTGCTGGGGTGGAAAGTCAGGAGAAGGCAGGGAAGGTGGAACATGTTGAAAGAGGTGAGGCGGTTAGAGAGACACCCAGCTTTGTGCATGCCAAGGGCAGATTTGGCCTACTTTATAATTTGAACTAGGGCTGGCCTACTTCCACTGATGGCGATATGATCCCTTTGTGCGGGAATGACTGAAATGGCTTGATCGCCATGGGACCATAATCCATCATCCAAATCCTTCATTAAGGAGATATTTCTGTTCGGCCTTGTACAAAGCCAAACCTACAGGAATTTGCCATCCAGCATCAAAATTCTCTCCGCTAATTCCAACACTACAAGTCCCAGCAAACGCAGAATGGCGGCCTGAATTCAAGCTCTCTGGTGCTCCTCCTTTCCTGGCTGGGACTAATGTCCTCAGGCTTAATCTCAGACTGCCAGAGTTAAGTGCGAGGCCTGGGCTGCGTTTTTCTGCATATGCTGGGCTTGAGTTCGGTCCTGTTCTATGGGGTCTGCAGACCAGAAGGATAGCATTTGGCTCCAAGAAAGCCACCCAGGTGTCTGGCTGGATTCAGTCTCAAAAACCTTGTGCTCTTTCTTCAAGTCTCTGCGATCGTTTGAAACTCAACATTCATCACCCAGAAGTTTCAGTACTTTCAGATTAGGGATCTACACCCATAACTGACAGTCCACGGGACTCCCATCCTTGGCATCTAACCAGAGCCAACAGGGCTGGGTACAAATTTGTTGTTAATTACTGTGTGTCATCACATTAAATTTAACTTTGGAGACACCCTTTTTTTGTTGCTGTTTTGGATCTGTTTAAAAAAAAGGCATGTCATTTTTGTTTTCTAATTAGGATATGGGAGCTTAGAGTGGCACCATTGTGTTGTTGTTTAATTATGCTTTATCTGGAGGGGGGAGAAGAGGAAAAGATTTTCCTTTTTCTATCAACAATTGCTATGGTTTCTGCATAAGAGGGTGGAAACTTGGTCCCCCGCCCCCCGCCATCCCCTTCAGGCAAAGAGTCCATGGCTCGGATTCACAGCGGTTGTTGATTTTGGTTGCCCTACTCTGTTTTTTCCCTTCTCTCACGCTACCTAACACAATAGGCAAGTCCTTCTAGCCAATATTCCCTAAGGGTGGGGTAAGAAAGAGCCCATTTAAGTTTGTTCTTTTTTTTCTTAAGCTTTGGGTAATTTGTTTTTATATTTGCCCAAATAAGCCCGGCTGGTAGAATATTCTCCTTTGTCTTTATATCAAGATGAACTTAAAATTATATGGTGGGAGGTGAATGTGATAACCACTACACCATGGAAACAGGACAGACAGAAAAAGTCAAGAGGCATATGATTTTACTCATATGTGGGATATGAAACTGAAAGCAACAAGTGAACAAACAAGAAATATAAACAAACTTATTGACACAGACAATTGTACGGTGGTTGCTAAAGAGAAGGGAGTACGGGGGTACTAAAGGGTAAAGGGAGTCAAATATATGGTGATGGAAGGTTTGACTCTGGGTGGTGGGCACACGATGCAACATACAGATGATGTATCATAGAATTGTACACTTGAAACCTATACAATTTTATTAACCAATGTCTCCCCAATAAATTTAATTAAAAGGAAAAAATGGCTGGTGTGGCCCCGGGGACTGAGCACCGGCCTGCAAACCAAAAGTTCATCAGTTTGATTCCCAGTCAGGGCACATGCCGGGGTTGTGGGCCAGGTCCCCAGTTGTGGGCATGTGAGAGGCAACCACACATTGATGTTTCCCTCCCTCTCTTTTTTCCTGTCTTCCCCTCTCTGTAAAATTAAATAAATTAAAAATAAATTTAAAAACCTTAAAAAAAAAGAAAAAGAAAAAAGGTATATGGCACCTGAATGAACCACATTGCTTGCATTCTTTTAACTGTCTGCAAAATATCCCAGGCTGAACCCGGGAACCCACAGAAGATGGAGTGCAGGCAGTGCCATTCCTGCCATATGTTAGTCACTTTCTCTTCTACTAAAAACTTGCATTTATTACCTACTGCCCTCTCCCCACAGAGAACTGAAGCCATTCTGATATTCTCGCCCATCATCTCTCTCCCTCTGAGCAGGGTCAACATTTCCCCTCTCCCAACCCCACCTCATTCACACTTTCTGGTTTTACAAGCTGCTGTATAATCTTGTTGAGCCTCAGTTTCCTCATAAGTGAAAAGGAAATAATAAGACATACCTGATTTGCCAAAGGCCTGAGAGTTAATGAGAACAAAAGCTGACAGTGGCTAGAAAGTGACCTATTTCTATAAATGTAGGCTATTATTATCATGTACTTACTGCTCTTTGTTAGCCAACGACCTGGTATAGCCCACCTTGTGTTTCAAAAGTGGGAATTCTGTTGGTCTTGGTAAGTTGAAGACCATTTCAAAGCCCCAAGAAAATGACTGGAAATGAATCAATGCAAGAATAATCTTGTTGGATAGTTCATTCCGTTTTTATGTATCTTATTTTTCCATTGGGTTATAGATTGAATTTGGCTACCAGTGTTGTGAAATAAGAGAGCAACATTGTAAGTCCTTTGGTGATCAGGCATTTCCATCGAAATGCCCAGCACTCAAAATTTGATTTCCTCTTGATTTTCAGTAAATGGAGGTCAATAGCACGTGATCCATTCTTATTATGTAGCAATAGGAATTCTAAGCATTGTTTTACAAATAGATGCTTTTATGTTGTAAAAATGAGTTTTGAGGGGGAAGAGCTCTGAGCATTTTAGTATAGTCTTTGTTTTCTCTAATTTATTCATGTAAGAAAGGTGGACAAACTGAGGCATAAAGATGAATGTAAACTCTCCAAAGCCACAAAATTATTGTGTGAATTGTGACAGCTCCTCACCTCCTTCTTTTTCATTTATACATTTAAAATGTTTTCTACAAGCTTTATAAAAATAACTGAATAAGTCTATGTTTACAATTTTCACACTGACTTTTAATTTATTTTATTTTTGGTTAATGTTCTGAGGCTTTAAAGCTGCCTGCTAAAAGCTGCTTTCCCTGTCTCCAAAGAATATGTAAACCACTCCTGTGGGATTACAATCTGCTAGGTGAAGCTTATCCTCACACAGGAAAAAGACAAAGGGAACTAATATTTATCTAGTGTCTATTCCACACAGGATCTCATGCTAGGCTCTTTATATTCAGGGGTGTTCGACCCGCGGTCTGCAGGCCGCGACGTGGCCCAGGATGGCTATGAATGCAGCCCAGTACAAAATCGTCAATTTACTTAAAACATTATGAGATTTATTTTGTGATTATGTGTCGCAAAGTATTTAAAGTGTGACCCAAGGCAACTCTTCTTTCAATGTGGCCCAGAGATGACAAAAGTTTGGACACTCCTCTTTATTTAATCTTCATATCAACTCTACGAATTATATTGTACAATTATCTTCATTTTAGCAACAAGTAAACTAAGTTGCATCATCAGGCTTTAAATATACCCATGTTATCTACCTTAAAATATTTCATTCACTCTATGTTCTGGTTTACAACATTTATATTTTTGAAATTTTTAATCTTTCTAAAACTATAGTCATGCCCACCTCCCACATTTTGCTTTTGCTTTTTCAGAATGCAAGAGGCATCCCTGGGTGGGCTTGAACTATCAACCTTTCTGTTAACAGCCTAACGCACTAACCAAATACACTACAAAGAACCACCATGCCCCGCCCTCCACCTTGACAGTCGCTACTATTTGATTTTTTTAAAAAAGTAATCCTCTCCACCTGAAGGTAGTAAAGATTTAATTATATTTTAAATGTTAAATAAAATCTGCAAAAATGCTAATAAACAAATGCGTTGTTAATAATTTTAGTCAAATATAAAGATAATATAACATCTTAGTGTTCCCACGTTTATAATTTTAGGAAGCTTTGAGCTTTAATTATGTCTTACATCAAATACCTCAAATGCCATTATATGGTTTTAATAGAGTATGTATACAAATAGAACCCACGAGAGTTTTTTGAATTAAAGGATTTTCTGCGTACAAAAGATTTCCTGGTGGGGGGAGGACTACCAGCAGGCACACTGACAAAAGTGCACCAAACATTCATAGAGACCACCCTGTGGCCTGCAGCATTCATCACGGGAGCTGCATCAGCGCTTGTTTCTTCCTCTTCCCAGGTGGGGAAGTTTTAACATCTTTGCCCAAGGTAAGCTCCAGCCGGGATTTAAAGCCTCCTTAGAGTTAGTGTTATCTTTTTCTGTCAAACCTGAGCCACTTAAAAATAAAACGCCACTTTCACAGAGTGATTACCCCAGTGGAAACTTGCAAATGACATCGGCACCAACAAGGCAGCTGAGCAGAAGGACGCTTTTTAAATTGTTTTTCAGGGAGTGGGGAGAGAACGCTGTCATTTGTCGGGCAAACACTATGTGCCTGGCTTTACAAATAATCTTTGATCTGCATCTCATAACAATTCTTTGAGGAAAGGATAATTATTGCCTTTTTAGACAAGACATGGTTAAGTGTCTTAGTATCATTCCCGAAGTCCTGTGGTGGCTCAGATTCGAACCTAGGGCAGGCAGTGTTTTCCCTGCTATCTCACTAGTGGCTCCTTGGGGGAACAATTCCTAGGACTTTCTTTATAGAAGAGTTCTTGAATATCATAGAACAAATACTTTATTTAAAAACATAACATGAAAATTAAAAATGTTTACAAAAAACATTTCTAGTCAGTTGGACTTTTTGATATTCTGGTTTAGTATCAGATAGGCCTTTTACTAATTTATTTTATTTCCTTCAGTCTGCCACAAGCTGGAGCTGCTGTATAAAAGCCAGTCAATTAGTTCAAGGTGTAACACTGGAATATAAAACTGGACTGCCTTTTTCCTAACAGCTGGGGATAAACTCTGGAGAATTAAAGATTGAGAAATGCAGTGTTGTAGAGGGCTAAGTAATTGGATTTGGCCACTTGCTAGTTATGTGATTCCGGGAAAATTATTTTGACTTTGACCCACAGTTTTGTTAGTTTTAAACAGAGATAACAGTACCAACCTTGTGGGGATCGTTGTAGTGAAAATTAAATATTAAATATTAACAGTGCCAATCTTGTGGGAATCATCGTAGTGAAAGTCAAATATTAAGTGCAGAGCCCACCACATAGTATATACTCCATCTATGATCTATTACTATCACTGGTAGTTATTATTATTAATTTTATCATCAGTATCACAGCCAAATTATGCTCAATTAGTTGTAGTTACAATTCACATCATTACCTATCTTTGCATGGTCACACATCACCCGGTGTGTGGGAATTGCTACTTGACTCCCCATCACTCAGTGTATGATTTGGGGGTGGGTGATCTGGATGTCGTATGGTACTGCTGAGTTTTAGGGATTGGGATCATGCCTTAACAGTGAGCTATTTGTTATGCCAATTACTCAAGAAGGCTGGAACCCCAGTAAGTGGCAAGACCCAGAGAAAAACAAAGGTAAAGTTTCTCTTGGGTGAGATGTAATAGCTTGCCAGGAGACAGCTCCAGTGTGGCAGGTGGTGAGGTGGCACCAACATGTGGAGGCTTTCGGATTGGACATCAAAAGAAGGGAAGCTGCTGAAGGTGTTTTTGAGGTCGTCTGGATCCTCTGAAGCAGAAGCAGTGTTTCCCCATACCCACACTAGTGGTCGAAGAAGAATGGGGATGGAATTGTACACTTGACACCTATATAATTTTATTAACCAATGATACCTCAATAAATACAATAAGAGTTTTCAGAAAAAGAAAAAGAAATATTCAATGCTATATTCTTTTCCCACCCCAGGGAACCAAAAGCCTAAGAGTACCTTGAAGGTTTTGAAAAATGCTAAGAGAATCAACCCTTCTATTTATGCTAGATCATAAGTGATTCCTTCAGTTTTCCCCATGAAAAATTTAAAAAGTAGATTTAGGGAAGCACATGCATGTAAACTTTGGAGATGAGTGAAATAGTGATATGTCTATTTATAATATTTAATTTATAAATTTAGATGAACATAGGTATCCATAATGACACAGAAAAATAAGTATTTAGAAATAAACTGAAATTTCATGAGTTTTTTTCCTGCTTTAAAAGAAAGGCATCAATTTTTTCTCATTATTAGGCTTGCCTTCTGAGTCATCTAGCAGCTTTCTAGAGCAGTGCTCTTCTCATTTTTCCGAGAACTTTTTGAATGTGTATGATTTGCCACAATAAATTTATCTCCAGTTTCAAGTATGCATTTGTATTAAACAAGGATGTTAGTTTTTCAAAAAAAAATTCACGCTGCAGGTATGTATTTGTGATTGTTATACAATATTAAATGATCTTTAAAAGATGCTTTCTTACAACAAAATTGTGAGATTGCAATCCCAGGAATATTTATTAATTTTTGTTAAATTGATTTGCCTTCTATGATTTCAATGATTTTGTCAGATAACCTCTACAAATTAGAGACCACAATTTGCATCGTCTCAATTTATGTGTCTGTGTTAAATAGTACCTGCATTGTTGTTTAAAATAATACAATTACAAGAGAGTCCAGTAATATGAAAAAATGTGTAAGAACTAGAATATACAATTCTTTTTTTTCTGAGGAATACCTTGAAAAAAATCGGCTCATATGTGTATACATATATACGCATACATACATATATTTGTCTCTCTGTATGCACACTGAAATACCAACTTACATTCTGGGAAACACTCTCTTGGCAACACTGGGCTAGTGGGTAGCTGTTGCCATCGGGATTTTTGGTGGGAACAGGCTACTGGCAAGTGCTATAGGAGACTGAGACTGCAGTCAAAAATTTGTAGTTATAACCCTACTGATTTTTTGTGTTTGCTATTTATTTATTTGTTTATTTATTTATTTACATTAAATAATTTTTCATTGTTATTCTATTACAGTTGTCCCACTTTTTCCCCTTTTACCTTCCTCTGCCCACCCCCACCCCCACACAGTTAATTCCCACAGAGTTGTCCATGTCTGAGTCATTCATACACGTTCTTTGCCTGGTCCCTTCCTCTTCCCCCTCCCCTCTGGTCACTTTCAGTCTGTTCCATGTTTCCATGCCCATAGTTCTATTTTGTTCATTAGTTTATTTTGTTCATTAGATTCCTCTTATAGGTGATATCATATGGTATTTGTCTTTCACTGACTGGCTTATTTCACTTAGCATAATGTTCACCAGTTTCATCCATGCTATCACAAAAGTTAGGGGTTCCTTCTTCCTTTCTGCTGTGTAGTATTCCATTGTGTAAATGTACCACAGTTTTTTAATCTGCTCATTTACTGATGGGCACTTAGGCTGTTTCTGGCATCTGGCTATTGTAAATAGTGTCACTATGAACACAGAGGTGCGTAGGTTCTTTTGAATTGGTGATTCAGGATTCTAGGGTATATTTCCAGCATACAAATGGACCGTAGACATATGAAAAGATGTTCAACATCACTTACCATTAGAGAGATGCAAATTAAGGCCACAATGGGATATCACCTCACACCTGTCAGAATGGCCATCATTAATAAATCAACAAACAAGTGCTAGTGAGGATGTGGGGAAAAGGGAACCCTAGTGCACTGTCGATGGGAGTGCAGACTGGTGCAGCCACTGTGGAAAAGAGTAAGGAATTTCTTTAAAAAACTAAAAACGGAACTGCCTATTGACCTAGGGATTCCACTGCTGGGATTTTTTTTGGGTTTTCTTGGTCACTTTACTTTGGTTTTCCCTCAAGATGTAGTCAAGTATTTTAAAAAATCATGACTAAACCAGTCCCATCCGTTGAGACACTTAGCCCTGAGCTTAAGTGAGGTTGGACACTTCCTTGAGGTTAGAATGGCAGTGGGTTGGCAGTAAGACCACAGGAGAACCCCCAGGGGAAAGTGAAGGCCTGGGGACACACTCTTCGCCCCTCTTATTCTGTCATCCCTCTCTTAGAGTCTGAGCACCGACTACCCAGTGCTGTCTCCCTGGAGGCTGAAGAGCTGCATGATGCCATCTGAAAACAACTAAGTCAGAATCTCTGGGGGTGGACCCTTAGGCATTAGTGATTTGCAAAGTTTTCCCTAGGGTTGAAAGGGTTAAAATCTTTTACAATGCATCGATGCTCTTATGTCCTTCTCCTGAAAATCTGAAGAGTAGTGGCCTCTTGGAAGACAGGAGTTGGATCTGAACTAAGTAGCATCTGTATAATGTGTTCCGTTTCTTTATGTATCTCTTTCCAACTCCCATGTCACTCCTAATATTACCATTACAGAGTTAGACACGGAAAGCCCTCACATAGCCCAGATGAAGAAGTGGCATGCTCCCAGTGGGAGAGGTGTTATTGGTAATGGGCAGCCTTATTTCTGAGTTGGACTGGAGTGCTGGGAGAGCATATTGTCTAACGTTTCAGTCCTTTGGCTGAATTTGTATCTTTGCCAACAGATGCCTCTGGATGGGCTATACAATTTTCATCCCTTTCCATTTCCCCTCACTTGGGCAAGCTTCCTCTAAATGGGAAAGAGAATTTTCAGTGACCCTCCCTCTCAGACATAGGTTGCCTGATGAAGAGGGAAAACGAGAGAGTAGGACACAAAGGTTAGAATCCTTCTTTTATGGAGGTGGCCTATTCAGAAGGCAGTCGATCCCAGAGATTAAAAACCAGGAATACGAGTGGAGGTATAATAATAATAATACCTTGCAAGTATAGGATGAGTCATAACTTTTAAAAGATATTCTATTTATTTACTTTTAGAGACAGGGGAAGGGAGGGAGAAATAGAGAGAGAAACACCAAGTGCAAGAGATACGTTGATAGGTTGCCTCTCACACCCCCGCACTGGGGACCTGGTCTGCAACCCAGGCATGTGCCCTGACTGGGAATCGAACAGGCAGCCTTTTTGGTTTACAAGCCAGCACTCAATCCACTGAGCCACACCAGCAAGGGCTGATTATAACGTTTAAAACACTTGATATTCATCACTTTTCCTTTGAACATTCCAGAGAGATTGGTGGAACAAATATCAATGAGCTCAGTTTAGGATAAAGAAATAGAGATGCTGTGAAGATAAATCAGTTCTCTGTGAAAACATGGGCAAGGACAGTGATGGGACTGGTGCCTGGATATTCAAGGCATTACTCACCTTGGGGAGCACTAAAGGTCACATGGTAGACCAGTGGTTCCCAGATTTGGGTATTTACTAGAACAGCCTGAGAAATTATAAAATAACACAATTACCCCAAGTCA